>JAKSZU010000001.1:77707798-78307798 GCA_026018925.1 Tupaia tana
GTAAATAACATAACCAAAGGTAAAATGTGCACTGATACATTAACATGTATGTTATATCTCATAAATTGAATATCACTATAGTTTTCTTTTCCAAACAGAATGATTTCCCAGACCTGGTTAATGATCTACAAATATCAAATGATATTTGATAACATGCTCGACTCACAGTTTTTGCTAAGGAAAAGTGCATATAATGAATGAATGAGAAATGAATTAATGAATAAAATAACAAACTTCCATTAATAAATTACTTCCATTCAAACTTTTATTTGCCAGGATGGTACTAAAACTGAAGATAGACCAATATGTTATGTTCTCAGGAGGGAACACAGAAAAGAAATAATCAGTACTTTTTTTTTTTAAGTTCGAAGACCCAGAATTCCTTATAACAAGATGCTGTATGTAATCAAACTTTATTTAAGGAAGTCAGTAGCATTATGCTAGAAGGAACAGTACAAAGCATTTTAGGCTACAGATAGAAAAAAACATACAGACACAAACGACAACTCTTTTTACTTGTGACAGTTTTTCCATCCATAGGGATATAATGAAAATTTTTCTATGGCTTTCTTATGCACCCATTGAGAAATAGGATTAAAGAGAGTGAAATAAATAGCAAAGGACAGGAAAACCTGACAAGAACTAGGTCTTCAGTAAGGGGCACCATGATCATTTCTGAAGAATCACGTCTCTGCTTAGTGGTCTACCAACTATGGCCAAAAGACATGTTTTATCTGACCACACAAATATTTTAAAGTTTTGGATTAGTTAACACAAAAATTTAGAATTTCTTCCTGCCTTTGAAAACTCTCAAGATATGACAGCACTGGGTTGTAACATGGAAGTATCTGATCGAGGCAAAGCAGGGCCAGCCTTTTTCACTGGGAAATATACTTGCAACTTGTTATCCTCCCCATTGCTTGCTAATATTTAACATCACTTTTACACGAAAACAAAACAAAAACTGATACTCATAGAAATTTGAGTTTCTGATACCCACCACCAATCATCACACTGGAAGAGTAGCGATAGAACCAGTCAATATGTTGAGAAAAACAAATGCAAACTATTTGAAGTAGAAAAACTATAATTAAACCTTTATTTTATTTTTTGCCATATAACATGTGTGCTCACTGGAGAGAGGCAGAGAGAGACAGAGAGAGGGAAGTGAGAAATAACCCTCCCTCTCCCAGAGAGATGGCCATGCAACAATCCCTTCTGCTCCATACTCCTACTGGAATTTTGGGCACACACACATGTCAATGGCATGATTTTCAAGCTACTGGTTCTGGGACTTGAACCATGGTAAGCCATGTGGAAATCTAACACCTTGACCACCGTGCCACCTGCTGGCCCTAAGTAAATGTATTTCTGACATATATTTTAAAAGTTATTTTAGGAGCAAAAACTTTCTAGTTAATATGTACAACTACTTAAATAAAAACAATCCATGCCTATCATCTCTAAATGTATTTCTTGACATGACATAATATAAACAGTGTAAATGTACATAAATTTTGTATAAAACTGTAAGTTTCTACTTCAACATTTATGTGCTATTACTGAATATATCTGTAATTGCTACATTAGTTTAGTACGTTAGCATCAATGCATCAGTTTTACTGTCCCTTCATTGCTGTAACCTACATAAAATCTGTCTTAAAATATTCTAATATTTTGTTTCCATCATTTACTATTTCATATTTTGCAAGCAGTTTAGTTTGGATTTTAAATCTGACTTTCTTTTTTCCCACTGTTACTGTCTACAGAGTGTGGGGTTAGGTAAAAGGATGGATCATCATCATGCTCAGTCAGAAATCAAATTACACAAATAAAATGTAATAAATAATTCTGGTCAGAGCAGCATACATAAATTCACATGAAATGACTCATGAAATTGGCTTTTGAAAATTAAATTCAAATATAGACCAGGCTGCAACAGACAAAATGCTGTTTTGTTCACAGGTTTAATCCACCAAGTTTAACCAGTAGCTGGGAATGAGGGATTGGTATTAACTCTCTCCTTTACTAGATATATTGTAATCTTGGATAAAGAACTAAGTCATACTTAAACTTCTTATTTTTATTTCATATAACCATTAAAAGAAGAAAAATTTAATAATATATATGTTCTAAACTGGGAGTCTAAAGAAAAATACAACACAATTTTACAACAGCATTATGATGTTTGCAAAGCTCATATTAATCTGATGTCGGTTCATATATTAGCTAAGTACATTACAGAGTAATCTATCATTGACAAACAGATTTTCTAAGAAAATTTCTCTAGTACAAGAGTTCATATTTGTCTACCTGTCATTATCATTTTAGGAAAAAACACTTTAAATATTCACCAATAAAAATCATTTAGCGGGGTCAACACGTGGTGTTGTGGTTAAGGTCGCTGGACTCTCACATGGCCAAGTGCAGTTCCTGGACCTAGTGGCTTGTCTTCTTACTTCTCTCTCTCCCTCTCTCTGTCCCTCTCTGGTCAAATTAAAAATAATAATAATAATAATAATATAAATAAAGTTCAACAAAATAATTTTAAAAAATTATTTAGCATATAAGAAAAAAAGAATTGTTTTAATGGTGATTCACCAGTATTATGACTCAGAAGTATCCCCAAAATAAAAATAAATAAATAATATATATGAAAAAACTGACTGAATAGTAGATTCTAAACTAAACTAGCTGCCTCACTGGAGTGAGAAAAACACAGGTTCCTTCTCAATGACAATAATTCACCAAGTTTACCCGCAAATACATTATTTTAAATAAAACTAGAGCGTTATTATTATCTACATGTTTTTTCATACAGACACAAATACACAGACATAACACCAAAAACATGCCTTTATCTTACAAAAATGTCATTGGTGAAGGTTTTAAATAATTATTAGTTCTTTCTTCTAAGTGATGAGTATTAAAAAATGTGGTTGATATATCTGTTTGGATTTAAATATGCTAAACTCAAGTGTATTTTCTTTTGCCCTGAGTTTTGCTCTTTACATTTAAAAATTTTAACCTAAAATATTAAAAAAAACAAACTGACATCCTCTGGATTTGAACTTTGTGTAAATATTTTTTTCCATATTAACTATACTCTTGAGGCTTTCTTTCAAAAATTCTTTTCTCTTTGAAAACTTTCCTAACTTCTCTGTTTAAGGCTAGGTTTTCTTTTCTTTTCTTTTCTTTTCTTTTCTTTTCTTTTCTTTTCTTTTCTTTTCCTTTCTTTCTTTTCTTTTCTTTTCTTTTCTTTTCTTTTCTTTTTCTTTTTCTTTTTTCTATTGCCATGGTTATCAGTACACATCTCTGTTATCTACTTATGACATTGGACAGTCATCATTTGCTAATATGACCCTTCCTATTTACTGAACTGGCTTCTATCACATGTATTTTCAAATCCCAGTGATTAGCTTCTACACATTAGGTGTCCCAAAAAATGTCAAGAAGTGAACACATAGCAAAACAGTCATGGCTTTTCTAGGAGTGTGAAAAATTACGATTTTTAACCTGCTTTAAAAATTGAGATTCTAGGAACCAGCGGGTGGCATGGTGGTTAAGGTGCTGGGCACTCTCACATGGCCAACCATGGTTCAAGCCCTGGACCTGGTGGTTTGCTTTCTCACTTTCTCTCTATCTCTGTCTCTTTCTGGTTAAATTAGAAAATAAATAAATGAATAAATAATTTTAAAAATCTGATATTCTTGGGACCAGCAGTTAGCGTAATGGCTATGTCGCTGAACTCCCACGTAGTCGACCACAGTTTGAGTCCCGGACCCGGTGGCTTAAAACACACTGGGCGCGTGTGCATGCATGCCCAAGATCCCGAGAGGAAAATGGAGGAGAAGGGATTGTGGAATGGCCATCCCCCCTGGAGGGTGATTTCCTGCTTTCTATCTCTCTGTCTGTCTCTGTCTGTCTGGTGAGTGCACGTGCCCTATAGCAAAAACCTCTCCAAAAAAAAAAAAAAAAATCTGAGATTCTAGAGGCCAGGTGGTGGTATGGTAGTATCCAACTGGACTCATACGGGAAGATTTTGTTCCAGAATCTCCTTACACATGCCAGGCATGTGTGAATGCCCATGATCTGAGCTGACTGAGACAAGGGGGTGAATTGTGCTATTAAGACCCTCTAGGCAGTAGCTATCTATCTCTCTCTCTCATGAGATAAATAAAGAGGAAAACTTTAGAAAAATTAAGATTTAAAAATTTGCCACATAGTCTAATGGTTTTGTATTTTAGCTGACAGTCTCTGATGCTGGATATTTTGATAATTGGTAGGTGGGGTTATCAGAATTGATGTTTATAATAATAATGTGCCAACTATATAAAATGCAGAAGGAGGCCTCTTGATATTGCATTTTCCTTTTAAAATAGGCATATATATTTTAAAATCCCCTTTTTATAAAAATATATTCATGATACTACACAACTAGTTTGTACGTTCATTGTTTAGTGAACTGTGATTAGACATTGAGTTGATGAATCTGACATGTTGTCAAGTATCATGTAGAAATAGCAGTAGAATGCATGAGACTGATTCACTATGTTGAAAAGCTAACTTCAGATATTTATGATTACAATGAAAGATAATCATAAATATGAAAATAGGAAAGATAGGGGAAAAAAATCACATGAAGTGAGGACCAGCAGATGGCATAATTGTTAGGTCACTGGACCTAACCATGTAGTCAACCATGGTTAGAGTCCCAGGCCTGGTGGCTTAAACATCACACTGGGTGCATGTGCATATGTGCCCAAGATACCTAGAGGAGAATGGAGGAGAAAGGGATTGCAGTGTGGCCATCACCTTGGGGGTGTGTATGGGGGTGATTTCTCACTTTCTATGTTTCTGTCTCTCTCTGTCTCTCCAGTGAGTGTACGTTCCCTCTAGCAAAAAACCCTCAACACACACACACACACACACACACACACACACACACACAAAGTGAAAGTAAGGGTCAAGATAATTCCAGTTTTAATTTTTTGTATGACTCGGTATATTTGAAAGTGAAACCTATAGTTTTGCTTGATTTAATAGTATTCCTTCCTCAAGGAAGGGAGTGCACTAGCTGGATTATTGAATCTCAAAAGACTGATAATGCAAAACATTCAAAAGTTATTAAGGTAATGATTTTTCTTTTGAAAACACTGAGTTCTTAAATGTGAGTGACTTTGAAAATATTTTTTTAATATTTTTTATAAGCAAAAATTACAGAATGTATTTTTTTCAACAGAGAACTTTACATTATTTTGTCTGTTAAATGTTTCTTTTGCCCCTTCTGCCCACCATCCATGACCTACTCTTTACCATCCACTCCCCTCCCAAACACTTCCTGGAATCTGCACTTATTCTCTTCACTATCATATCTTCAGACCTTTCCATTTCTGCTATAGAGTGCAAACATTCAGTATGTATTAAGTGGAGATATACAATGTGTCTCTTTCAAAGACTGGCTCACTTTACTCAACAGTAAGTCTTCTATATTCATCCACTTAGAATCAAACGACAGGGTCTCATTGTTTCTTACAGCTGAGTAATATTCCATAGTATATATATATATGCCATAGTTTTTCAACCCAGTCATTGGCTCTTGGACACTTAAGTTGATGCCATGTCCTAACAATTGTGAATAATGCTACAATAAACATGGATGTTCAAGTGTCTTTCTGTTTTCTTATCCTTTGGTTAAATACCAAGGAGTGGGATTTTTGGGTTACATGTAGCTCTATTAGTTGGTTTTTGAGGAGCCTCCATATTATTTTCCACAGAGGTTGTACTAATTTACATTCCCACCAACACTGTAAAAGAGTTCCCTTTTACCATAGCCTCACCAGCACTTGTCATTCTTTATTTTTTTGGTCCTGTTCCAACTTGGGTTAAACGCTATCCATTGTGGTTTTAATTTACAGTTCCCTTATGACACGAGACTTTGAATATTTTGAGTGACCTTTTAGAGCTTTACCTATGCAATTATTTATTCAAACAACAGTTATTGAACATCGGCTACCCCCAAGGCATTGTGCTAGGTACTGTCAGAATTGTTTTAGTGAATTTCTGTGATCTCTATCTCTCTACATATATATATATATATATATATATATATATATATATATATATTCATATCTTTAAATATACACACATATATTTAAATGAATATATATGAATATATACATATACTTTTAATTCAATAAAAAATTAGTTAGCTTAAAATTTCCTTGAGATAAGAATTCTATATTATGTACAAATGCATGATTATGCAGGTTTATTGCATGGATTTCTGAGAGAAGTGTTATTCAGTTAATCTCAACTTTCTTGATTTGAAATAATTATGCTTTGGTCATATTTAGCTATAAAATCCTATTTTTAATAAAAATACTTAGTTTAAAAATAAAAATGTTTGCCTTCCAAAAGGGAGGATTCTAAATAAGCAATGCCAACTGTAACTGCTAGAGTTCTGACTGTACTCTCCTTTATAAAACTATTATTTATAGAGTCATATCCCAGAGTCCAAAAATGCTGAAGATTCAGAGAGAACATATAAAACATACACTCTCAACTGGGTCATCCAACATTTTAGTTACATAAATAAGAATATTTATTTGACAAACTTAAAAAAGCCACTTGCATAAAAACATTTAATTTGTACTAAAAAATGCTTCTAGAAGTTTTATGTATATTATGTTAAAAACAGATATATATATATATGTATATATGTATATAATATTTTGATCCAACATAGACACAAAGCATCTTAAAACCAAAGAGGCACTAGGATATAAATAAACATAAAAGTACAAGAAAAATAGACTGAGACTTAAAGTCTTAAAGAACAGTGAAACTGCAAATACAAAACTTGAAAAATGAATGGAAATATTTTAAAGAAAAATAAAACTGAAGGTAACATGTATTTTATGCCAATTATGGTAATACAAATAGAAAAAAATAATTATACTTCTTCATTATCATCCCTTTCTCAGCAATATACAATGGATTTCTAAGTCCTGCCAATGCTATCTAATGCTATTTAATTATGTATTGAGTCAAAGTCCTTTCTACCTTAGAACTTCCGACCCATTTAACTCCTCACATATTTAGACTATTTCAGAAGTCCTACATGAATCCTATACAGTCAGAATAATCATTCTTCAATGCATTTCTATTCATCTTGCTTCCCTGTTTAAATTTCTTCAATGATTCTTGATTGACTAAGAATAAAGTAAAAATTCTTTAATGTGGTGTATCATTTTCTTTATTATCTGGGCTTTGCCTACACCTCCAGCTTCACACCCCAGTCATTCCTTAGTATATTCACAGTATATTCCTTGTATATTCATCATGCTGTTTTATCTTTTGCATAAATTGTTCCTTTGCCTAGAATATATTCTATATGCATGAAAAATTACTTCAAATCTCAGCTGAAGCATTCTCCGTGCTCAGATGTCCTTTTTAATTGTCATTCATCCAGACTAAAGTTTATCATAACTTCCCTGTTTTCCAATGAGTCTATTTCTATTGTCTATCATAGTATCTACCTTAGTTAGATGTCAAACATAATGAAAACTACCCATGACTCTTGCTAAGAAAGGATTATTCATTAGCACCAAAGTCTTCTTAATCAAATTTTATCACAACTTTCCTATTTTCCAATTAGCCTTATTTCTATTTGTCTATCATAGTATCCACCATAGTCCGATGTCAAAAATAATTAAAACCACTCATAAATCTTGCTAAGAAAACATTATTCATTAACACCAAGGTCTTCCTAAATAAAAACCAGTTAAAACACAACAAAGGGCATGCCACTCAATTTTAACAGATAAAATATTAGAAAGCACTATTTTTTTAAGAATTATTTATTTATTTAATTTCATTTGTTATTGTTATTTTTTAATTTTATCAGAGAGAGAGAGAGAGAGAAAGGGAAAGCGAGAAAGCAAGCCACCAGGTCCAGGACTGGAACCATGGTTGACCATGTGGGAATCCACTGCCCCTATCCACCACACCACCGGCCGGCCCCAGAAAGCACTATTTTTAAATACCAAAGATACACCATAAATATGACTTACTAGCTAGGATCCCATTAACCAAACATTTTTGAACCAATATTTTAACAACTAAAGGCACTAAGTGATGTTTTCAATGTGCATTTGTCCTCTGCTTAAAGGTTTGCTGGTACACTGTCCCATTAATAACCTATGTAATAGTGAAATGTCTACACTATGAGGAAAGGGATTACGAGGCAACAAAAGAAAAACTTCTCTTTTAAAGAAAAATATATGATTGGGAGGCTTTATTTGTTTACATTTTTAGAATAATAATACAAAATGTTTATGATAAAAGGATCACAAATTGAATCCCAGTCTGAAGTACTGATTTCATTGAAGCCCTCAAATGTCTCCCAAATATATGTAAACCTGCAATATGATGAATTTCTGTACTAGATTATTATGATTTATACTATGAGGACAAGGAATGCCGTAGCAGGATATGCTAATGTTTCTTGAAGGCACTGACTGGTATTTACCTAAGGAAAAGAAAGATGGATTGAGCTCCTGACTCCCCCTGTTGGTATTGATCTAGTGCTAGTACATAATGTACTCTGTCCTGATGGGGTAGGAAATGAAGTATCCTACAATAATCCCTAAAGGTATGAACACATCGCTCATTAGCATACCTAGGTAGGTACTCAGGAGAGAGGAATGGAGAATAAACCTAAGAAAAGGTGTTAAAAGATGTAACATTATTTTTTGTTCTGTGATGCTGAAATTTGTTAAGCAGTTAAAAAAAAAATGCCGAATTTTCAAAGCATATCTTCATAAGAACAAAGTGCTTAGGACAGGACTTTTTAATGCTTTTTATTTTTCTCAGCCCTTGTGTTCTTTCAGTTTTTATAGCATGATAATTTGCTTATAATTATGCAAATTAACAATTAAATGAGCATCCAAAAGAACAGACAAGCTTGACTCAATCCAATCATTTTCAAAGACCCATGCGGATGGGATTATTTTGAGAAATACAGACCCAGAAGAAGCAGAAATTACTAATAATATCCTCTGATACCAAGTACTTAGAGAAAACACCCATTTTTGTAAAGTAACTATATGACAAATATTTTTTATAGATTTCATTAAGTTCTACAAGCATAATGACTCTTTAATGTTAGTGCTCTATTTTGTTTTTATATTTTTCCTTGTTTTTCATACAATGAGCAAATTCCAAGAACTTAAAATTCTATAATTTGCCCTTCCATTATGATTATTTGAAAATAAAGTGAATTTAATTAGTACATTCAAGTTCAATGTAATTATATAAAAAGATTGTTTAATTTTTCTAAGATAATAGTGTTAAGATCGAAGGAGGGGTAATACAAAGGTATTTCTTCTATTTCAACTTTCCCTCAATATCTGCTTACTCCAAAAACTAAGACATAAAATTACATTATGTCAAAAGATCAACATCAAATACTTTCTGAGATCACTTGTTTGTTTACAAAGGAAACTCTTTGCTGTGGTCTTGTGTCTTTGAGAAAGGGGTCCTGGCATCATCCCCTTGACATTTAGAGTACTGTAATGAGAACAGCACTCCTTTTTTCCCTAAAACAATTATAATTCATTTTACTTTAAAGGAGTGAAAAATATATCTGTAAGTACACTTGTCTTCTCTAAATGAAATTGAAAATGGGTTCTGTAAGAACAAATAGCAAATAGAGTTACAGGAACAAAAGACACACAACACCATTAAGAAGAAGAGAAGCTGTGGTTGTGGTACTCAATAATTACTCCTACATGTAAGAGGAGTAATTTTTTTCTCTTGATCCTGTGCTTGCAACTCAATCTTCCTTAGGGCTATTTGTACTATCCACTACTCTGACTTTGAAGAAATAGGACTAGGGCATTCCCCATAGGTTAATTTTTCTAAACTCCTCCAATCCACCAGAAAAAATAGTTCACTTAGCTTTTATCAACATAGGAAAGGAACCCAGATTGAATACACATACTTTACAGACCGCACAATTTCACCAAGAAGATGGACCTTCACAAAAGACTCAGGCAAACATTCTGTCTGTGTCTTCACAGTGTAGGGTTGAAATGAGTTTCCCTTTATCTTTATATACTGGGATGGCCTTTGGTGTTCTCATAAGACAGAGAGGAGTGAATTCTTTTATGCACTAGAAGGGCAACACACTAGAAGGATAACTTTTTTTTGTGTGTGTGTGTGGAGAGGTTTTTGCCATAGGGCTCATGTGCTGACCATAAAGACAGAGAGAGATGGAGGGACAGAAAGCGAGATATCACCCCCCCCCCCAAGGGGTGGGTGGCTATGCTGCAATCCCTTCTCCCCCATTCTCCTCTTGGGATCTTAGACACACATGCACACGCACCTGGCATGAGTTTCAGCCACTGGGTCCAAGACTCGACCTGTGGTGGACTACATGGAAGTCCAGCAACATAGCCATTACTCCAACTGCTGGTCCCCCATAAAAGGGTAAGTTTCTTACCAGCAAATTCTGTCTCTGAAACAGTAAGTTACAAAGAGACTATGGTTGAGACTTTGTGGTCATGCTTCAGCAGAGAGTTAGCAATTGCCATCAACTTGATCTGGGGACAGCAGAGGTTGAGAGTTATAGCATGTAGCTATAATGTAACGTGATTGATGTAGTAGATTACAGAGACAGTCTTATTATATTTTATAGGTGCACCTTGTATTGCAGAGGAAGAGCACACGTTGGTTTAGTTATGCAAAGAACCAGGTGACCATGAGCATCTTTCCTGCATTTATTAATGTTTTATCACTGTGTAATTAAATAAAACTTGTGTATTTCACAATATTATGAATATAAAAATATCAAAAGTACAAACCCAAGAAACATTAGGGATATAGATTGTATAATCCTGTGAAAATAACTTTTTAATGAAAGGTTGTAATAATTAATAAGGAATGAAATCTCAGTTTTAATTAATTATTGGTATATAATCTAGAAAGCTAGTAAATTCATTAATTGATTAAATTACTTTTATCTAAACGTCTAGCTTATTTTTCACATTTTACTGTAGTTTTCTTTAGCTAATTCATATTATTCTATTTTTAGTTAATTTTTAATATTCTAAACTGTTAATCTAGTTTGTGTAAAATAAGCTTTGCTCATGCAGATTCTGCAAGAAACTACTATTTTAATACAGTTACTATTAACAAAGAAGCTGAAGTTGGGTACCAGAAACTGGTTGCTTAGCTGATTAAGGTTTATTATATTCACCATGATTTTTTAAAAGCTCTTGCTTTTCCTGTATTCTCTAGTCTCATATTCTATTCTTTGATTGCAGTAGACATCTCAAGAGAAATGTCAACATAAGCAAAGGCCCTGCTATCAGAGTGGAGACAGAATGAAGTGGGCAGAACAGAAAATTAGAGGGGAATGGTCAGTTCTGGATCTCATCTCAGTATTGCACTGTCATGTCCATTGCTGCACATTAGAATCACCTAGAGGGCTATAAAATTCCCTGATTACTGACCTGACTCTAGAACAATTAAATCAGCATGGCCTGGGTATTTCTGAGGAATTCCAGTTCCAGCTCAGGTTGAAGAGAGTTTAGAAGTCTAGATCTTTCACTGAGATTTCATGTCCCTGACAAATGGAAGATGATTCAATCCTAAATGCTTATACCATCAGGGTAGGGTTAAGAAGTGTTGTGTCTTATACCCTGAAAAGATGCCTTGCTTCAGGTCCAGAAAGATGTGGGACTCATAACCAAAAACCCATTGAAACTCTCTTCCACCACATCCATGTAGTTTAACCCATGGAAACCTAAGGCATAAGAGGTTAGTAGGCTTTGTAAAGAGTGTGGGTTACACTTCTAGATAAATTGGTCTTGTGCACATCCTAATGGAGGCTGAGGAAGAATTAGTGATTTTGAGGGACTTGCAGAGAAGGACTTTGATTTTGGTCATGCAAATTCTCATGTGGTTTGGTGTTTTGCGGGTTTTTTTTTTTTTTTTTTTTTTTTTTTTTTTTTTGTAGTTAGTATAGGCAGTTACAAATGCAGTTAGTGTACCTCACAATTCTGACAAGGGAACTTTTTTACAAAATATAGTTATATCAATTCAATTTCTATTAAAACATAGAGAATGAAATTCTGCTACAATCTACAGAGCTATAGCAGGTGGGCATGGGTAGGAAGAGAGAAGACATAAATAGACAGCTGTAAAGTAGCCAGACAGCAGTTCCACAAACGTGGGATTGAAAAGCAGTAATGAGAAAGGCAATATTGAACATGGTGAATACAAAAATAAAGGGGAAACATCATGCATTTACAAAAACACGATTGGGTCAGAGCTTACATGTCCACTTCTTACTGAATTGAAAGGGAAGCTAAGTTTCTAGTATGGAGCAAAGCTGGTTTGCTAATAGCATAGCTACGAACTAGGATGTTTGGTTACTAGAAATATCAGTTAACTGATTCTGCATAAACCAGCTTGTGCAGATCTGGCTGTGTGCATATTAAAGATGATATCTAGTTGAGGTCATTGTGCTTTATTTAGCAAACTCTTGGTCTTCGGTCTGAGTCAGCATTTAAAGTTAATCTTACTGTGTTCTTTTCATCACCAAAGCCCACTCAACCTCCACACTGAAAGAGCTGGAGAGAATAAGCAGAGTAAAGAGCCTAGATTTGGGGGGAAAGGTGGGAGATTTGTTATTAGAATTTTAGTTTTTAACCATTGTAAAACTGTTAATCTAGTACATGTATAAGGCTCGTTAATGTCTCTCGAGGATATGGTATGTGCTGCTTCACTTCTGCTTTCTTCGATCATTCAGCCTGTGGCAGGTTCGAGAATTTTCTCCTCTTTGTGGAGGAAAGTGGGAATAATTCCTTCCTCTATGTCAAATAAAAATAAACAGTTCTCTGACAAATAGGAACTCTATACATTATATGTTCTATATATTAAGGCAATTATAGAAATGAATTTATCTTCATTGTTCCAACTGTGTAAACTATAAAATGTCACAAGGTTTCTTCTCCATATGAATGTGTTTCTTTCTTTTCTATAATCAATTAAACATGCTGAGAAATGACATTACACAACACTCACACTTGTAGAAATAGGAAAAAAATTCACACTCCCTCAACACCTCAACTCTTCTATTTTTCCTCATTTATTCAAGCAGTGTAGCCTTTTCTCTCTTAATTCAATTTATATATTAATTTTATTATTTTCCTCTCAGTACATCCTGTCACAATACTATGAATAAAACAATCTTCAAAAGCAAATGCGTGTGCTCGCCAGAGAGAAACAGAGAGATAGAAAGTGAGAAATCACCCCCTCAGGGGGGATGGCCATGCCACAATCCCTTCTCCTCCATTCTTCTCTTGGGATCTTGGGCACGCACGCACACACGCCCAGTGTGAGTTTAAGCCACTGGGTCCAGGACTTGAACTGTAGTCGACTACATGGGAGTTCAGCGATATAGCCATTACGCTAACTGCTGGTCCCAGGATTGCTTTTGACTCGACATGAATTCAGTGCAGCAATTTCACATGAAAGCAATTACCCAATGACTGGATTGAATGAGTATTTCCAAAATTTTTGGAGCTCCATCTGCTCTTTCCTACTTAAGCCACTTAAAAAAAAAAGAAAAGAAAAAAAAAAGCAATTTCAGAGAAGAGGCTTCCAGGGTTTCACAATAAATCCCTAAAGAGCACCTCAGTACTGCATAAATGGGGGTGAGTTGAGAAAATTAAGAAGAAAATCTTGTCAGAAGATAAAAGTGAAGCCCTGAGTGTGAGAATAGGGCACAAAGAAAGAAAATCATGAACTGGTAATGGGTACGAGAGTCCTCTTTGGGGAATGTAAATATTTTTAAATTAGATGGTAGTAATATTCTACAATAATATTTACTAATGTGCTATCAAATTGTACTTATAAAATGCTTAAATTTTATGATATACAAATTATGTCTCAGTATAGTGGTTAAATAAGAGAAAAAGAAAAAGAGGAAGATAGTCTTTAAACAAACAGGTGGAAACCACACAATGGACAAGTGAAAATGCACTTGGAAGAGAGGTGATGGCAGTTTCACACCAATACACATTTACTCTAATACATGCTCCAGCATATTCCAAAACACCCATTTAAGGTTAAGAGAATGGATTATTCAGAATGTCTTCCCAAATAAAGTTGTCTGTAGTGGGTGGGTAAAAGCATACCTACTGTGCATTAAGAACCTACTGATTTTCACTAGAATAGAATGCTGAGAGAATTCGATTCTAAAATAAAATAAAAAAACAATGCTGATAGGATATTTCTAACTTAACTACCAATAGGAGACATTCTGAGTAGCTTATAATTCATTAAATATAATAAATAAAATATAATTTATATTTATAAAATATTTATATTTATAAAATTATATAAATATAACTATAATTCATTTGGGTTTCATTCATAACTACTGAAAACAGTACTTGCTGCTTTGAAAAAGCAGAATCTAAATGGGTGATTCTAAAATGGTTAATACTAACCATCAGAGTAAACTAATATGGATTTCTCATTGTATTCATTTAAGAAAAAGACATTTAACAGACACAAGAAGAGGTGAAAACAAGGGAAATAGGGTATGGAATGGTCTACTACAACAGAATAAAAAAAGGATATTGCCAATCATAGTCTCGTGTGTGTGTGTGTGTGTGTGTGTGTGAAAACAAACAAGTAAACTAGTTGAATGAAAAGTGAAGATGCACAAAATAGTATAATACTCTTTCTTGGAGATGATAGATGTAGGATTAATAACATCTTTGATTTGATTATCACACAGTACATGCATGCTTTGAAAAACTATATTGTACACCACAAAGATGTACAATAATTAGATGTACAATGATTTAATACAAATGAGGAGTTATAAAATAATAATAAATAATTAAAAAAAGAAGTCAAACCTCCGCATCTTCTACCCCTGCTCCCCCAGGATCCAGAGTGGCTCCTCTTTCAGGTGTCATGGTACTCCATAGGTAGCAGTCATCCTGCTAACTGTTAAATAGGTAGCACCACAGAGAATGGCAAGTCCTGATTGTGGAAGGGAGATATGATCCTCAACTTAAACGCTAGGCATAAAAGAATGTACCTGTATCTTATATTCTCTTTAAAAAAAAAAAATTCAGAACCCCTTTTCAGTAGGTATAAGAGAGTCTGATCTGTCAGCAAAAAGAGTTTTAAGCTCAGAAATAGCTTAATTTTCAAAACTTGATTAGGTCAATTGTTGATCTCCCAAACTGTTAGCAAGTAATCAGTTAATTATATTGAAACATCTGACTTTAATACATTAGGAAAGAAAGAGGCAGATTGGACTTGATTATTACACCTTACAAAATGATTACTAATTGCAACACTAAATATTGTTAGAAATCCTAAACAAATGTTCTTTCTTTGAACTCTAATTAAACTTTGATTTCTGAATTAATATTAATTACTATTTGTCAACAAAATAAATGTATTTTTGGCCAGGGGCAGATTTAACAAAAAGATAAATTTGAAGTCCTTTGAAGAAATGAGAAGATTGGGAACCAGCAGTTAGCGTAATGGCTATGTCGCTGGACTCCCATGTAGTCGACCACGGTTCACGTCCTGGACCCGGTGGCTTAAAACTCACGCCGGGCACGTGTGCGTGTGTGCCCAAGATCCCGAGAGGAGAATGGAGGAGAAGGGATTGCGGCGTGACCATCCCCCCTGGGGGGTGATTTCTCGCTTTCTGTCTCTATGTCTCTCTCTGTCTGTCTGGCGAGCGCAGGTGCCCTATAGCGAAGACCTCTTCAAAAATAAAAAAGAAGTGAGAAGATTGAAAACACTATCACAGTTGGCAACATCTTAGGTGGAAACAGAATTAAATACCTATCTTTAATATTAAGCAACTTGTCCACAATCTGTGCTGATAAAAGAAATTTTAGAATGCATTTAGATAGTTTTAGAAGTTTAAGTGAATCTTAAAGACATAATTTTTCCACATTTTTCCCTCTATAGCCAAACTTGACATTTATCTTACATTTCCAATAAGGATTAAAAATTAAAGATATATGTTTTAAGGTACAAATGACTTTATTTCATTTTCCAAGATTTTTGCAGTGTGCATTCAATAAATGGTGCTTACTAGTTTCTTTTTGTCTGTATTTCCTTTATATTATATTCACATTCCATTGCATTAGAGCTTAGGTTTATTCATTCCAAATGCAATTACTAGGTAGGTTTAAAGGTAGATAACAAAACAGATTTAGACAGGTCTCTATGGTTTCAGAGTCATGCATATGTTCAGACTTGTAAAGCATGGTTATCACTTTTACACACATCAGTATTTTGCATTCACAATACAGGGACTACATCTCATAATAACAAACTGGGTGATTGGAAAAGCCATGGTACATTTTTGCATAGAAAAACATAGAAAAATAATCATGACTTTTCTGACATTTGTAAGAACTATTATAAATACTGAAAATATGTCTGTAGATACATAAAATATATATGTATATGTATATATATGTACATATATATATATATACACACAAAGTTATGGAAAATACATATTATGAAAAAAACTGTACATAGATTTCAAAGATTATTTGCACCAAAATAAACTTGTACTTTATTTTCATTTGTCTGTTAACTCCCTTTATGTGTTTTATTCAGAGCCAATTATATTCTGAAAGGCTTTTTCCTAGAATTTCTGAGAAAAGGATACTCATATTTTTTCCTTTGTTTTTAAATTTTGCCAGAGAATGCATGAACTCAGTGAAGAGAGTCAGAGAGAAAGAGAGGGAAAGTGAGAATGCATCCGTCACCTCCCATGGGGAATGATCATGCTGCCATCCCTTCTTTTCTATTTCTCATTCTTTTTGGGATTTGGGACATGTACATTTACACCCTTGGCATGCTTTTCAATCCACCGGGTATGGGATTCCCATCCCACTGTCAGCCATGTGAGATCCAGCCGCTTTAACTACCACCCCACGAACCGACACTCTTACTGTTTTCCTACATTTATTTTATTATTATCTGGGGGAAATCTGGTGAGAATAGGACCAACTCAGAGGAAGAAAGACTGAGAGATTAAGAAGAAAAAATTTGACTAAGATGATACTTTAATATTATTTTTTGTAGGAGGTTTTTGCCTTAGGGCTTGTGTACTCACTAGAAATAGAGAGAGACAGAGAGTGAGAGGAAAAGTGAGAAATCAACCACTGCCCTCCCCCCACCCCAGGGTTGATGGCCACAGTGCAACCCCTTCTCCTCTAGTCTCCTTCTGGGATCTTGGGCATGCACACACATATACCTGGTGTGATGTTCCAGTCACCATGTCCAGGACTCTAAAAATGGTAGGCTATGTGGAAGTCCAGCGACGTAACTACTATGCCATCTGCTGGCCCCAATTTATTATTATTTTTTTTAACACTGTGTAGTGCTTACAATGGGCCAGAAACTGATTTAAGCACTTGAAAATACCAACTCATTTATTCCTCTAAATAAGTCCCTAAAGTGAGTACTATTATATTCTTTATAACTGAAGAAACTGAAACATTGAGAAGTTAAGGAACTTGCCTAATGTCACAGAGCTAAGAACTTCAAGGGCAAAGATTTGAATCCAAAGATTCTGGATCTAATACCTGTTTTTTTTTTTTTTTTTTTTTTTTTTTTTTTTTTTTTTTTTTTTTTGTCACTCCTCTTACTATGATCCTTTACATCAATGATAAGGTGACATACATTTAACAATGAGTTCTCAAAAGAAGTGGGAAAAGGAAGGAAGGAAGAAAAAAGAGAGAAAGAAGAAAAAAGATCTCTCTACTTTGTTGCATTTGCCAATTCCTCTGGAATGAATAGTCTTTCCAGGGCTAATTCTAAACTATAAGCATAATGTATCTGGTTTGTAAAATTCCTCTAAATTTAATCATTGGGGAGTTAGTACAAATCAAATCTGGTATGCTCTTGCAGCTTATATCAACCTCCCTTCCACAAGACTGAATTTTCCCTTTGAGTGTTTTGGCTTTAGCCACTTTTGTTGGGTTTTCTGCCTGTTGTAGCATTGAAGAGTCCTAACCAATATCAAGTTTCTCAGACTGACATGCTTTCACATAAATTGTTCTTTGTCATATTAGTCCTCTGTAATAATCTCCTGAAATTGACAAGTCATTTACTAGTTTCCATATCTTACTCTTTAAAAACTGAGCTTTGAAGGGGTTATGAATTTTTTTTCATGCAGTACTGGTGACACGTTTGTCAGACCCAGCACAAAATGAAAACATGAAGTCCTTGATGAGAAGTATTGAGAATTCTGTGATGGAGATTGCACTTACACTAAGTGTAATGTTCTTCTAAGCATGACACCCCATGCAACTGCACAGACCACAGACCCATGAAGGTGGCCCTGGAGCTATATCATTCAGCTGGTAAGTTGGATAGTGAATTCAGATCTAATCATGTCCCATAGTCCACAGTCCCATACTCTATAACCCTGCCTCTATGCAAAGGATCTGCAACTACATTACTGATACGTCTATGTTGAACTTGTTATTTAAATTAATAATGATGACAACTTGTATTGCTGACCAGTTTTAAGTAAACATACATACATCTACTCTTTATTTTTTTTTTTTTCTTTTTTGGAGAGTTTTTTTTTTTTGCTATAGGGCACGTGCGCTCGCCAGACAGACAGAGAGAGACAGAGAGACAGAAAGCAGGAAATCACCCCCCAGGGGGGATGGCCATGCTGCAATCCCTTCTCCTCCTCCTCCCAGGATCTGGGGCACGCACGCACATGCGCCCGGCGTGAGTTTAAGCCACCGGGTCCGGGACGTGAACCGCGGTTGACTACGTGGGAGTCCAGCGACATAGCCATTACGCTAACTGCTGGTCCCCATACATCTACTCTTGATTCACTTAAAGGCACCTATGTTGCAATAGTTACATATTGGATCACAGAGTATGCTCGATCTTAATTTCTTATTTGTATTATGTTTCCTTAGGCAACACTAGAGAGAAATCTTGCTGTAAATTTATTGAGCTATATATAGTGTACATTTTTCACTTTTCAAACAAAGGCAGAAAAAAGAAATAATATTTCACACATTAGATTTTTCAATCAGCTTACCTGACATATTTTCCTTTTCCCCTGCTGTAACACTAAATTGCTTCATTTTTAAAAAAATAATTGGGCAATTCTACACATTTTGAGGATTTTGAAAAATAAAACATACCCCACTTCTATTTCTTCCTACAAAATTTTCATATGACCTGAATTAGTTTCCCCTTGGAAGACGTGAGCCTAAGTATAGCTGCTTATGGTGCAATCACTATTTTTCAACGTGCTGATCTTAGTTTGATGAGTTTTATTTCTTACATTCTCCCATTTAAAAATCATTATATCCCATGACAGTATTTGGTGATGTGTGATAATGAAGTAATATAATTGGAACATTTATATACAATTTATAAGTTACATTATGCAGTTTCATGTAACATTTGGGTTGTCCTGCACAATACTTTGTGATTTTGTAAAGACACAGAAAACTCTCCACAATAAACAGCTGAAAAATGCTTCAAATTTAGTCCAAGCAAACAACAGCAGGTAGTTTATTATGAATTATAACCTGGAAGCGGAGGCTTAATATAAACATTGCTCTCAACATTTCTATTTACCTGTTGACTAACCTAAGCTATTTAATTTTCATCTATGTCTAAAACATTAGATGCTGAGAGGAAAAGTATTATATCATGGTTTTCTAGAAATGTGGCAAAATGCTCCAAGTAAGTATATCAAAACATTGATATGCTTTGAAGACTCTTTTCTAAAACATTTTTAAAGTGTAATTTTTGTTAATGAGTGATAAAAATAAACATACTAAGAGAGAAGAGGGATTTCTATGTTGACAATGAAATAAGAACATTTCAGCTATCTATGATTTATTCATCACCCATAGGAGTATTACCTGCTCAGATCTGTTCTGCTGCTGATACTGGCACTGGGCAAAGGTATTATGGGAAGAAGTAATCCTATCCTTCTCAAATTGTTCCTTCACCTTTGCCAAACCACCAGGCACTGTGCATGTTTCTGATTCCTCCATCACCTAGGATAATTTAAGAAAAAGAAAAAGTCAATTCTTACATCTGTAAACAATGATATTCTCAATCTATTTTTTAATAGCTGACAATTATCTATGGGAAGCCCATTAAATTATTTCAGTAGGGCTTTACTTAAAACCTTAATAAAAATATTTTATGATTTGACTACTAGAAAAGATAGTTTGTTAAGTTCTCACAGCTAGGAAATGAGTGTTGGTATTAGAATTTGAATCCACATCTCTCTGTTTTCCTTACTAGCTTCAAAGGACAGGCAGAGAAACAGTAGCTACACTACCTTAGGATTGGCACACCTGTGCCTCAGCTCTGAACACTGGTATGTCAGAATAGGGTTTTTAATGCTAGAAAGGTTCTAGTCTATTCTTGTTATTTTACAGACTGGATAGCCCATTTAAACATGTATCATTGGGAGCAACTTGAAATGCATTGGAGGAGTCTGGTCAGATTGCATACCTCGTTAAGAAGTGCAGAAGTAACTCAAGGGCTTTGGTTTTGATGGTTCAGCATATCCAAAGCCCAGTAGGCAGCTGAGCTCAGATGGAATGACAGCTTTCAATCAAACTGGCCTTGTGCCAACCTTCCCTCCTCAAGGAAGCTTTCAGGTCTGCTTTCAACTGGGAAGAGACTCAGCAACATTTCAAACCAGGACAGGTCTCCTGAGGTCCAGCCTAGTCCTGACATAACCCTGGGAGCCTGAAGATCTTGAAAATAACTGGAGGTCCGGGAACTTGGTTCCCATTCCACAGATCGTTGGCTCTTGGGATTTTGAAATCTTAACCCAAATATATAGTTTCTCAAATGGATACTAAAAATACAATGGCTATCTTCGATCTTGGGTTTCCCATATTGCAGAACATTGGAGAATGAACTAATATCTAGGATTTTCTGAATTACCAGCAAATACTCAATGGTTGCTTTTTACCAAGTTGATAATATTTCTCCACTTCTGTGGACTATAAGATAGTTCAGAATATGCAAAATGGCTCAATGAGAAGAAAAGATGATTGCATACTTCCATGGGCTAGAAATATATTCTTTCAAATTCTGCAAAAACTTTAAATGTAAATTATAATTGATTATTGTGATATGTTAAGGTCGTGAGTAAGTATGGGTCTGTTTTAAAGTTGGAGATAGAGTAATGAAGGAGAAGGGAGAACTAGGGTCACATGTTTCTTTTACCGTTTCTGCCCCTTAATTTCTGTAAGTGGCCATCCTGGATAGATTATGTAGAGATAACATATAAGTTTTAAATTATAGAAATTACAGTAATTATTGTTAAGAAAAATCTTACTCTTTCAAACAACTATAAATGATGTCCAAATCATGTGCAAATGAATCTGATAAACCTCAGTAATTATGCGAGTGGCTTGATAATCTCACAGTAAATGTATTTTCACAAACATATTAGTTCCTATAATGGACAGATTGCCTCTCATCTACAAAATAGATTTAAAGGTCCAGACAAGTCCATTTCTTTTCTTTAGCATTATGTTCTGGAATTAGGCATATACACATGCAAATACGCATACATTTGATAATTTCTTTTTCTTATTTTTAGAGATTTTTGCTGTAGGGCATGTGTGCTCACCCAAGACACAGAGACAGAGAGAGACAGAAAGTGAGGAATCACTGCTTGGGTGATAGCTACAGCACAATCTCTTGCCTTCTATTCTCCTCTCATGATTTTGGGCATGCAAGCACATGCATCTGGCCTGAGTTTTAAGCTACCAGGTCTGGGGCTTGACTTGTGGTCAGCCATGTGGGAGTCCAATGCCTTAATCACTACGCCACCTGCTGGCCCCTAGTCGGTAATTTTTAATAGTAGTACTAACACTACCCCTACTACCTTTGTACATCTACCACACCCTGCAGTCATTCATCCACATAAGTGAGACAAATCCTCTTCGATATGTCTTAGAGGTGGTGATAAGTGTTCCTTGTGTATCTCAGCTTGTGGATGAATATTTGTTCATGAGAGGTGGCAGGACTTGATCAAGAAGCAGCCTGTGGCTACATGATGGAGTCATGATATCTTGCTCAGATATAGAACACTCATGACTTTGTTTAGAAGTATGCATTAAATATCCCAACTAATCCAAGTTATTATAAATAGTCACATATGAGAGATGACTTTGTACTGAACCTTTTCTGTATATTATTATCCTGTGTTTCTTATTTTTTGGCTCAGAAACAAGATTTAAAATCTAATGGGCATACCTATAATTATGTTAAAGACCTAACACTTAATCCTAGGTAAAACTATTATAGTCATCGATTTCTTTGACAAATAACTGTTCTTGGGTTATAGGACATAATAGAAGTAACACAAATTTGGGAGTTGGACAGACAATGATTCTAATCCCAGTTCTGACAATTAAAACCTTGGGATAGAGTTCCTGAATCTCAATTTTCTTTCATAGAAATTAAACATAGCTATAAATTTCTAACAGATTTATTGCAAGCGTTAAAAAAGATAAAGGGAGTAAAATTACCCAGCATCAAAACTGGCACTTTAATTTTTTGTTAAACAAATGTTACTTTCCCTCTCTCTCTTCTAGGTATCATTTGTAGACTGTTGCTTTTTCATAGGGCTAACTCTTATTTAGGTCCTAATGCCATCTGACTGAGTCTAAACCAAACAGAAATGGATTGTTGTTAGTTAAGTGTAACTGAATTATAGTGGATTCAGTTTGGATTTTAATATGTGACTTCCAGATTTTCCACTTAAGATATTTGGGCTAATTGTGAAAGGCAGAAACTTAGTCACAGATAGTTTATTATTATTATTTTATTTCAAATAGAATAAACATTCAGTCCAACCAACCAAGCAGGGCCATTACTTGCTTTGCTTTAGCTATTTACCAGGTTTCCTCTGAGATAATATATGTGCTCTTGTTCCTCACAATATTTGCTTAAAGTCATACCAAATAGTAGGGTATTTGGGGGCCACACAAGCTTCCTTGTATGAGAAAAGGAGTCCAATTCAGTTAACAGAGTATGAAGTAGAGAGAACAGGACTCTTGGTTTTCTCACTACATAATTGTATAATCTTCTTTAAGTCACTTTTCCTCAGTGTTCTTATCTGACAAATGGCCAAGGAAAAGAAGGATTATTAAATACTTTATATGTAGACCACTTTAAATTAGTTTTTTTTTTCCTATTACTAATGGAATAATGTAGTTTCCCTATGTACCCAATTTACACCTCTTTGTAGCACATTATAAATACAGATGATGCCCTGAGACCAATTTATTTCATGGTACATATACTTGTAATTCCTGTACATATAGAAATATTTCCAAATAAAATATTACTAAATAACCAGTGTTCAGATATTTTCATAATTAGTCATTTCCTCAAGAATCATTTCTCCAACTTAGAATGCTAATTTGTAATAAAGCTCCTCAAGAATCCAGCAGGGGGTGCTGTCTAAGAAGACTGGCTGAGGCACTGCAGGCCACAGCGTTTGTTTTGGAAGTGATCTATCAATAGATATTTATGTCACTTCTACACATTCATTACAAATCTATGCTGTGTCTAAAATGCATTTTAATGATTAGGTAAAAACTTAAATGTCATCTAGAATCGCAATATTGTTAACAAGTTTGGCACAGTCAGACTTGTTTCTCAATAATTTGTAAAGAAGAATGTTAAATGTAGCTATTTAAAAATACCACCCTTTTCAGCTAATCTCTCTCTCTTGCTTTCTCTTCTCTCATTCTGTCATGATCAACTTGGCCAACTTGAAGATTATAATTATAAAAGAATAGTTTTATATTCCATTAAGCTGACACCCATGGAATATGGGAATCCAACAAATTCTTTTAAATATGAGTTTATTATGAGTTGGCTCTAAAAATTGGTGGTCTCACTGAATCCTGCAGTTCCCTATAATCATAATTGGTTTAGCAGAGTGCCTACATTGCTAATCGCTCTCATTTCTATGTTGATTAAGCCTCTCTTAATGGATTTATTGCATACAGAGAAATGAGAAAAGCAAAAGAAATTATACTGCTAGTGAATTTAAATGAAGCATATTTGAGACCAAGGAGGGCAACATGCAAACCCACATTATTAAAATTTGAAATTAATTCCAACCTTTCTGAGGAGACTAGCTATAGGTTAAGTGCTAATGATGGCAATAATAACACATTTATACAGTGCCTTATGGCTTACACATAAATTATCTCTTTGATTCCTCACCAAGACCCTATGTGGTAGATGACTATTCCCATTTTTCAGTTAAGGAAACTGAAATTTAGAGAAGGGTCCATATAGTAGTTGAAGTTAACACATAGGGAGCACAGCTGAAGCTTAAATTCAGATGGTCTGAATTTGGTTCTCACTACTATTGTGCTCTTTTTCTTTCATCCCACTGTCCAATGGTATTCTTTCATTGCATGTATAAAAAGTGAATTTGAACACACAGTAAACACATTGCTTAATGCAAATAATCAAGAGCAGCTTACGTTAGCAGAGAAGCTGCGGCAGTCACCCCTGGAAACGGCTGCCTGGTACCTTGCCATCCGCTCCTTCAGGGAGACCACCTCCTGGAGGTCTGATACACCCTCACTCACAGCAACACTGTCTTCTGTAACTCCACTCACTGGCTTACTAGGGTAGACAGTAGCTGAAAGCAAATGCAGAATGCTTATATATTTGCCAAGCTTTGAAGAGAAAATAGCATCACCTTATGAACAGTGAAGACATTTAAAATATTTGGTCTTGTAAGACAAACTGCAACATTCCACAATATTTTACATGTCATGTTTCATGGTCATTTTTTTCTCCCACCTTTCAAGCAAAACAACAAAATGACTATATATAGATAGAGCATATTATTATATAAGCATAAACAAACTTTCTTACTCCTATAATTACAATGATAAAGTAGTTATTTATTACTGGATGTATAATGTTAATAATTAACATTGTCCATACATTATGTGTTGTATTTATGCTAAATGGTATAAGAATATTATCTCGTTTATTTCTTTAACAACCTTATGAGGTAGGTATTATTATTTTCTAAAATTTATATATATGAAAACAGAGATTCATAACAGTTGTAAATGTTCTCAGAATCAAACAATTAGTAAGTGGCATATTTAAATATGGCTTGAGTAAATCTTAGCAAGACTAACGTAACTCTTTGCTTCTCTCCTCACCCCTTAACTCTCAAGGAAATACATATAGTTGAAGATGTAAATGCCAAGGGACCAGCAGTTAGCGTAATGGCCATGTCGCTGGACTCCCACATAGTCGACCACGGTTCGAGTCCCGGACCCGGTGGCTTAAACTCACGCCGGGCGCGTGTGCGTGCGTGCCCAAGATCCCGAGAGGAGAATGGAGGAGAAGGGATTGTGGCATGGCCATTCCCCCTGGGGAGTGATTTCTCACTTTCTATCTCTCTGTCTGTCTGTCTCTGTCTGTCTGGTGAGCACACGTGCCCTAGAGCAAAAACCTCTCCAAAAAAAGGAAAAAAAAAAAAAAAAAGCCAAGAGAATTATAGACTGATATTTTACTTTTATTCATAAAGGCATATTTTGCATGAGAAAAAGTTAATAGTATCATAAGCAATAGTGTCATCCATTTCAGAGAGTTTGGTATTTTCCCATATAAACCATCTGCCTGACAAAATTCCATGTTTATAGAGATCACATACTGGAAACCTAGCAAAAGACTAATTGCAAATCACAGAGTAACAGTTGTCAGAAACAGAAAGATCTTAGTGTTACCCAGTCTAACCCCTTCTAACCAAAAGAAAACATATGCCTAAATGTTTCCTTAGGTGAAAGGACATAAAGAACCTCCATGGTAATTTCATTCTATAATACATGGCTATTTAGCTTATACTTGCCAGAGCTCTCCTGAAAACTAGTTTTTCTTACTTACCTAGTGCTCTTTGCTATGGTATTACTCTGCTTAATGGTTTTCTATTCACTCTGAGGAGGTTTTGATTTCAAAAGCATTTCAAGGGCTCTTTCTGGAAACAGTGCATATTATAGGGGTATGTGTGTGAATATTCATTTATTCATGCACCTTCTGCTTTTCACTCTTAGGCTTGGTACTTTCCGAGACTTACAGGGTAGGTTCTTTGGTGTACTTTACTATTTGATTTGATTTGCTTTAATTACCAATGCTAAAACAACTGCAGGTACCAAATTGTGATGCTATTCTCTGCATTCTCTGTTCCTCCTTTCCCTTCCTTCTGCCCTCAGCCTTCACATCAAGCCATCTTATTGATTCGTTTACTTTTTCTATTACAGTTTTCAAGGCTTATGTGCACAATAGCAGTTGAGAATGCCTGGTATCCCCCCCCCAAAAAAAATAATAATAATTTGCATTTTAACTCCCTCCCTGTTAGGTTTTCCACAGACTTCTTATTCATATAAATGTTTTTTTAACATTTTAATTAAAAATCAGATAACTAATTTTATTTAACATGCTGTAAAAATATGCTAAATATAAGTGAAGTTGTATTATGTGAATGCTGTGCTCATATATCACTGATATATTCCCATCAAATGTCAGTTATCTTTGAAATTCACTTGTCATCTAAAACCTCATATCCATACAAAATACATTCCTGTATTTGATTCTCATAAAAGAGATTCCCACAAATCAATGAACGTCTTTCACATGCTGGAGGAACGATACCTTCATTTTTTCCCATGGATTATCTATCTGCACAGATGAATTCAGTTTATATTTAAATCTACCACTCTTTCATTAGTGTGAATGGTCACTATACAGATTTTATTGGACTATTGGACTTGACTTCCCAAAGTTTTTCACATTAAAATACAAATTTTATTTTAGATATATTTATAAAAGATGTCATTATTTTATTAACCTTAATAGAATGTTGGTTTGGTTATCTTTGCTAAAATATACAAGTAGCATTTGCTTTCAAATATTTGATTTTTATTATTTTTTTATTCTGTCAGAAAATGCCAAAGATTACTGATCAGAAAATCAGCAGCATAGTATTAAGAGATTTGATTTTCATTGCATAAGTGGCCATTTGAGCTGATCACAAGTAAGTACATCTCTCTTTCTCTCTTTCCCCTACCCATAACTGCATACTCAGGTAGGATCCTGGAATATAAAAGTTGCCTTGAGTCAACAAGCATATCTTCTAAGTCAATGTTTTGTCAGTTTCTTTGTCTAGAGACCGTGAGATACTTCTTGCCTAGTGTACTAAAATACAGTACACTCATTTACTCCTAACTCCTACCTTGGTGCTGATAATACCTGAACTAAGTTTTCAATGTTAATGAAACAACCTTTTCTTTGGGAATGTGTGGAGAAAAGGAGAACATGAGGTGCCTGACTTAATAATCCCTTATTTCAAAACACTTGGTACAATCTAGATTGGAAGACAGTCTAAAATGAGCGTAGGGTTTCTTTTGTTGTTGTTGTTGTTGCTGTTTGTTTTTTCTGTCTTTTTTTTTTTTTTTGTAAGAGATTTATGTCTTGGAGCATATCCACTAGCCAGAGAGAGATAGAGAGACAGAGACAGTGAGAAGGAAAGTGGGAAATCACCCCTCATAGGGGATGGCCATGTGGCAATCCCTTCTTCATTCTCCTCCCAGAATCTTGGGCATGTATGCACATGTGCCTGGTGTGATTTTCACATTACCAGGTCCAAGACTTGAACTGTGGCTGGTTGTGTGAGTCCAGCAACATAACTGATACTCCATCTGCTGGCCCTACTCAGGGCATTTTTAAAAGAAATGAGATAGAGAAGAGCAAATAAAGATGATTATTGTCAATATCTCTGTAAAAATAGGGAACGATGAAACTGATAAATATGCAAATCAGACAGTAGAGGAACAAGCTAGAAGGCTAAAGTGCTCTGTGAAACAGGGAGGAAAAAATAAAATATTCAGATGACTATTATTGTTAGAAAGCATTATAAATATCAATATCATGGAATCATTTTGTTAGAAGTTTCTCATCTCTAGGGCTCAGAAGAAATTCATTGTGCAGGTTAGTAAACAAAAATCCAGAGAAGTTCAGTGAATTCTCTCAAATCTCCAGAGTTAATGGCATAGCTGGGATTAGAATCTGTTTTAAGTATAGAAAAATTTCAAAAATTTTCTATTTGCTATTAAGAAAATAATACCAATCTATTTAAAATATTAATTCTTTGTCTAATAAAATAAACTCCAGAGGCCAGTAGGTGGTATGGTGGCTAAGGCACCGGATTCCTACATAACCAACCACAGGTAGAGGTCCAGACTTAGCAGTCTGAAAATCACACTGGGTGCACACGTGTGTGTAGCTGCCCAAAATCCCAGGTGGAGGATGGAGGAGTATGTGGCCATTTCCCCTGGGGAGCAATTTTTCACTTTCTCTTTCTATGTCTCTCTCCAGCGAGTGCACGTGCTTTATGGCAAATGAATAAATTAATTAATTAAATTCCATAAGGTGAATATAGCATACAGAGAAGCGCTTTAAAGGAAAATCAAATGATAAAAATATAATTTATTATCATGAGAGCTATTAGATATTAAAGATAATGTATTTTTTCAAATATGAAATGTGGAATGTTATATTAAGTCATGCTATCATTTTTCCAATATATAAAGAATATTAAAATTATTTGAATTCCTTCCCAGGTAATTGCAACTCCAGTTCTCATAACAGTAGAAACAATTTGTTTTTGTTTGTTTGTTCATAATTTTTGAAAGGCAAGTACATTCTCTTGACATTTAATAAATTTCCTTCCAACCTCTTTCAATATTTTTCCCTTTTTAATTATATTTTTACATTTAATTAGTGTGCTTTTATAAGAGTTCTAGGGAAAAGATTTACATTTCAATTTTTTATAAAAGTTACATAAAACAAGTATATTTGACTTATGTCCATTACTATTTTTTATAATTAGTAGTGCTTTTGAGACTAGAAACCTACTTCCTCAAGCCCTAAACATAAAATTCCCTTTTGCAGTTTTTGCAAACTTACTAATGGGGGCTGGCAGGTGACAGGGTGCTTAAGAGACTCCAGGACTCCCACATGGTTGACTGCTGTTCAAGTCCTGGAACGGGCAACTGACTTTCTCGCTTTCTCTCTCTTTCTCCCTCACTCTGTCCCTCTCTGGAGAAATTGAAAATAAATAAATAAATAAACAAATAAAGTTAAATAAAATAATTCTTTACCAAAAAAACTTACTAAATCAATCCATCAAATTTAACCCAGTTTACATAAACTCATTATGTTTTCTTGATTTTACATTCCATAAAGGGGTCATGTTTAAAGCATTTTTTTCAAACCTCAATGGTACAATATTTACAAGATAGGATACTCCTTTCTTGACCAATTACTCACATGCCTGCCGTCAGTCACAGAAGGGGTTGCATTGTCACCTCTCTGTGTTTTCTTGGAGGTGATAAAATAATAGTTGCACAGTGTTAGAAAACAATGAGGAATACTCAATATAATTAATGCACCCTAGAATTTTCTCCTAATTTCACAGCTTCTATTAGAGAAAGAATTCTTAGAAATATGCATAAGTAAATATCAAGAGACATTTTAAAAGAGCCATTGATATATTTGTCATAAAACATCATAAACTGAATGCTCAAGAAATTTCAAATTTGCAATTTAGTGGTTTATAAAAATATGTTCTCACAACATTAAGGAGTGGCAAATCTATCTCTATTACATAATTAACTAAAAATCTGAGATAAGTTATAAATATGATCCTAAGATCTTTATAGTGTAACAATTTACAAATAAATGTCAATGGCTTGGTACATAGGATTAAGGTGTTTTTCAAAAATAAATTGAGAATGTGGGGCCAGCAGGTGATGTGGAGGTTAAGGTGCTGGATTCCACCTGACCACTGTGCAGTTCAAGCCCCAGACCTGACAGCTTGAAAATTGTGCTGGGCACATGTGCGTGCCCAAAATACTGAGAGGAGACTGCAGAAGAAGAGATTTTTGGTGTGGTTATCTCCCAGGAAGGTGATTTCTCACTCCCGTACCCCTCTTTCTCTCTCTCTCTCTGGTGAGTGTACATGCAAAAAAAAAAAAAAAAAAAAAATACTATCAGAGTCTGAAAATGTCTATGCAGAAAGATACATATGAAGCAGGTTTCAAAAAGCCAAGTACTTTGTCACGATCATGATCTTATTCCTAAAGCCAGATTACATCTGAGCACATTCACTAAAGTAAATATTCCTTATTATTTTGAAATGCGAGAGTCACATTTCTAAAATGTCATTGTGACAAAGCTGTATAGAAAGAATGGCTATGTAACAACACAATAGAATGTTCTCAGATGAGAAATGTATAGTATGGGGGTAAACAGTGGGACAGCAGTGAAACCTGATGCTCTGAGAATCTGATCTCCATGGGGGGGGAGGTTCTATATTCACATTCAGAGATACCACTGTGCTCACTAAGCATACACATGCCCATAGTCTGGGCTGTCTGGAACTGGGAAGCTGATAGTAGCTCTGTCTGATTTATAGCAGGTCTATGACTGAGTGAAATAAGACAAGAAAGTTCTAAGAGATGAGAAAAGAACTAGGGATGTTAAAGTATTTTAGAAGAATTAAAACAATTTGGAGATTCCTCAAAAATCTACAAATAGAACTACCATATGATCCAGCAATCCCACTCCTTGGTATCTACTCAAAAGACAGAATACCTAATCAGAAAAGTGCTTGCACATTGATGTTTATTGTGGTACTATTCACAATTGCTAAGTCATGGAAGCACCCAAATGCCCACGAACAGATGAATGGATAGAAAAACTGTGGCACATATACTCGATGGAATACTATTCAGCCATAAAAAAAAAAAACCTGTATTTTGACAGGAAGTGGATAAATATGGAAGACTTACTGCTGAGTGAAGCAAGCCAGGCTATGAAGGAGAGGCATTGTATGTCCCCACTTAACATATACCGAGTGTACACACTCTATGAATGAAACTAATTGACTAAAGGATATAGAAACACAGTATATAGATATAAATACCATATATAGTGTGTGTACAAAGGAGGATCTGAGGAAGGACATTTAGAAGGAAAATAGGGAGGCAAAGCATTAATGCACAAAGAAATGTGGTATTATCTGTTGAAGATATTTTGTAGTTTTATCAACTGTACTAGGGAGAAATGTTCACCTGCTGAAATATCCATTTTGTAAGCCAAATAATAATGTGATTGAATGTATAAAAGAAAATTAAATTAAAAATAAATAAATAAATAAAAACAAAAAAATTTTTAAAAGACACATTGAAAGCAGTAAATGGAATAATGGTAAATGCTTTAGAAAAGAAAATCAATAACATATTAGAACAGTTTCAAAGATGACAAAGATAGAGAACAGAGCAAAATACAAACTCTTAAGTATTTCAGTGTTAGGATGGGGGAGTAAACAACAAATATGATACAATAAAAGAAAAGTGGCTGAAAATGAAATTTGGGTATAGATTAAAATTATTTACTATAACAGGAATATAATTAATTCAAATACACCGATATATTGAAAATTCTGAGAAACATTTCAAGTTCAAGAATAAAGAAAAAATAGTACAATTATTCAGATACATGAAGAATTTCTGTGGTAATGACACAAAATTCAGGCATCCTTGGATAATTATATTATAACACTGAACACCAAAGGGAATTTGAGACCCATAACTTGTTACTGAAACTCATTTTGTAAATCAAAGAATCTATGTGAATTTAAGTTTATAATCATGTGAGAACAACAAAAAAAGTCAAACATAGGCTATTTAAAAACAAAAGACAGACAAAAATAATTTAACAATAAAAATGTAGCCATTACCATCACTGGATTCTCACACAGTCAACCATGTTTTAAGTCCTGGACCTGATGGTTTAAAACTCACACCAGGCATGTGCATGCATGCCCCAAATCCTGAGAGGAAAATAGAGGAGAAGGGATAGCAGCCTGACCATCCCCTCTGAGGGAGTAATTTCTTGCTTTCTGTCTCTCTGTTTCTCTCTGTCTCTCTAGCATGCTCATGTGCCCTATAGCAAAAATCTCTCTCAAAAAACAAAAACAAAGCCCAAAAAGTATAAAGGGCCTTAAAATCTAATACTTAAACAAGAAGTTAGGTATAAAAATTAATGTATCAGTTATAAAAATAATCATAAATCAATCATGACACTGAAGACAAAGTCAAATATACCTAATAATATGCATGTACAAAAAAAATCTATGTTAAAAAGTATAGAATTTAGGAGCCAGCTGGTGTAGAGTTGGTTGAAGCACTGGATTCCCACATGGCCAACTGTGGTTCAAATCCTAGACCAGGTGGCTTTCTCTCTTACTTTTCCTCACTCTTGCTCACTCTTTCTGTCTCCCTATGGTGAGTGATGTGTCTGATTTATAGCAGAGATTTGTCCTATGGTAAATTAAATAATAATAATTAATTAAAATAAGAATTCTTTTAAAAATACAGAATTTAAAGAGAAAATTTGGGCAAGAATGTTACTGGGCAGATACAATGAAGAAAAGTCATCATGGCTATATTCCTTTCATGCAAAGCATTACTAAAAACAAAGTATATAAAATCAGATGAAAGCCACAGTATAGATAAAAGATACCATTCCACTGTGAAGCTGTAATGATCATAAACCACTCTGTGCTCTGTGCATTGTAGAGAAAAATGAAAAGACCATCAATAACAAGAAAAAGGAGAATGTTTATGGGGTAACTTTAACGTATCTCCACCATCATTGCCAGATAAAATTGCAAAAAATAAATAATTTGAATTATATAATCAATAAGGTTTACTTTAATATATTTATTCATTGTTATTAAACAAATGTTGATTATTTACAAAAAGTCTGAGACTTTCACTAGCCTCCAGAGTTTTCAAATTAGTGAGAAAGAGAGGCAGGCAATTACAGCCCAATATGTTAATGTGTTCGTACTTGTGAGGTGGGGGCCTATCAGGAGGACATAATCCACTTGAGTACACCAGTGAGGTAAGTATCAGGGAATGCCATCTAAAATTGGATCACGTGGGGACCAGCCGATGGCATCCAGCAGGCGCTGGACTCCCACATGGTCGATTGCAGCTTGAGTCCTGGACCCGGAGACTTAAAACTCATGCCATGCACTTGTGTGTGCATGCTAAATCCCAAGAAGAAAATGAAGGAGAAGGGACTGTGGCATGGTCATCCTCCCTGAGGGGGTAATTTCTCACTTTCTGTCTTTCTGTCTCTCTGGTGAACATATGCGCCGAATAGCAAAAATCTCTCAAAAAAAAAAAAAAAAAAAAAGTGGACCCTCTGTACCAAATCATGAAGGAGTTGGCTGTGTGTGTGTGTGTATGTAACAGTCCATCTATACTAAATCATGGAAGAGTTGGCTATGTGTGTGTATTTGTGTGTGTGTGTGTGTGTGAGTGTGTGTGTGAAGCATTACCAACAAACCACGTTGGAAGCATTAGATAATGATTTTGAGAAAAACGTTCAAAGATCCACATAGTGTAAATGGAGAACCAGATGAGCTAGAGCTAAGTATTTTTTAAAATGATGAAAATCTTCAGAGATATAGAAATAGTTCATAAAATATTTTCAATTGGCTTTTGTAAGCACAAAAAGGTCTACATTTTTAAAAGTAAAACTTATAAGATGAAAAGAAAAATGAGAAGGGAAAATTATGACAAATGGGCTTAACCATTAATTTTTCAATAAAGAACACTGACAGGTCAGGAAAAAACTGCTAAAATTGAAAAATGGATAGAGAACTCAAAGGAACGATTCACAAATACAAAATATAATAGGAAACATGTATAAAGAATTTTCTGTGTAATAGACATTAATCCATTTAATGCTCCCTATAACACCATGAGAAAGAGACTATTTTTATTTTTTATCTTCATTTCACAGATAATGAAAGAGAAACAGAAATATTTACACAACTTGTTGTAATCAGATGGCTGGTGAGCTTCAGACCTGGGAAGGGAAGCTAAGCAGTCTGGCTCCAAGTTCTGTGACTTGATTACAATTCTGTGCTACCTTTCCAGTACAAATGTCCATAAATTAATAAAAAATTACCTCCCCTATAAATAAATGAAGGAAAATTTAAGCAATAGAGGCATGCCATTTGCTGTTGTAAAGTAATTCACATTGCATATACAATGAAAACATTTGTAATGACTTGTCCAGTGTGTAATTATGACTCACAAGAAGTGTCAAGATTTAATAGTAATTAAACTGTTAGGAAAAAAAAAAAAAAGAATGTAATTATTTTTTTCTCTGGAATTAAAAATTTAGTTCAAGAGATTTTTATTTAGCCCTAGCGAAGAACCAGGCAGATTGTGCTGGAGTGTCATATGGAAGCCTGCAAAGCTGAAGCAATCAGAGATATCATTTTCAAGAAGGTATGCACACTTTTTGTGACACATCAATAGCCTTGCTCTTTTATTCTGGAAGCATTATAAAGAAGTAAACCCTTTAGTGTCTAGAAAATTCATGCAAAATGAAACCAGGAGGAAGAAGAACTAAACTCTATCAAACCTAAACATGTGATCTATAATCCTGCTTGGATATATGTATGTTGGCTATCATACTGATAGACATTTCATAGGTTCACAGCCATCAGCATGAATAAATTTTTCTTTAATTCTTAATATTTGCATATCCCTCAGCTAATAATATAATTCATCTTTTTTAAACATTTTGAATGTGGCTGCCAACTCAAATTTGTAATCAATTTTAGTTTTATATATTTTTATTCTCTTTCAAATATTATAAAGCCAAGAAATGGAGAATAAAATGGAAGAGCAAGTGTACAGAACATTCCTACATTAATTTACAGTTCTTTAAAACATGGAGTGGAAGGGCAAAATAATAAAACGAGTGGAAGTATATGCCATGCCACCACAAGCATCTTGTGGCATCCTTCCAACATGTGAACACACTGGATCCAATGCTGTTTCTTAAACTATTCTTACATGCTCTTATTTCCTCAGATGCATTGTGCAATTGCAGGTCCACTTGTCACCTTCCCCAGAATGCATCCATTCATCTGATTTCTGCTCTGCACGTTAACTACAGCATATCATTAATGGCAATGAAAAGAATGTGTTCTTGCTTCCTTGCTAACTAGTCCCTTACCAATACTCTCCTAATTCACCAAATACTGAAATCTAGTTGCCAGAAGAAGAAGGCAAGATTCGGCACAGAGGTAGGCAGAATATTGGTTCTCCCAAAGCTGTTCACATACTAATTTTTAGAATCTATGAATATGTTACCTAACATGACAAAAGGGATTTTGTAGGTATCTGATCTAGAGCTGGGGGAGATTATCCTGGATTTTCCAGGAGAGTTAATGTAATCATGAAGATCCTGATAAGTGAGAAAGGGAGGCAGAAGAGTAAGAATCAGAAAGATAAGATGAAAGAAGGGTGAAAAGAAAGAGGGAGGTGCAGATTCTACACTGCTGGCTTTGAAGGAGTAAGGTCCACAAATCAAGGAATACAGGCAGCTTCTAGAAACTGGAGGCAAGGAAACAGTCTTCCCTAGTGCTTCTAGAGGGAGCTTGGCCCAGACAACACCTTAATTCCATTCAAGCAAAATCCACTTTGGACTTGGACCTCTAGAACTATAATATAATAAACCTGTGCTGTTACAATCTATTGCATTTGTGGTAGTTTGTCACAGTAGCAATAGGAAATTAACACAAGCATTTGCTGTACACATATTTATAATACCTCTGGCAAGTCAGAAATCGCTACCTACTAGATTATTTTAAAAGCATGTTTCAGTTCCAGATCTCCCAAATTTCGCTGGCATACATATGCAAACCACTGTAAAATGAAGACATTTTAGAAGATACTCTTCATGCTGCAAAAAAGAAATGTCCATCTACTTACATATAAGACACATTTTACATGTTCTTGTAGATAGTTCCTGCTCTGTGTAATGGAACTGTGAATTCTAAATTGTGGTTACTTCTTATTCTATGGGTTTATCATCTGTGTTCTGCAGCTCCTATAACCTTACTGGAAGTACTTCTGCTATTAGAGCAGTAATAAGTGAACAGAGTTAAATCAGAAATTAGATAATCATTAGTATAAAAATATAGGTAGTTTGGGCATATTTGAAAATTTAATCATACTGCTGTTAAACAATTTTTAATTAATTGCTTAGCTTAGCGAATTGGCCAGTTTAAAAAATCAATAAAAGAATAAAATAACTTAAATTTCATTGAAATGTTCAAATAAATTGGCTCCATTAAATGCCTCTAAATGATGCATATTTAAGTCTCTCAAACATTCCCTTAGCTCAATCACTCTTATATTATACTATAATAATGATAGCTATCAGTTAATGAGGATCTATTATGTGTTAATCATTTTATATGTATTATCCCATTAATTCTCATAACAACCGTATCTGATAGGTGAGTTATTCCCATTTATCAATGAGAAGGTAATGTGCAGAAGATAGACTGTAGTAAATGGCTAAGCGTGGAGTTGAGTTCAGGCGTTACTTCATATAGATCTATTCAGTTCTACACATGCTCATTTATATTTTCATTAGTATTTAACATTCAGCTTTTTATTTTCAAAATAAATTTTTATTTAAGGGTATGAATCTTGTGATTTCTAAATATCTGCACATAAATCCTTTCTAGACAGCTATTTTAGTGTAATCTAGGAATAAGTGAAAGGAGAAATGAGACATCAAATTTTTATAGCTCTAAATACATGGCTCCTTTTCCATTCTTATAGGCTCGAGTTTATAATTAGAAATGAAAACTATATGGCTTTCGTCATTACAGAGATCAGTCCTGAGAAGGAGATAGGTGTAGACCTAAGTGCACAGAAAATTAAATGAACTATAAGGAAAGGGAAATGCAAAGAGGAGGCCACTGTTTCACTTTCTAGTGAACACCTACTTTCTACCCCCTGTTGGCCAGTCACAGTGCTCAGGCTAGAGATACATGAATTACCATTATATTTGATCACTATCCCTTGAAATAAGAAGAAAAGAAAAATATTGGAGAGATCTTTAAGAAATATAGTGTCCTATGAAGGATTGATCTGATCTTACCTTTTTTTTGGGGGGGAGAGTGGAGTGTTGGTATTAGAGAGGTGCTTACCAAAGAGAGACAGATGTGAAAGCTCCCTCCCCCGTCCCCACCATTCCACATAGAATGATCACACTGCTATCCCTTTTTCTCTGTTTCTCCCTCTGTTTGAGATTAGGGCACGCACACACATGTGTCCAGCATGTTTCTCAAGCAGCCAGTCTGGAACTCAAACTGCATGGTGGGCCATGTGGGACTAGCTTCCTTAACTGCCAGGCCATGGAGAGATCCCTGACCTTATCTTTTTTTTTTTGGAGAGGATTTTGCTATAGGGTGCGTGTGCTCGCCAGACAGAGAGAGACAGAGAGATAGAAAGCGAGAAATCACCCCCCAGGGGGGATGGCCATGCCACAATCCCTTCTCCTCCATTCTCCTCTTGGGATCTTGGGCACGCAGGCACACGCACCCGGCGTGAGTTTAAGCCACTGGGTCCGGGACGCGAACCGTGGTTGACTACTTGGGAGTCCAGCGACATAGCCATTACGTTAACTGCTGGTCCCCCCTGACCTTATCTTTAAAACAGAAATACAACAGGTTGTATCACTTCAATGCTGATAGATGAATAAAACAGGTTACCAAATGGGTGGCCTTACTGAGAAAGCTGACTTATTTGAAGACAATCCAACTGGGGCCCTCCGTGTGTCGGGTGTTTTGAGGGACTTGGAGTACATATTTTAGATCCCCTCCAGAAACAAGAAGAACAGCAAAAACAAACAAACAAAAACAAAAACAAAAGACCTCACACATTTCTCTGAATACAGACTAAAATATTTAAAAATAAATAGAGCCCAGACTCCGAGACTGAAATGCCATAGTTAGCCTCATTGAGGCTCTATTTCTTTTTGAGTTTTCCTCACATAACTCATCAGTGAGTATCTGCCTGTGCTGTACTCCTCCAACATTTTAAAGCTACGCTTCTACTTGTATTACTTACCATGCCTTAGAGCCTTTCTGAGTCTCTCTCCTCCATCTTCCACCAATATGAGAGTTCTTCTAGGACAAGTTTGTAAGTTGGCCACCAGCCTCTCTTAGGGCCCTTTATGCTTAAAGAGGCAGACTCAAAGAGGAATGAACCATTGGCACTGGACCCAGAAAGCCTGATTTCTATTCTGTCTCTGACAGTGATAATAAGCAAAATTGCTTAATCTCTATAAGCCTCCTTTTCTCACCTATATAATGGGCATAATAATAGAATATACTTAAATCTTTGCCTGTAGAGACAAATCTAATAAAAGTAAAGAGGTTTACCTAGTCTCTAGCACATAGCAAATATTCAATGAGTGCTTGCTTTATTCCTATCAACTTAGGAGTTATTACTTAATCTATGCACTAATAGTCATATGAGAATTCATAGATAGAGAGTTTGAGTATAGAACAAGTTATAATTTTTTGCCCAATCTCAAAACTGGTGAGTACCAAAGATAGGACTTGAGTCTGATTCCTAAATCTTCTACAAGGATATTCCATTCTTATTTATTTATTTATTAATTGAGAGGTCTTTACTATAGGGTGCGTGAGCTCACCAGACAGACAGAGAGAGACAGAGAGATAGAAAGCAGGAAATCACCCCCCCCCCCCGCCCCGGGGGGATGGCCATGCCGCAATCCCTTCTCTTCCATTCTCCTCTCGGGATCTTGGGCATGCACACACATGCACCCGGTGTGAGTTTTAAGCCACTGGGTCCAGGACACAAACCGTAGTCGACTACATGGGAATCCAGCGACATAGCCATCACGCTAACTGCTGGTCCCAATTCCATTCTATTTTATAAGCCAAGTATCTGCTTTATCTGCTATGTTGATTGATACAAGGAGAACAAGAGACCTGCTAAACTAAATGCTATGATGTATAATTACTAGATGGGGTTGGGGCAAGGGAGATGGTGAAGTCCTAATCAGTGATGGAGAAAAGAGTATAAAAGAGAAAAGTCACTAACTCAGTTTATATTCTATTCAAAACATTGGTTTCTGGCACTATGTGATGAGATACAAATTTCTTTCCCCAGCAAATAACTTCCATTGTGTTTATCCAGAAAATAACATAGAAGTTCTCTGCAAATATAAAACTTAAGAAATCAGCCTAGTATATTACACTTTAGGGACAGATGTGCCCTTCTGCACCCAATCCATATCAATGGTTTCTCACCTTTCCCCTCTGTATATTACAGATAAAATCATGGAGCCATCACACGACTATTCCCTTTTCCATTTCTCTGTGGGCCTCTGGGCAGTAGGCTTGGCTCAGATAGTCCGATGGCCACCTATTAATGGTATAGAGAAGGAACTTGACTCCTTCATTTATGAGTCATTCCATTGTTGCTTTACTAAGTACCCATGTATAATCAAACTTTACATGGGTAGGAAAACCCCTAAATCAAGAGTGATTGGGAAAAACATTGAAAAGATATTGAATGATGAAGAGGGGAGATTAATGTCTCTGTGTTGACTGATATGCATGGCATCCCCTTCTGAAAAAGCAAGGTAATACACTGCAAAGTTATATGTAATCCAATGTAATATGAAGAAGATTATGATGATAATAAAAATAAATAAATAAAATGAAAAAAAGAGTGATTGTTATATTTGGATCATTTAAATACAGACACTCTATTTAATTTTAATATTCTATTTAAACTGACTTCTATCCTATTATTCTAAAGGTCATGTTCTAGAAAACCCCCCCAATTGTATGCCATTCTACATTTTTTGGGTCCTTTATGATCAAAGGGACATATGGAGGAGCAAACCACCAGCTTTGGACCTCAGAGGCCTGATTTCTATCTTTATATCATTTCATATCATTCTACATTGTTCTGCCTCTTACTGAGTTTAATAAAACCTCTTTTTCTCATCCTTTATTTCCTAATGTACTCCATTTCTGGTTTTCCTGTCCTCAAACTTTTCTGTGAGTCTTAGCTGTCAAAATCCTTATCATGTGTGGGTCACTTATTAGGAGGCAGTGCCCTTGTGAGAAGAATTTCGTCTTTCTTTTATTTATTTATTTTTTTTTGACTGGAAATAAAACTGACAAAGAGCAATCAAATGTGCTCACCCCTTTAACCATGGGGAGAGTCTCCAAGCTCACTCTATGATTAACAGCAAATGCGTATGCCTCTGAAAGATTGCGTACGATATTCACCAGCCGCTCAAAACTACCAGGGCCTTCAGAAAACAAAGAAAGCGATTTCATTCTGAGGTCAAAGCAATTCACTAGTAGCTGGAGATGACCCAAGAATACTAGTTTAAAATCTTTTCCTAAAATGATCAAGTTTTGTTTCTTGCAGGCTTCATAAAAGTCCACATGAAGCTAATTTCTGTATACTAAACTGTTCTGTTTAATTCCATGTATGCTGTTGGCATTCAGCAGATAAGAAATGAGCAACAGTAATGTAATGGAGACAAACCTTTAATAATTTTCAGCTTTGAGAAACACCTTCCTAGCGTGCTCATCTTTAAGTTGTCTGAGTGTAGGCAGAGGTAAGAAAGCTAATTATTTCCTGACTACCAGATGATGATTGCCTTAAACAATTGCTATGTTAAAAGCATTCCAAGTCAGAGGCTTCTGGGTCTGTTATTAGGAATTTTCCAATTCTTCACTGACTTTCCAACTTTCATCTCTCTTTTAAGTTGGCATCTGAAATTTATTCTGACCAAGAACATAAAAAGAAACCCTAATCCTTGAATTCTAACTCTCACAAACTTATACATTGACACAGTAGCAATTTCTTTCCTACTAATCACATTTTTTTCTTTTGAATAACAGAATGTCTTTTATTCAATTCTTTTTTTTTTTATTGGTTAGAGAAATCCAGTCCCCATATTTACAAACTCGTTCCGAATGATCTTAAGTAAGTCTTAATGCTTTCTTTTCATACTTTCACATGTAAAAGAATACTGTGATTTCTTTTTTCTTTTGAACTTATTCACTTATAGACTTGATCAAAGAAGGGAAATCACACTAATTCTACTTTTTATTTATTTATTTTTTTAAACTGAACTTTATTTCGAAAACCTAAGAAATCAGGGAGAAAAGTGTAAATAATGCAGCACTGCTTGGTAAATAAACTGGAAGTAAATTTAATTAAAGTAAAGTAAATTTATTCTTTCAGAGCAGTATTATACTTAGAAAAATTTAACCTAAAGCCTTGTATGCTCTTTTTTTTTTTTGGAGAGGTTTTTCTGCTATAGGGCGCGTGCACTCGCCAGACAGACAGAGAGAGACAGAGAGACAGAAAGCGAGAAATCACCCCCCGGGGGGATGGCCATGCCGCAATCCCTTCTCTTCCATTTTCCTCTCGGGATCTTGGGCACGCACGCACATGCGCCCGACATGAGCTTCAAGCCACTGGGTCCAGGACGCGAACCTCGATCGAATACGTGGGAGTCCAACGACATAGCCATTACACCAACCGCTGGTCCCCATGCCTTGTAAGCTCTTAAAAAGAATGTGCTCTTTAATCTTGGGTAGAAAGACAAAACTGCTAATGCTAAGCAGAAAGGTTAAAAATCCATGTGGGATAACCCTTTTTTTTTTTTGGTAACAAAAGGTATAGGTTCTTCAAATATTCAAATGTGCTCTAAATGAAAGGCAGTTGGCATCTTGTTCAAAAGTTTGTACTATCACACTTCTTTTTGATTACTCTCTCCCATAATTGTAGAGGACACTGGGTAATATTGTGTACATTTTAAACAAGATATATTTTAAAATTTAGAGCAGGGATGTTTATAAGCTAATGCTGTAATAACTGTAATACAACAAACACTTTGAATCAACCAGATGCTGCAGATGCTGGGTTCCCCATGCTGTTACCATTAATATGACCTAAATACCCTTTGCATACAAATGCCGTGAGTAATTTCAAAGAAAAGGGATGATGTCACATCCTAATGATATGCTAGTATTAGGAACAGTCCAAAGACTGGAAGTAATTTAATAGTCCTCTCTGCTTAAGAAACACGTGAAGTGCATAGTTAGTCACCCTCATCATCTCTTAATTTATTTATAGCTATTTATCTGTTAAAATGTGGCATTGGCATTTGTTTGCTTTTTCTAAGATTTAAATACTAATCCTATATGTGCACGTAAGTGGGGAACTCAGTTTGTGTTATTTATGTTACTTATATTTTCTTTTAGTTGTTTTTTAAGTGTTTTTTTTTTTTTTTTTTTTTTTTTTTCCATAGGGCATGTGCATTAGCTGGAGAGAGACAGATAGAGACATTGAGAGAGAAAGTGAGAAGTCAGTCCCCCACCCTGGAGTGCGAGGGATGACCAGGTCGCAATCTGCTCTCTTTCATTTTCCTCCTGGGACCCTGGGCATGCAAGCACACATGTCTGGCATGATTTTCAAGCCTTCAGGTCCTGGGACTTGAACTGTGGTTGGCCATAAGGGAGTCGAGCACCCTAACCACCACACCACATGCTGGCCCAGTTACTTCAGTTTTAAAAGGGCTAAGGGTAAAAAATTTAAACCTTTAAATGTTATTCAGATTGAAACTTATTTTTTTTTAAGAATAACTTTATTTAACTTTATTTATTTTAATTTGACCAGAGAGAGAAAGGAAAAGGTCCAGGACTTGAACCGTGGTCAGCCATGTGAGAGTTCAGTGCCCTTAAGCACCTGCTGGGCCCGAAACCTATTCTTTTCTATGCAATTTAATTGATACTTGCAAACAAAAGTTTTCTTAGGCCAAGGTATTTAAACTTAAGTGTAGAAGGTAAGAGGAGGAAGTTGAGGGTGTGGTGAGCAAATGTAAAAGCAATTTAAAAATTACCTATTGGGCTTTTTTGTAAAATCACACATGAAGCTAGGCTTTCACAGCTATAAAGGACAATAAATCACTTTTCTAAACTTTATTCCTTTTAGGCACTCGAAGGAATATTTTGTTTTAAAAATTATTTTAAAATAATTTAGGGGCCTGTCCCATAGCCTAGTGGTTGAGGGAGCCAGATCCCATATGGCTGACTGAAGCTAGGCATGTGTGCATGCAGGCCTGAAATCCCAACAGGATGGAAAAATGGAAAAGAAGGGGTTACAGTGTGAATGATGCCCCACTGCAGGGCGAGGGTTGCCTCTTCCCTCTCCCTCTTTCTGTCCGTCTCAGGTGAGGGGAAGAACTCTTTGGCAATTAAAAATAAATTAGACACTTATGGCCGGATGGTGGTGCAGAAGTAAAATGCAGCACTCTGCAAGACCAGTCCACGTGAGAAGTTTTTGGGTTTGAGTCAAGAGACCTTTATGAGTATGCCAGATACATGTTTGCCATGATCCAGGCCTGGCTGAGGCTGAAGCAGGTAATGGCATCAAGACCTGTTGGGGATGCTGTCTCTCTGTCTCTGTCTCTATCTCTTCATGTCTCTGTCTCACACATACAATAAATAAATGAATGAACATAAATACATTAGACACTTAACTATAACTACTGGTGGTCAACCACTCACTAGCAATTTAGTAACAATTTCCATCTCTGAATTTTCTAGTAACCTACATAACCCTATCTACCGTGATTTTAGTCATGCAGTCTCTTAGAGTCATCAGTTTACAAAATGGCAACACACCCATTGTTAATATGGAAGGTTGCTGTCAGTGGCCAGAAATGCTCCTTACAGGCCCTCATGAGCGGATGGGGAAAATAAAAAGCATTCCTAAGAATAATGTGCTTGTGTTTTCCCTAACGGTGGGTAGCAGAGCCTTCCCTAACATTACAGCAGAACCAGTTCTAAATTTGCATCATTACCCAGAACTAAAATTCCTAGATCACTAAGAAGCAGATTGATGGCTAAGATTAAAACAGCCAGCTTCACACTGGTTTAACATGTTACATGGTGACTTCTGCACACTAAATGCCCATTAGGTATTTAGTAAATGAATTTGTCTTAAAATAATATTGCAAAATTCAGTGCCCATTCTTTCATGGTTCTTACTGACAGATTTTGTCACCTTCCCTCTCCTAAGTTTTTGTTGAAGAGTAGAAAACAAGTTTTAAATTCTGCAAAAGGAATTATTAAGCAGTGCGGAAAAGTTTAGTAAAAGTTGGGATTAGCACTTCTAGGAGAAAGCAAAAATAGAAGCCTTGCCTGTGAACTTGTGTCTCCCACAATGAAATCCCGCTCATCACCCAAAATGCTCAGCAGCGCACCACATGAGCAGGTGAAGATTAGAACTGTGCGAAAATGTTTGCTTGGAAAGTGAAGCTAGCCAACTTTGGGCTTTCTGCCAGACTTAATTTCTGCCAGAATTTCTCCCATATTACATAGGTGCAGAAAGCAATTAGAAGTGTTACAGCTGAAAAATTCTAAATATATTTATGTCTCCATCATATTTCAGTTCAGAAGAAAATAAATAGCCTATCCAGTGAGCTAATACAGACACAACATACAAACGCCAACACACACCCACACCCAGGCATGCAGTTTCTTTAAAGGATCATTTCACGGGAGCAGTATTGTCCTCGTCTTATGAGATCTAGGAAGTAGACTTCAGTAGGTGTTCAGAGTGTCGCAGCTCGCTCTTCAGTTGGGTACCTGCCAAGGAAAGCAGATGTGGCCCAAAGCCCTCTGTCCCATTTACCAACAGCACAGGACCTCCGGAAAACGTCAGAAGCCTCTCCGAGCCTGACACTTGGTTGCCATTATAAGAAGTATCACAGAAGGAGTAATTCAAAATGCCAGCACTCTGAGCACTTTCTGAATCATTCTTAACAATATTTCAGACCTGAGAGTGGGAACGGTGAGTGACTTAGAGCAGGCACAAACAGCCCTCATTTATTGTGACTAGTCTGAAATACACACACATGCACACAAAATACTGACATCCAACCATATGTTATTATCTTCAGAGCTCCATCTCCAGGTTTTTTGTTTGTTTGTTTTGTTTTGTCTTATCATGCAAACTACATCAGCTCTCAGTTGCATCCATTTTATACCCAAAGTCTTATGCCTCCAAACTTTCAAAATTCAACACAGCATTTTAAAAATATTACTCAAAAATTTGTTTTCCTCCCCAGATTTTCCAGTTGTCTGTTATAAAAGAGAACATCTATGATCATCAGGAATAATAACGAATGTAGTGCTCTTTCCCACTACGCAGGATGGGAGGCAAATAACCTGAGAAGCAGGATACAAAGGAGAAGACACCTGAAACCAAGAAGGCTGATGCCAGTGGCAAGGTTAAAAAGGGTGACCCCAAGGCTAAAAAGCCCAAAAAGGGTAATCACCATTGCAACTGAGCCCAGTCCTAGTCCGGGGCATCAGCAGATACTCCTGATCTGCCATGTATTCCAGGAAGGCCAAGTACAAGAAGAAATTCTTGGCCGCTGAATCCAGGATTGAAAGAAAAAAAAAGGAGAAGGTTTTTGCCACTGTCAAAAAACCAGTTAGTGGAGGGACCAACAGTTAGCGTAATGGCTATGTCGCTGGACTCCCATGTAGTCGACTGCGGTTCGCATCCCGGACCCGGTGACTTAAAACTCATACTGGGTGCGTGTGCGTGTGTGCCCAAGATCCTGAGAGTAGAATGGAGGAGAAGGGATTGTGGTGTGGTCATTCCCCCTGGGGGGTGATTTCTTGCTTTCTGTCTGTCTGTCTCTGTCTGTCTGTCTGGCGAGCATATGTGCCCTATAGCAAAAACCTCTCCAAAAAAAAATAAATAAATAAAACCAGTTAGTGGAGACAAGAATGGTGGTACCTGGGAGGTTAACCTTCACAAAATGCCTAGGTTTTATCCTACTGAAGATTTGCCTTGAAAGCAGTTGAGCCACGGCAAAAAAACCTTCAGTGAGCATGTGAGAAAGCTGCGAGTTAGCATCACTCCCGGGACCATTCTGATCATCCTCACTGGATGCCACAGAGGCAAGAGAGTGGTTTCCCTGAAGCAGCTGAGAAGTGGCTTGCTACTTGTGACTGGACCTCTGATCTTCAATTGAGTTCCACTGCAGAGAACACAGCAGAAATTTGTCATCACCACCTCCACGAAAATTGATACTAGCAAAGTAAAAAATCCCCAAACACCTTATCTATATTTACTACCATGGCCACAAGTCTGCTGGTTGCACTTCAATGCTCTAATATGGTTGTTTATTGCCCTTTCTACATTCTGGACTCTTTACCGAGACTGTTTAACTTGAAGATTAAAGAAACTATTGCAAATGTCAGTGCATCAGAACCTAAGAGTGGTCAAATATTATGTGCAATTTATTTGTAAAGAAATTTTAATATATAATCAAGTTTAACAGTTACAAAGAAAAATAATGAAAGAAAGAAAAAGAAGCTATGGAAGCCCAGACTCCAGGAAGGTGATATCTTTGAAACAGAGAAGAAAAAATATGAGATCACAGAGCAGCGCAAGGTTGATCAGAAAGCTGTGGACTCACAAATTTTACCAAAAATCAAAGCTGTTCCTTAGCTCTAGGACTACCTATGATCAGTGTTTACCCTTACAAATGGAGTTTATCCTCACAAATTGGTGTTCTAAATTTTTGCCAAGAACCTAATTAAATAACAGATCATATATTAAAAAAAATAATGAATATGGTAAGGAGTCAGTTAAAAGTGAATAAAATAATTGTGGCGTATTCACATATGAACCCATGTACCTTTGCATAACACACATACACTCACATGGCAGCCTGGGAATTTGATCAGAATAGCACAATATGGGAAAATATTGAAATGACTTTTGGAGAGGTATATTTAACCCAAAATGTTGGGGCAAATTCCATGGGGAGCAATGAAAGCTGAATGGGCATGAAGTCCACCATGACTCCCATATGCCATTTACCTACCTCTGGAGCCCAGAGTTGGGAGCTTTTAACATATATGAATTGTTCTTGACCTTTCTTTTGAAACATGAGTCCCAACCTATCCCAGGCTCCATTCTGTCTTGTTCTCAGTTCGCTTTACTACTGGTCTTATGATTTTCTTTTAAAAAAATTGCTAGAAGGGGGGACAGCAGTTAGTGTAATGGCTATGTCGCTGGACTCCCATGTAGTCGACTGCGGTTTGCGTTCTGGACCCGGTGGCTTGAAACTCACGCCGGGCGCATGTGCGTGTATTCCCAGGATCCCAAGAGGAGAATGGAGGAGAAGGGATTGCGGTGTGGCCATCCCCCCTGGGAGGTGATTTCTTGCTTTCTGTTTCTCTGTCTCTCTCTGTCTGGCTGGCGAGCGCATGCGCCGTGTAGCAAAAACCTCTCAAAAAAAAAAAATTGCTAGAAGGTGTGTGCACTCACTGGAAAGAGAGAAAGCAGGGAAAAGAAAGCACTCCCCCTTGGGTAGTGACCACCTTCATCCCCCATGTTAACAACACAATCCCGTTTCTTCCATCTCTTTCTTCTTTGGGGATGTTGGGCATGCACGCCCATGTGTTTAATATGTTTTACAAATTGCCTATCTGGGAATCCAGCGAGGCTGTTAGCCACATGGGATCCAGTCACCTGAACCACTATGCCACCAGCTGGTCCAATTTGTTTTTCTGCTTATGACTTAGCTTTATCCCAGCCTGATGCATTGCACTAGTTCTCTGGCTTGTGATTTTTGCTTTCTTTTCAACTATTGATTTCTCCTTTGCCTTTTCAACTTTAGATTTCCACGATAAATTGTCTGGTCTTCATAGTCCCTCTTTCAGGACCTCCCTCCTCAGTGGACATTCTCTTCCTGTCTTTACTCAGGACCTGGGAGTGGATCTAAACCATAGGAAGGTGAGACAAATAAAGGCTAATGGGGCTGATGGGCAGGATATGCTGAGAATATGGCGAATATGCTGAGGGTCAAAAATCAGTGTCAGGGAACCAGCAGTTAGCATAATGGCTATGTCGCTGGACTCCCACGTAGTTGACTGTGGTTCGCGTCCTGGACCCAGTGTCTTAAAACTCACGCCGGGCACGTGTGCGTGCATGCCCAAGATCCCGAGAGGAGAATGGAGGAGAAGGGATTGTGGCATGACCATCCCCTCTGGGGGGTGATTTCTCGCTTTCTGTCTCTATATCTCTTTCTGTCTGTCTGGAGAGTGCATGCACCCTATAGCGAAAAAACCTCTCCAAAAAAATTTAAAAAATCAGTGTCAGTTGAAAAGGAAGAGAGAAAGAAATATTGCAAAAAGAAACTGTAATCAGAACACTCTGAGAGCCTAAGACCTAGGTCAAAGTAATAACAAGGTCCAAAATATGCCTGTGAATAGTTCTATCAGAAAAGAGACCAGAGACCCAACCTCTGTGGTGGAGTCAGTACTGTAGCAGACTGCAGAGCTGGAAGCCACACACTCACTGTAGTTTGAGTCCCTGGCTCAGTTGTCCTGAAAATACACCAGCTTCATGCACATGCTCAGCATCCTTGGTGGGCTGGAGCACTGGAGGAAGGGGATGGCTGTGAGATCAAGACCCGTTGAGGACGCCCCTATCCTTTTTCTCTTTCTTGTGAACACATGCTCCATCACGAATAAAAAGAAAAGAAACTGAAGTCATTGGGTTTGTGTTGGTTAAAGAACTCAGGTTCTAAAGTAATGTGATATTGACATCACTAAGGCTAACAGAAAGATTATTCTTTTCAAGTGCTGGAATGATTACAATAGAAGGACAGCTCTTAATAGCTTTCTATAACTCCACTGAGGGAAGAAATTTAATTTGAGTAGAAGAGTGCATCTGTGAAAGGTACGGATGCCTTTAACAACAGAACAACCTATTAAAGCAGGTAGACAATTTCCTCTCTTAAACAGTTTTTAGTGCATTGGTATTTGAATGTTCAGCATATAGGGTAATTTAGTTCTTTATATTCTTATCATGTTCCCTGGAAATATGTTAATAATGGTTATTATGTTATATTCGATTCACATATTAAATAATAACAATAATAGCAATATTAATTACAAAATCTTTTACAGCATTTGCTATACGCTAGACACTCATATTTTAGTCACTTTACAAATATAAATTTATTTAATGCTCAAAACAACCTATTTTTATTTTTTCTTTCTTTTTATTTTTTTAATTTCATTAATTAATTAATTAATTAATTTGTTTTTGCCAGAAGGTGCATGTGCTCACCAGAGACAGAGAAGTAGAGAGAAAAAGCACCCCCTAGTGGGGAATGGTCATGATGCAATCATTTCTCCTCCATTTCTCCATCTTATCTGGACTTTGGGCACCATGCATATGTGCCAGTGTGTTTTTCAAGCCAGTGGTGCCAGGACTTGACATGCATGCTCGTTCATGTGGGATCTGGCTGCCTAACCACTAGGCCATGGTGCTGGCTCTCTAAACAAGCCTTGAGAAAGATACTATTGATACTTCTATTTTTAGGTAAGAAAATGATGTGTAACATTGCTAATTTGTTCAGGGTCAATCATAATGGAAGTGGATTTCTGTTTTCAAAGTCTGTGTTCAATTCTGGGTTAAACTGACGGTATTTTCTGGTTTCCCAGGGAAATTTTATGTGTAGTTCATCTGGGATGTTTTTTTGAAGCTAGTAAACTGAGGATACTTTAGCTATTTCAAGGATAGTTATAGTTCTGGGGTTAAGAAAAATATTTCAAAGTCCTTTACTAAAAAATTAAATATAAAAAAGAACAAAAGAAGAAGAGAGTGAACATAGCATGTAGTTTGTAATATTAAGGATTGATCAAAAATTAAAGATAGTGGGACCATCAGATGGCGTAATGGTTACGTCACTGGACTCCCATGTAGTTGACCATGGTTCAAGCCCCAGACCTGGCAGTTTCAAATTCATACCAGGTATGTTTGTGCATACCCAAAATCATGAGAAGAGAATGGAGGAGAAGGAATCATGGCATGGCCATCCCCCCTGGGGATGGGGGGTGATTTCTCACTTTCTGTATCTCTCTATTTCTGGTGAGCACATATGCCCACCCAATGGCAAAAATCTGAAAATCTCTCCCTCTCCCCCAAAAAAGGAAGAAAGAAAAAACATTGAAGATGGTAGATGGTATTGATACATTTATACACAATTCCCTGGAACTTCTTTTATATATTTATTGTTATAATAATAGTCTTACAGAAACTTTCATTATGATGATGATTTGGCTTGAGGAGTTCTCAATATAAATACTTGCACAATTCTGCATCAGTCTTTCAATATTACACAGAGCGAAAAGAGGTGTCATTGTAGATGCTATGGTTATTGGTTAGTATTTGAATTCTATCCATCATTCCTAAACCTCCAAATGGACTTTGAGAATATAAAGGAAATGGAGAATAATATGGAATTATAAGAAACACTATGCTTTATAAAGAAAGACATACAAATTTGCACATATATGTACATGCATGTGTGTGAGTGCATGAAGATAAATAAGCATAATGAAAGAAATGATAACAACATAACTTAATGACAGGTCAAGAAACTGTGACCAATTGGATTGAAATGGTCAATACATAAAAATGATGGCCATTGAAGCTCCAAGTAATTTATTGCTTCTATTTAAAGGGTGGGGCATTAAGAACTATGAATAGAAAATTTAAGTTAACATCTACAATAGCTAGATTACATATTTTCATAAATTAAAGAATGTAACTAAAATGCAAAATCATTGGGCCAGCCAATCACAAAGCAGTTACATTGCTGGACTTCCACATGGCTAACTATGGTTTGAGTCAAGACCTGGTGACTTAAAACTCATGTTGGGCGTGTGTGTGTGTGCCCAAAATCCCAGGAGGAGAAAAGATTGCAGCATGGGCACCCCCAACCCCCATGGGGTGATTTCTCTTTCCCTCTCACTGTCTCTGTATCTTTCTCTCTGATGAGCACAGGTGCCCTAAAGAAAAAAAACTCTTAAAAAAAAAAAAAGAATATCATGTCTTCAAAATCAATTTCTCTGAAATTTTAAAGGCTAAAAGTTGTGACTGTTATCTAGCTCTTGATGACAAACGGATGATGAATCTCAAAATTATTTTAATTTCAGAATGAGTCAGTGACTGAAACCAGACATGTACTCATATAGTTCCAATCCTAAAAATAATTGTGTTCAAGTCCTTAAGACTCAGGCCTAGCAAATGTTCTATAAAGAAGTAGAGGTTCCAGTAGGTTTTGCCATAGGGCAGGCAGTACCATGCCACTTTTACTTAAATGGAGACATTTTTCAGGATAATATTTTATTGATATATATTAATTTTATAAGTAAATTATATTTTATGGTCTTCATAATATTGTATTGTACCTAGAAAATATAAAAATGTTAATGATAAGCTGAGCAGTTACTAGCAATATTCTTTTTCTAGAGTTTTATTCCCAATCATCATAAGTCCTAAGTAAAAGCAACTTATTATCCTTTTCAAAAGGAAGCCATTGAAGTCTAATGAAGTTCTCTTCCTACTCCGAGCACGCTGGGATGATACTGAGGAAAGAAGGAACGGCTGAAGCTGCTGATTGCTGCCTGTTGCTCTTTGGGCATCCCTTGTTCGTTCTCCTGTTCCAATTGGAAATTGCTGGTCCTCTACCCTAATGGGAAAATGGCTAACTTCTACCCAATACAGTGCCCAGGAAAATAACTCTGGCTGCAACAGAAGCAAAGGTAGTAAATTTTAAATAATTTGTATAGTTGGAAGTGACAATCTTTACTGACATGAACAGACTCACTTGATCTGTTCCTTTACCAGAATATTTTAACTTGCTAATATAACCTTGAGTCAACTTTCAAAAATGCCAATTTATAAAGCAGATAAATCAAAGGGTAATCCTTACTTTTGTACAGAAAGATTCTTTTTACTGTTTTCCTGGAGCACTTCATATTTATAGCTGTTTATATATTCCTAATTATTTGTCAAAATGGCTTACTGGCTAGATAACATGAAGTTGAATTTCTATTATGACAGTGCTGACTAAAAACAAACAAAAAACAACAGAGATATTGATAAATTAACCATGCAGTTACAGTGCAATTAAATTGGGTAAATGTGGCTCTACTCATCAAAATTTCATGTTCATAGTTTTCAAAAACTCAGATATTTTATAATGTGAAATCTATTTATGTATTAATTGAATGTAATTAAGCTCCTATGAGTTAAAAAAAATAAATAAATCAATATCATTGCTATTTAAACATTTTATTATCAGTCCACATTTATTGGATGTTAAATAAAAAGTTTTTAAATTCAACATATTTTTATTATTTTATTTATTATTATTATTATTAATTTTTAATATGACAAGAGAGAGACAGAGAGAGAGATTGAAAAAGTGAGAAAGCAAGCCCACGACTTGAACCATGGTTGCCCATGTGCAAATTCAGTGCTGAAAACACTATGCCACCTGAGGGCCCCTAATTTAACATGTTTTGTAGTCACTTAAAATGCTGGACTATGCTTTCAAAGTCAGAGGTGATGTGAATTTTATTTTATTTTCAATATTCTATGTTTGTAACTATCAAGCTAACTCATTTAGGAAAACACAAACTGACATATTCTGATATTTTGGGATGAAGTCATCGGGTCTTCGACTAACAGAGAAAACTTCCCAAAGTAAACTCTTTTAGTATTATATTTATTTTAAGTCATATGTATGATTGGGACAATTTGTCAATTACACTTTTTTTTTTTTTTTTTTAGGTTTTTGTCATAGGGCACATACACTTGCCAGAGAGACACAGAGAAAGTGAGAGGGAAAAGAGAAGTGAGAAACCACTCCCTGGGTGGATGGCCATGGCACAATCCCTTCTCCTCTGTTTCCTTCCAGGGTTTTGGGCATACACATACACATGCACCTGGCGTGATTTTCAAGCCACCAGGTCCTGGACTCTAAGTTCAGGATGATTGAGAGTCATCTAATGCCTTAACCACCATGCCACCTGTTAGCCAGGCAATTACTTATTTTTGAATAATCAGATACATCTAAAGTTTTCTGTCATCAAGCAATGAGGGAATATCCTGCATACAATTAGAAAGACATGAAAGATGGCTTAAACACCTGTCAAAAAATGATGCAGCCAATGAGAAGACATTGGGAGAGGGGTCTCATTTAACATAGAAGATGAACAATCCTTAATGTTAAGAAAAATTAAATAGCACATCAGTCTTCTGCTTTATTTTTCTTTAGATATTTTACCAGAGAGAGGCAGAGATAAAGAGAGGGAAAGAGGGACCAGCAGTTAGCATAATGGCTATGTTGCTGGACTCCATGTAGTCGACCACGGTTCGCGTCCCGGACCTGGTGGATTAAAACTCATGCTGGGCGCATGTGCGTGCGTGCCCAAGATCCCGAGAGGAGAATGGAGGAGAAGGGATTGCGGCGTGGCCACCTCCCCAGGGGGTGATTTCTCTCTTTCTGTCTCTCTGTCTCTGTCTGTCTGGCGGGCGCACGCGCCCTACAGCAAAAACTTCTAAAAAAATAATAATAATAAAATAAAAAAGAGGGAAAGTGAGAAATCACGCTCCAGGGGGATGGCCACATCACAACCTCTTCTCCTCCATTCTCTTGGAATTTTGAGCATGCATGCACGTGCACCCAGTGCGTTTTTCAAGCTTCTAGGTCTAAGACTCGAACTATGGAACCAGGCCTGTGGGATCTAGCACCTTAACCACCATGCCACCTGCTGGCCTCACATGAGTTATCTTTTAAATCAACAGGATATATGGATCAGGTCTACTTTTCTACAATTTGTCCTAATTTTAAGAGAAGCATGAGATGTAAATGAAAAGCAATCAAAGAATACTGCTGAAAAAAAATAAGGCTTTATCAAGATGTACCTCGAAATGAATCCCAAGTCATTGTGCTGGGGTGGAATTGAGTTGATGATATCACATGATGATTTGCAGAATGATATGTAGTACTCCAACGTAAGTCTAGAGAAATAGTTCTAGTTGTCTGTGTTTAAAACTCATATGAATTACTAGTTAATGTTTCTTTGCCTCAGTTTTCTGAATTTGAACTTAATGGACTTACAACAAATGGTCACTGAAATTCTCTGTGTTGTCTTTGTAGCATTGCCAAAATTTTTATAAGTACAGCTACTCTACCAAGAACTTAGATTTCCTACTGTGCTTTTCACTGGCAGGATATTTTTAAGCCATCATTAGGCCCACAAAGACCCAAGAGTCATTAAATATGGTCCCATTGTCATTTGTTGTATCAAAATTGATACAAATAATTTAATTTGTTGATTTTAGCCTTTTAAAGAAAAGCAAACCTTTGCTCTTTTCATTGCCTAATTGTCAATTGTTCTTTATGCTCTTACTGATTATACTGTACTCAAGTTAGTTAAATGTGAAAAAAGTGGATTCCAGTGATTTGGAAAAAGTATTCTCTCTCTCTCTTATTTCTGGAGGGTTCATGCACGAGAGAGAGAGAGAGAGAGAGAGAAAGAGAGGGCATTCCCCCTTCTCTCCCCCCTCCCCATGAACATGGTCACTCTGCAATCCTTTTTTCACCATTTGCCCTATTATGTCAGGATTTGGGGCATATCCACACAATCTCCTAGCATGCTTTTCAAGCCACAGGCCAGGATTCAAACCATGATCATTTACGTAGAATCTGGCTCCCTGTCCACAGGGCTTGTCTGCTGTTTTATGGAGCTAGCCAAGTAGCATGAATTTTTATTCCAAAGTTTATAGGTTTCATTTCAAAGAAAGAGAATGCCACATTGTGGACATATGTGGGTAAAATAAAAAAATAACTATTGGTCTTGGGCTAGCAGATAGCATAGCAGATATGTTGCTGGACTCCCACATGGCTCACCATAGTTCCAGTCTTGAAGTTAGTGGCTTGAAAATCATGCTGGGGGGCATTTGCGTGTGTGCCTAAAATCCTGGGAGGAGAGTAGAGGAGAAGGGTTTGTGGCATGGCCATCGCCCCTAGGGGAGTGATTTCTCACTTTCCCTCACTGTCTCTCTGTCTTTTTCTCTCTCCAGTGATCTCATGTGCCTTAAGGCAAAAACCTCTCAAAATAAGTAAATAAAAGAGTAAGTATTTGGTCTTTATTACTGGTTCCTGGCACAGAGCTCCTAAAAGCCTTTGGAGTCTCCTTAGTGATAGTGTCTTTTCCATACTAACTAAATCACTCATGGCAGTAGAGGTGAGATAGGGCACAGCTCTTGATGAGAACTGATTTCTGGACAACCAGTCAAATAATTAGAGTTAGAATTTTTAACATTATCTTCAATTTCTAAGAGGCTAAGTGGGCCTGGAGATTGAGTGTAATCAGCAATGACCAATGATTTAGTCAATCATTCCTTCCATAAAGCAAACCCCATAAAACCCCCTTAATGACAGTTATAACGAGCTTCTGGGTTGGTGAACACATCAAAACACTGGGAGAATGGCATCCCTGGAGAAGCTCCCATGTCCCCACAACCTCCACTTTTGTCTTCAATCCTTGCCCGATGCATCTCTTCTATTTGTCCGTTCCTGATTGTATCTTTCATAGCATAGTAAGGAGGGCGGTTTTCCTGTTATGTGGGCCATTCTAGTTAATTATGAATCTAGGGCAGTGGTCTGGGATCCCTTAATTGATAGTCAGCTGGGCAGAAGTATTGGTAGCCAGGGATACTGAAGTAAGGGGAGTCTGTGGGAATGGGTCCTCACTCTGTAGAACCTCTGCTAAATCTGGGAGTTAGCATTAGAATTGAATTGAACTGGAGACACCCTACTGGTGTTGGAGAATTGGAGAACTGGATGGTGCTGAAAAGATACAATCGTTTGTGTTAGGCCAGTGTCAGGTTACAGACAATTCTACATACCACACAGTTGTATAAAGACCAGTCACCTATATGGAGTAAATTAGTGTTCCAAACAAAAAAGTCATTCTTTAATCAGAAAAGCTGAAGCTACCACTCTGTAAGGCATGAACCTGTGACTTAAATAAGCAAGTGTTTGTTTCAAAGTCAGAAAAAAAAATTACAATTTAATTTCAAAGTGTAACCTGAATGTTTTCAAAAGGGAGGGTAGGAAGCAGATAAAAAGGACAAAGTAATGTCAATTAAGTTCTGTTTCCTACAGATTATTCAATCAAAAATCTTGGAATTTTGCAGGTATTTAAGCATCTGTCCTGCTCTACATCTCGGCATCTAAATAATCTCCAATTCAGACATTTCTTCCAGCTATCAAACAGGTTTTATGAAATGGTTTCTTTTAACACTCAGAGCTGTGGGTGTATATGTCTTGTGAGTGCAGGGGGGAGTATGTGTGAGAGAGAGAGAGACAGAGAGAAGAAATACCAGTTTTAGTACTGAAATTACCAACAGAGTCCATCCCCAATTACCTCATCATGAGCAATATTTTTTTTTCCAAGTAAGTAAAAAGAATACTGATATGTGGAAGGTTTTCAAATGAGGTCAATGTACAGTGAAAGGCAGAGTACTAAAACTAATTGAATAGCAGGCAGCTATCAACTGAAAACAACAGTAAATTATCCACAAATTTTATTTTATCCCGAATTAAACCTGAGGAAAACTGATATTCTCTTTCTTTGTAACCACAGAAGACATGAACTCTGGAATAACATTTTTACAAGAACACTTTTTGAAGTAAAGCCTTCTGAGATCATTAAAGAATGTCTACTTTTATTTTTCAAGTAGTTAAGGGAAGCTGTATCTTAACGATGCTCAAAACCAGATGAAAGCGGAACTATTGAATCCAAACTCCAGACTACATTTTCCCCAAACAGCTGGCACTGTGCCATATTACAGATATCTAAAATACTGGCTGACTTTTAAAAATTAAACTAGTTGTTAGTATACACGTTGATAGCACAAAAGAAAATATTCAAAGATTAAGTAGAAGAGCAGAGAAATACATAAGCGTAGAATTCAGGACTTTCTCATTCTTGACCCAGTCTTTTTGCCCCTCCATAGTAATACCTCCTAAAACTCAAAACAGGTGCTCTTTTATATTAAAATTCATGGTTCTGAATGTAGCTGAAGTAAATATTTTACTTGTCCTTTGGCCATCTACACATAAAACCTTAAAAAATAATTCACACAATCTACCACTCTTCGGTGACCAAATAGAGCTCTGGTAAAAATAAAGTATCTTTCAATTCAGCACTAGGTGGCTAAATTTAAACCCTGTGTTATGTAATCTTAAAGTGTCCTTGCTTTTAGTTGGTGTCCTAAGAGATTCTGTTATAATGTCTCTCCCAAATCACTTGTTTCTAACATCTAAACACTTAAGGCGCAACAGGACCAAATTAAGGTGTTCACAGGCAATCGAAGACAGAAAAAAAAAAAATCCATTTGAAACAGTATATGGGGCATGATACTTTTAAAGTAAAATCTCAGTCTTCTCTGTTTAAGTCTGTAGTTACTATAATTAGGGCTGGCGGATCCAACTGGCAGTGCTTTTCTCAATTCTGCAAAACATGTAAGAACCTGATTCTTTAATCCTTACTCCAGTTATACTCTCAGAGGAGATGAGACTATGGCTAGAGTAGGAGCTACAACATCAAACTAAGGCTGAAAAAGAATAAATTTCATACATTTTTCCAAGCAAGCTTCAACAGTTGAAACTATTTTAAACTATTCTTTTCCCTCACCAAATTCCAATAAATGCCATTGATAATTTTATAATATAGTCCTACAATTTGTGTGCGTTAAAGACAAACTAATCCCCCCAGTTCTCCCTTTTACCTACGAACTGAAGTAGTTTTGTTTCATAACTTATTATAATGATTGTTTATTATTCTTTAACACCAAATAGAAAAATACCATTTTGCAGAGTGTAACATATGAAGCCCTAAATTTCATAATATAAAACAATGCTAAATATTATCACGAAACCAAAATCTAACTGAATATTTAATTTTATAGCAGTCAAAATTTGACATATGGTTTTCACTAATCTTAACCAGCAAGAACATTTTACAGCCCTGAAAGTGGGCATGTATCAGGGTCTATATTATACATACCTTTTGTAATATTTAGACAGAATCCGAATTTCTGGAAATGTCATGTATCTCTATAGTTCTTCACAGACTCGCTTCCTCCCCTGTTTCACGTACAGCAAATTTCCCAGTCCCCTGAAAGCAATCCGTGGAGTGGAGGCCAGCTCCACTGGAGGGTCTATCAAGCAAGTAGATGGAGCGGCTGGATTTATTTTAGCTGTCGGTCTAAGGGACGCAACTTGGCACCTATTTTTAGGAACTGAGCTCTGTATAGGTGGGGCCTGAGTCAACCGCTCTTTCTGAAGTGTGTCTCTGAGGGCACTCTGCCTTGTAGTGCCTGGGTAAGGTATGAATGCTCCACACCTGTGCAGTCAATCAAACTTCCATGGCACGCACAACCACCCAGCCAACTCTGAACTTCTGAACGAAATCTAAAAAAGAACCAGCAGAGATGAGGACAGAGAGGGATAAAGCCCTTGAACTGCTAAAGATGTTTCAGTACTTTCAATCTTTTAAGAATCAAGAATACGAAAACAAAGCAGATAAAGGAAGTTTTCATTTTGCTGGTGGAAGAATTGATATGAGTTCTCCGGATGAGGGCATGTAACTTTTATTTCTCAAAATATTCTTTAACATGTAAAAGATCGGTTTACTCCTTAAGGCTTTACATATAAAGCAAACACTACCCTAGCATTTATAGACATAAAGAAATAGCTGTTTTGGTTAAAAATAAGCCAACCAAAACAAACAAAAAACAAAACGGCGAAGAGGGTTGAGAGGCATTCTACAAAGAATAAAGAATACACTTAGACTGTGATCCCTGCCCATTAATATTAACTTTAAGTCATTTGTCATGAGGAAAGCAGACAGGGAAAAAGAGTCACCTTATATGCTCCTGAGAGAATCATATTAAATGTCCTTTTCTGTCACCCTAGTTACTCAGCATGCCCTGCCAACCCAACCCAGAAGGAAGTAGGGGGACTCAATTAGGATTGCCATTTAGCTTCATAATGCCACCATCTAATCCATTCTAAGCAAATATAAAATAACCATCTTCCCCTACCTTTCATCTCTTTTATTACGTTCCTAGTGTGGTGTTAAGTGTGCACACAACTGATCTCACAACAAATCTAAATATAGAAGAAAATCACCCTTTGGCTTTTAATGCATCTGCCTTATATAACTTTTATTTCATACAGATTATATATATCTATGTGTAATGTAAAAATTACATATATGTATGTGTATATACACATTTAACTTTTTTCCACATATGACAATGGTTTCTGTTATAAGCAGGTTAAGAACTGATACCCCATTTTAGTAACTCTAATAAAAATTTTTGAAATGATGTTCTTTTATACATCACAAGATTCTTTGGAGCCAGGAGCCAAGATAGTCTAATTATTTATATTAATGCTACCCAGTAGGGTAGCTGTTAGGCACATGTGGCTATACACATTTTAATTAATTAAACTTGAATAAAATAAAACTAGTTCAGTTCTTCAGTTACATTAAGAAACATTTTGAGGGACCAGCAGTTAGCGTAATGGCTATGCCGCTGGACTCCCATGTAGTAGACCGCGGTTCGTGTCCTGGACCCGGTGGCTTAAAACTCACGCCAGGCGCGTGTGCGTGCGTGCCCAAGATCCCAAGAGGAAAATGGAGGAGAAGGGACTGTGGTGTGGCCATCCCCCCTGGGGGTGATTTCTCGCTTTCTGTCTCTCTGTCTCTCCCTCTGTCTGTTTGGCGAGTGCACGTGCCCTATAGCAAAAACCTCTCAAAGAAAAAAAAGACACATTTTTAGTATTTAATCTACTAGATTAAATACTGCTTTATTGGGCAGAGCCAATTTAAAGCACATGGTTTCAACACAGCCTTTAAACTAATTATACTCTGTGATCTGGGCAAATGTCATATGTTGTCTAAGCTTCACTTTACTCATCTGTGACTGAGTGGAACTGTTTACCAATTATAAATGCTTGTTGTGAAGATGAACTGTGATAATATATACAAAATAATTGTTATAGTATTGATATTATTCTAACATAATATTTAATAAATTATCATTATACTATGTTATGCACTTATGAAATTGGTATTTGAGCCAAGATCTCAATAGTTTAAGTTATATGGAGATTGATCCCATACTGTAAATGCAGTCAACTTTCTTCTTGTATTTTCACACAATCACAAATGATTCTTAGAATTGTTTCACTCTTTTGAATTATTATTATCATTATCATTATTTTAATTTGTTTCAGGACATGTGCACTCTCCAGAGAGAGAGAGAAAGGAAAAGAGAGGGAAAGTAAGAAATTACTCTTAAGGGAGAATGGCCATGCTGCAATTGTTTCTCCATTCTCTTCTCGGGATTTTGGGCACATATGCATGTGCATGGCATGTTTTTCAAGCCACGGGGTCAGGATTCAAACTGCACAGTTAGCCACAGGGGTTTGGCTGTCTTAACCTCCACACCACCTGCTGACTCTTGAAATATTGTTTATTACTTAATTATCTAATTTCTACCTTCCTCATCTCTTCTCACTTTAAACTCTGCTTTTTCTTTCCATTTTAGCAATTGGCTTTTCCAATTATTTAAGCTTAATTAATGATAACTTTTCTTCAAACCTTGTGTCTTTGTCTCATTAAGAAGAAAAGGATTATATAAGCATAAATAAATTTATATATTTAAATACATTTATAATGAAACATTGTCTTTTCACATTTTTTCATTATAAATTGTTAATAAAAATGTAATGATTATACATTTTGCTAAAAGAAAAAAATAGTGAATAAAAAAAGAAATCTTGGTGGAACATTGTAAAATAATTAGAAATGGGACCAGCAGGTTGCATAATGGTTATGTTGCTGGACTCACACATGTTGACCACAGTTGGAGCTCTGGACCTGGTAGCTTAAATTCACACCAGGTGCATGTGCATGCATGTCCAAAATCCCAAGAGGAGAATGAAGAAGGGATTGCAGCATGGTATCCTCCCTGGGGTGTGATTTTGATTTCTCACTTTCTGTCTCTCTATCTCTCTGGCAAGCACACGTGAACTATAGTAAAAATCTCTCAAAAATGTTAAAAAATTGTAAGTGGTTTAAGAGCAATACATATTTTATCTATTGTATCATACATAAAGTAACTAACCTAAGGTTAAGCAAAAATTTTTGATTATGGAGTTAATTAGTTATCACATATTTTGATTATTCATTTAGCCATGAAGACAATGAAAACATCACCTTCCTGATTCTGATCTTTGCTATGTCCATGGTTTCATGCACTGAATTTCATTCTTTATTTACTACCATTTCATTAGTTACTATAAAGTCACTCTGAAAGCAAGATGGAGGAATGGACGGATGACAGACAGATAAATAATGATGCATATAGAAAGATCTAGAAGGTGATTACTTGTATTAAAAGTGTTATAAGGTTCAAATGTAAAATTTTCCTCTCTATTCAATCCATAAACATGTCTCAGCCTTCCCAGAGCTTAGAAATCTCTATTAAAACTTGTATTGGTACCAGCAGTTGACATAATGGTTATGTCATTGGACTCCCATGTAGTCGATGGTGGTTCAAATCCCAGACCTGGTGGCTTAAACTCACACTGGGCATGTGTGCATGCGTGCCCAAGATCCCCAGAGGAGAATGGAGGAGAAGGGATTGCAATGTGGCCATCCCCCCTGGGGGGGTGATTTCTCGCTTTCTGTCTCTCTCTGTCTTTCTGGAGAGGGCATGTGCCCTACAGCAAAAACATCTCCAAAAATAAATAAATAAATAGACTTGTATTGTATTCAAGGAAACCTACAAAAGACCTTATAGGGGAATGGTATAATTAGCATTAGGCTAGTGCTCCCATAGAAAACAATTAGAAAAGCTAGATCAATTATAAAGATAATATATAAGATATCAGAGATAGCCAAGCCAATAAGAACCAGAGGCAGTTCAATTCAAGACAAACTGGAGTCTTACAAAGATTTAAGGTTGTCTCTGGGAAAGGATGTCAGTTTTGGACATAGAGACTCAGAATCTGGGCCAGCCTAAGAAGAGCGTTGCTGTGGGGGGCACATTAAACAGCAGAACTTTTGGTGGTTACATGGAACTAGAGTGACAAAATTGGAGGAGAGAGGGACCTCAAATCCCACTTTTCCCCTAAGATACTGGCTAAATTCCAAAATTTCATAGGAGAACTGGATACAAATTGTAAATTCAAACAGAATTGTAAAGTGGAATAACCTACATTTCATTGATACTTAACAGACAAATATCTATAAGGAGGTAACAGTTAAAAATCCTCAAATGAAAGTATTATTGACTCTAAAATAATCTGCAACAACTACTTTGCTACTGGAGGTGCTTGATAGTCTGGGTTTAGCTAGAGGCTGAGAATTCTGTCTTGGCTCTAGCACATGGGAGATAGATGAGCCAGCAAAGATTCTGGCATTTGATTAGGCTTGGTGTGATAAACTCAATGACTCGAGTAGCTTCATGAGAAACTGATCTCCATCTTGAGACCTTTGCTGGAGATGACCTTGTGTCCCTCCCCGCCCCATCCAGACACATGTTCCAGCGAAGGGTCTTGCCATATGGTAGGTTGCCTGTGTCTGGAGGGCTTAATGGTTGGGACCCATGGCTCATCCTCTCCCCCACTCGCCTTTGGATTCTCAGGTTTGTTGCTTGGGACTTTGAGATGATTTTGTGCCCTCCCTGCCCCAATCAGAAAGTCATTCCAGTGAAAGACTTTGCCATATGTCAGGCCTCCTGCAGCTGGAGGGCTTAACAGCTGGAACCTGTGTCTCATCCCCTCTCCCACTCAACTTTGAACTCATAGGGCTTCAGTGTTTTCTATAGTGGCACATTATACACCAGCACAATCTCTTCTTTTTCCTGAATTGAAGCTTAGCAGCTTAGTTTCAAGTGTACCTGTTTTCTAGAAACAGGGAGGAATTTGGGTAACTCAGGACCAGTGACAACAGTGCAAGGTGAGCAACGGAGAGGTAGAACAGAAGAGAGATTGCCAGTTGCCTACTCCTGCATGCCGTTGAGCACTTGGATATACCTTGAATTATTTAGGAAGAAACGTATCAATCACCAGATGACTAGAAACCATCGCAGAGGCACAAGAAATATGAGCAACCAACAAAATGTCTCTCTCCCAAGGGAGAACATGAATTCCTTATCACGCACAGATAACACAATGGAAATCATGGAAATGTCAGACAAACAATTCAGAATATTTGTAGTGACCTAACGAAATGAGATGCAAGAGAAAAGAGACAATGAGCTCCAGGAGATGAGAAAGTCCTTTCACAATTTGAAAAAAGAAATAGACACCATAAAAAAGAATCAAACAGAATTGTTAAGGATGAAGAATGTGATACAGACCGGTTTAAGCCAGCGGCATTGCCGGACACCAGGCTGCCTGTGGCTACAGGCCCTAATGGCCAGGATAATAGCTCATCCCTGCCTCTACTCATCTCTGGAATTTGGGTTTGTTTCTTGGAACTTTAAGACAAACTTACACCCCTCCTCACCCCATCTGGAGACCAGTTCAAGCCAGCAGCATTGCCTAACACCAGGCTCCCTGTGATTGTAGGCGCTAATGGTCAGGACCCATCGCTCATCCTCTGTCCCTTCTCCACTTGCCTTTGGATCTCAGAACTTCAGTGTTTTGAATAATTCCTGATAACTAGCTCAGTTGAAGGCTTACCACTCCTTAGAAACAGGAAGGACTTAGGGTCACCCAGGACCAGTGACAGCAGTGCATGGTACTGGTGATCAGAGAGGTGGACCAGAAGAGAGATCACTAACTTTCTAATCCTGCACATCTTTTAACACTCAGAGATACCTTGAATAAGTTAGGAAGGAACATATACATCACCAGATGACTAGGAACAATCATAGAGGCTCAAGAAATATGAGCAACCAACAAAATGCCTCTCAAGGGAAATCAAGTCCACATCACCCACAGTCAACACAATGGACATTGAGGGCATGTCAGATAAGCAATTCAGAATATTTATAGAGACCAATAACTGAGATGGAAGAGAAAAGAGACAATGAGTTTCAGGAGATGAGGAAGTCCTTTCATGATTTGAAAGAAGACATAGACACCATAAAAAAGAACCAGATGGAACTTGTATGGTTGAAGAATGTGATACAGGAAATCAAAAACTCCCTTGAAAGTATTAAAAGTAGATTAGATCAGGCAGAATATCAGATCTCAAATGTAGAAGACAAAACATCTGACCTTGAAAAAAGTATCAAGAAGATTGAGAAAATAAGCAAGAAAAATGAGGATAATATACAAGGAATACTGGATACCATCAAGTGCCCCAACATCTGGATAATTGGTATCACACAAGAGGAAGAAAACAATAAGGGCATTGATAATGTTTTCCATAAAATCCTGGAAGAAAACTTTCCAAACCTAGAAAGGCATTCAAGTATCCAAACTTAAGAAATACATAAGGCCTCAATAGAATCAACCCAAGAAGATCCTCTCCAAGGCGCATCATAGCCAGGTTGGCAAAACCAACAAAGACAAGATAATAAAGTTGGCAAGAGGGGAACATCAAGTTATTTACAAAGGTCACTCCATCAGGCTAACATCGGATCTCTCATCAGAAACAATGCAGGCAAGGAAAGAATGGGGAAATATAGTCAAAGTGTTGAATGAAAAACAATTTTAACCAAGAAAACTATACCTAGCAAGATTATCTTTCATATGGGAAAAAAAGATAACATTCTCAGATAAACAAAATCTGAAGGAATTTATCAACTCCAGACTAGCTCTTCAAGAGTTTCTAAAGGGAGTGCTATAGCACGTAAACTAAAATGTGAGACAGACAGTTATAAGAGAACAAAAAGGGACCAAGAAAATGACTCACTTAATGATAGAAACAGGTCCAGAAATATCTATAGTAACATTGAATGTCAATGTATTAAATTCTCTAATTAAGAGACATAGACTGGCCTAATGGATAAAAAACCAGCAAACCTCTATCTGTTGCCTACAAGAAACTCACCTTATGAATAAAGATATTCATAGACTACAAGTGAAGGGCTGGAAAAAGATACTCCATGGAAATGGAAATCAAAAAAGGGCTGGAGTTGTGATATTGTTTTCAGACAAAATAGCCTTCAAGACAAAGACTGTAAGAAGAGAAAAAGAAGGGCACTATATAATAGTAAATGGGGTAATCCAGCAAGAAGACATAACCCTTATAAATATCTACGCACCCAACTCAGGTGCACCTAAATATGTGAAGGAAAGACTGCTGGAGCTAAAAGGAGAGATAAAGAGCAACATTTTAATTGTTAGCGATCTCAACACCGCATTATCTCCTATAGACAGATCTTCTAGGCAAAAAATAAATAGAGAGATACAGGACCTAAATTATACTTTAAATTGAATGGGCTTGATAGATATCTATAGAACTTTTCACTGTAAGACCATAAAACATACATTTTTCTCACCCCGGCATGGAACCTTTTCAAAGACTGACATGACCATGCCTTTACAAATTCAAAGGCATAGAAACTATATCCAGCATCTTCTCTGACCATGATGGAATTAAACTCAAGATTAATTTCAAGAAACATCCTTTTTTTATTGTTTTTATTTTTTTTTCCACCAGACACATGGAAATTGAACAACTTACTTCTGAATGACTTCTTAACTACTGAAGAAATTAAGTCTGAGATAAAAAAAATTTATAGAAACAAATGATAATGAGTACACAAGTTTTGATAATCTGTGGGACATGACAAAAGCAATCATAAAAGGAAAATCATAGCAATTAGTGCACATAAGAAAAAGATGGAAAGATGACAAATCGGTAACCTAACATGCCTCAGAGAATTGGAAAAACAACAACAACAAAAACCACAAGAAATGCCAGGTGAAAAGAAGTAATAAAGGTTTGAGCAGAAATAAATGAAATAGAAAATGAATGAACCATACAGAAAAAATAAATCAAAGAAAAAGCTGATTTTTTAAAAAGATTAACAAGATTGACACACAACTGGCTAGATTGATAAAGAAGAAGAAAGAAAGAAAGAGACAAATCAAATATGTGATGAAACTGGCAACATTACAACAGACATAATAGAAATACAAAATATTATTAGCGGATACTATGAGTGACTATATGCCAACAAACAAGAGAACTTGGAGGAGATGGATAAATTCCTGGATGCATATAATTTACCAAGATTGAATCAGGAGGACACAGAAAACCAGAATAGACCCATAACAAGCCAGGAGACTGAATCAGCACTAAACAACTCCCAAGAAAGAAAAGCTCAGGTCCAGATGGCTTCACTTCTGCATTCTACAAAACTTTTAAGAAAGAGTTAATCCATATTGTACTCAAATTATTTTTAAATATTCAAAAGGAAGGAAAACTTCCAAATTCATTTTATGAAGCTTCCATCATCCTCATTCCCAAAACAGATAAGGACATGACAAAAAAGGAAAACTACAGGCCAATATTATTGATGAATATAGATGCAAAAATTCTCAACAAGATACTGCAGGGACCAGCAGTTGCCATACAGGCTATGTCGCTGGATTCCCATGTAAATCATAGCTAACAACCTATAAAACAGATTATTCATCATGAACAGGTAGGTTTTATGCCAGGATGCAAGGGGGTTCAACATACGCAAGACCATAAACAGAGTACACCATATTAACAGAAAGAAAAGTGACCATTTCAATTGATGCAGAGAAAGCATTTGATAAAATATATCATCCCTTTATGATTAATACTCTTAGCAAGATTGGTATAGAAGGGTCATTCTTCAACAATAAGAGCCATCTATGAAATACCTATAGCTAACATTATACTGAATGGGGAAAAGCTAAAAGCTTTTCTACTAAAAACTGCTACTAGACGAGGCTGCCCACTTTCTCCACTGGTTTTCAATATAGTGCTGTAAGTATTACCATGAAATCAGAAAAGATAATTATATAAAAGGCATTCAAATAGGCAAAGAAGAGTTGAAATTATAATTATTTGCAGATGACATAATGGTATACTTAAAATATCCAAAGGTTTCCATGAAAAAACTTCTAGAAGTAATAAATGATACAATAAAGTGTGAGGATACAAAATCAACATCCAAATATATATAGCATTTCTATATACATACAACAAGTGTAATGACCTAGATCTGAAGAAAGGAATCACTTTTACCATAGCCACAAAATGTATAAGATACCTAGAGGGGACCAGCAGGAGGCATGGTGGCTAAGGTGCTGGACACTCCCATGTGGCTGACCGTGGTTTGAGTCCTGGACCTAGTTGCTTGCTTTTTCACTTTCTCTCTCACACTCTCTGTCTCTCTCTGGTCAAATTAAAATAAATGAATGAATAAATAAAATTAAATAAATAATTATTCTATAAAAGATACCTAGGGATAAACCTAACCAAGGAAGTCAAAGTTCTTTACAAAGAAAAATGTGAAAATCTAAAGAAAGATATTGAAAATGACCACAGAAAATGGGAGGACATCCCATGTTTCTGAATTGGAAGAATTAATATAATCAAAATGGCTATGCTACCCAAACTAATGTACATATTTAATGCAATTCCAATCAAAATACCAGAGACATTCTTCACATATCTAGAAAAGACAATAATAGAATTTGTCTAGAATCATAAAAGACCTCAGATTGCCTAAGCAATCCTGCACAAGAAGAGTGAAGTGGACAGCATCGCACTCCCTGACTCCAAAAGTTGTGATAATCAAAACAGCATAATATTGGCACAAAAACAGACAGGTGGACCAATGGAATAGAATAGGGACCCCAAAACTTACAGGCAACTGATTTTTGACAAAGAATACTAGTTAATCCAATGGGAAAAGGAAAACTTCTTTACTAAATGGTGCGGGAAAAAACTGGGTATCCACCTGGAAAAAGATGAAACTGGATCCCCATTATTTACCATTAACAAAAAGCAACTTAAAGTGGATCAAACATCTGAACCTATGACCTCAAACTATAAAACTACTGATGTAAAATACTGGGGAAACTGGGAGACATTAGGGTAGGCAATGACTTCTTAAATAAGACTCTCAAAGCACAGAAATAATCCCTAAATTAGCCAAGTGGAATTATATCAGATTAAGAAGTTTCTGCACAGCAAAGGATACAGTAATTAATGTGAATCAACAACCTTCATAATAGGAGAATATTTTTGTAAACTGTGCCTCAGATAAGAGACTGATAAACAGAGAAGCATATATGGAAATGCTCAACATCCCTCATCATAAGGGAGATGCAGATTAAAACCACAATGAGATATTACCTAACCTCTGTCAGAATGATAAAGATTAAAAATACAAAAAATGATAAATGTTGGTGAGATTGTGGTACAAGGGGTACTCTCCTACACTGTTAATGGGTATGTAAATTGGTCCAGTCACTGTGCTAAACAATATGGAGGTTCCTCAAAGATCTACAAACAGAACTACCATTTGATCCAGTAATCCCACCTCTGTGTATCTACCCAAAAGACAGGAGAATGCTGTTAAAAAAGTGCTTTCACATCCATGTTTATTGCAGCATTATTTATGATTGCTAAGACATGAACTAACCCAAATATTCATGAACACATGAATGGATTGAAAAAGTGTTGCACATATACTCTATGGAATACTATTCAGTTTTAAAAAATAGCAAGACCCTGGAATTTGATAGAAATTGGTCAAATATGGAAGACTTATTGCTGAGTTAAGGAAGCCAGAGTATGAAAGAAAGATTCTGTATGTATCCACTTACTGTATGCTGACTATTTGCACTCGGTGGTAGAGATTGAAATACTGGAAGGCCTAAAAGCAGTGACAATAGTTATGGACCCGGAAGACAGTGTGGAATAAGGTGGGAGAAAGGGAAAAATATAGGAAAGGAAATCAGGGAGAAAAAATAAAGAGGCATGACATTTGTGGGACACAGATATGGTTTATTACCTGTTAAGATAACATGTACAGTATTCTCAACTGGACTGGTCTGAGAAGTATTTCATGTTGGGTAAATTCTTTTTACAAGCCAAATGATGTATAGTAATTGAATGTTTAAAATAATAATAATAATAATAAATAATAAATAATAAAATAAAAATACATTTACAAAATTCTGAAGTGTGAGGCTAAATACTTAAACTGAAGATCCCAGAAAAGTAGTGTGGGAAATTCTATGGTTGCAAAGAATAAAAGGATCTCAAGAAAACTCTAAATTAAGGTCATCAGTCTTAATAACTTATGGAATAACTTAAGCTACAGGTGAATGGCCCTTCCTTTTTCCTCACTCTATCTGCATCTTTCTTCTTTCTTTAACTTTCTTTTAACAATATTAACATTTTATAAATAGATGGTCTCAATGATTTTATTAGGTGATTTACATTTATATTTTATCTTTCTAGAAAACAAAAAATATTGGTGTTTTAACCATTTATAGAAAGGAACTTGATGATGAGTGAAGTTAAGTAAGTTCTCCAAAAACAAAAGTTCTTCATTAGCAAAATTGCAAACTGGACATTTGGATGATTTGAGATATGTTTAGATTATTTGGGATTTTATCTATCTTGATCTTGATCTAAACATTTTATCTAATTACTATTATGTATGCTGGGTGATGTACATTGAGAGGTATCAATTGTTTCACATAAATTCTGCTGTTAGGGTTTCATGTGTATAGGCCTGTAATAGGTAGACTCTGTTAAGGCCTTCTCTGTGCATGGTAACATATAAAGCTATCATGGGAGTAGGGACTTTAAATCCGGAACAACTATAATACCCGAGCCAATAGGCCCCATCTAATATTCTAAGAACTAAAGAACAAAAAAATGGGGCCAAATGGTTTTGCAGTGATAATAAAAATGCTCTATGAAGCTAATCCACATGGGTTGGTTCTGGGTTTGTGTCTGAAAACCTTGAATCTTTTGGGCACTTGTGTACCCATGGTCCAGGGCTGGCTGAACCTGGAGGAGAATTGAAATGTCAAGACCCTATCGAGGGGGCTGTCTGCCTCTTTCTTTTGCTCATGGAAGAAGTAAATAAAAAAAATATTTTAAAAAGAACATACAAAGACTCGAGTGCTACATTATTAACTATGATACATGAAATATTACCCTACCAATAAGAGTTTAGCAGTCTGCTTTGAATACTGTTGGTGGCATGACCCATTCATTTGTCATGTGAGCAGGATTAGGGTGTTTGTAACTGCATTGTAGCTTATTTAATTAACTATAATCTTCATCTGTTCAAGTTTAATTCCTTCAAAATTATGAAATGATATTAAGTTAGTAGATGGCCTTGAGTATGAATAATGCCTCCAGGCACAGATGACTCATATTTAAATCATATCTCATGGTCTTAAATGGGGTGACCATGAAATTTATCATGCAAGTCAAAGAACTTTTGAGAGTGAAAGAAGTACCATTAATAACTCTGCCAACACAACAGCATAGTTGGGATGTTCCAGAGCAAACAGAGATGTATAAATACCTGACTAGTAAGCCAAGTGTAGGCCCTCTTATCTCACCAGTGGAATACCCACTGAAAATTTTTAATAATCTAGTTTATAATATAAATATTTAAAATAAAAATGTTCTTTATTAAGTGCTTTAGAGTGTAGTGCAACCCTTTCTATTAAATATAATTTGAATTAGGTTTTTTAGAAGGATTTCTATCAACTTTCAATTAAAATAGTGAAACATACCCATACATAATACTATCAATTGCTAACAGAGAGAAAGAATGTATGTGTAATGTATGTGTAAAGATGAGCAAGAGCATGTAGAAGAAGATGAAAAGGAAAAAAATAAAAATAAGATAATATATTTTCAGATTTGTTCAGAATGTTTAATACTAATTATTATTGAGAGAAGAAAATACAAATCACAGTTTTGGATCATTTATTGCATAGAATGCCTTTGGAATCAGAAGAGGATAAACAGTGCCCCCAAATAACAGAGAAAGATTTAGATATTCCCTCAGTTTCATTTTGTTTTGAACAAAACTGGGAGGTCTTTCTTAAAGTCCATGTGAAATAACTTCTGGACTAAACTAAGCTATAGTTCTGATTCATCTGCACCCCTACCTCTGTCATTATGTATCTATGCACACACTACACTTCTCAAGACAGATGGGAAAAGATGAGGGTGAGATGTTAGGCTTCTAAAGAAACACTTTAGAGAATACCTAGTGGACCTCTTTAATATTCTGTGCTTTGCACCATCAAAAGGAAAGTCCGGACTGTTCATCAGCAAGTCTTGAAGATGCCACCTAAAGGAAAAAGTGGTTCTGGAAAAGGGGGTAAAGGGGGAGCAGCATCTGGGAGTAATACTGCTGACAAGAAGTCACAGGGTCCCAAAGGTGGTGGCAATGCAGTAAAGGTCAGACACATTCTATGTGAAAAAACACAGCAAAATTATGAAAGCCATGGAAAAGTTAAAGTCTGGAATGAGATTCAATGAAGTGGCCACACAATATAGTGAAGATAAAGCCAGGCAAGGAAGTGACTTGGGTTGGATGACCAGAGGATCCATAGTGTGACGATTTCAAGAAGCAGCATTTACCTTGGCAGTCAGTGGGATGGATAAACCTGTGTTTACAGACCCACCTTTGCACACAATCAAAAATTAATTTTAGGTGTAGTTCAGAGGGAAAAAAGAAAAAAAAATATGGAGAAGAAAAATTTGGTACTCTATTTAAAGGAAATGCCAGGTGTCAATCAATTTTAAATCAAAGTAAGTAAAGTTTAAAAAAAAATCAATATGTTATAAAAAGGCACTAATATACAAAAGTAAAGGGCATTGACTTGATAAAAACCATAACTTCTTAAACTGATTAATTTATTATGGAAAGGCAAGAAAAATTTACAAGTTATATGCTCAGTGGGCTCAAAAATATTCAGAAAGAGAAGTTTTATGATAGTGGAGAGGCTGTTAGTACGTTGTGAATAAGATGAAATGGAAAAAGTGAAGTTTAAAATATGCTGCAAGAAAAATGCAAAATTCAATTTTAAATAAAAGTTTTCAAGATAGTAAAGGGCATGTATAAAAAAAATTCAATTCAACCAGTATAATGGGGAAATTTTTGAGAATTTCTTTCCATAATGAAGGAACAAACTCAAAGAGATAAAAAGGATACCCTAGATAATGATGGATAAGAAGGACAGAGATATGATCAAATAAACATAACTATTTCAAAAGAAAAGAAAGAACTATACCATGGAAATAAGTAACTAAATATACAAGAAATGGAAAAAGGTTTTGAGCTGAAGAAAGATTGGAGATGACAAAATATGCACTGTACTTATATGGGAAAAATTTATTATACATGCTATAATGATAAACGGTGATTGGATGTATAAGAAAATACATAAAATAAATAAAAAACAAGGACTCATCACTGGATATTCCCTTATACAGTTTTTAAAGTTTTGTTTTATTTATTTATTTATCTATTTATTTTGCCTTATGGCTTGTGCTCTCATCCAGGAGAGAGAAAGAGACCTAGAGACACAGTGAGAGGGAAAGAGAAATAACTCCATCACCCTCAGGGGGGATGGCCATGCCACAAAGCCTTCTCCATTTCTTCCCAGGATCTTGGGCATGCGCACACACCAGGTCTAGGACTTAAAGCATGGTTGGCCGTGTGGGAATCCAGCGACATAACCTGTATACAATCTGCCAGATTTTTGAATTATAAAAACCCAAAGTAATGGATAAGAAAAGAAGATAAGCTGATATCAGAGGTCTGAATTAAGATATCATGTATTGTGGGACCAGCAGTTAGTGTAATGGCTATGTCGCTGAACTCCCATGTAGTTGACTGTGGTTCGAGTCCTGGACCCAGTGGCTTATACTCATGCTGGGCGCGTGTGCGTGCGTGCCCAAGATTCTGAGAGGAGAATGGAGAAGAAGGGCTTGTGGCGTGGCCATCCCCCCTGGGGGGTGATTTCTCACTTTCTATCTCTGTCTCTCTTTGTCTTTCTGATGAGCACACTCACCCTATGGCAAAAACCTCTCCAAAAAATAAAAAAAAAAGATATAATGTATTATGAAACAGTGAGATATGGTGAACAAGGCATTTTGGTTTTGTTTGTTTTTATAGCAGACATAGATTTGAATGAAGAATTCTAATTGCAAACATTTTTCTCTTATTTATAAAAATTTTTCAGAGAAAATGATTAATATGTCTTCATTGATGAAGCAAATAAATTATTTTCTGTAAATCTACAAAAGATTATTTAAAATTAAGAGTAAAAGAATGAAAAATTTATTGTGTAAAATTACTTTTCATTTTAATGATAACCAAATCGATATACATGCAGTTATAAGTGAATGTAAAATTTTAAAATATTTTGATAAATAGTATATGAAGAAAATTTATATTTGTAGTATTTGGAATATTATTTTTTTAAATATAATTCAGGGTTCTAATTACAGATTAAAATAAATTCTGTGACATGTAATGTAAGGTTAGAAAGCCAGGAAAATAATAAAATTGAGGTACAATTTTGTTGGAAATTTATGAACTATTCCCATTCAATCATGCCTTTTATCATGGAGAAACTTATCAAATATTTACTGAGCACCTGTATGTCAAGTGATGTACCAGATATGATGTTTATAGGATAAACAAACATCATGGTCTCTAGTAAACTAAACACAAAAAGATCTGTAGAATATGGAATAAATTTACTAAGGAGAAGAAATCAGTGGTGTGGAAAAAAAAAAAAAAAAGCAAACACTAATTTAAGTTGTTAGGAAAAATACCTCAACATGCTTGCAAAATTTTAAGTTTCATCAGATAAATAAATATAAAAAGAAAAAAATAGAAAGAGGTGAAAACTTGATAAACCAATATGGCTAACTAGCCCCAACAGAAATTATTATTTGCTAATCAATGTTAATGTAAATGCTTTGAAACTAGCAGAAAAATCAACACTACTTTCAGTAGAATAAAATAAATATTTTGAATTATGCAACAGTGTTTAGTAAAGGTAACAAAATAAAATAAAACTTCCAAATACCATTTGGAAAATCAGGTAAATAACTAAATTAGCTAACTAAATAATTGAAGCCAACAAGTGGCATAGTGGTTAAGGTGCTGGACTTTCACATGGTTAACTTCAGTTCGAGTCCCAGACCCAGCAGTTTAGTACTCACATGGGTGTGTGTGTGCATGCATGTTCAGAATCCCCAGAGGAGAGTAGAGAAGAAGTAATTGCACTATGGTCATCTCCCCTGAGGCATGATTTTTGCTTTCTGTCTCTCTGTCTCTCCAGCAAGCATATGTGTCTTATGGTAGAATTAAAAAAAAAAAGTTATTTCAAAAACCCACATTGTACTTTACTGAAAAATATATTAAAAGACAAGTAAACCTAAATGCAATGAATAAGTATAAGACATGGAAATATGTCTTTTTAAAAGTTATATGGGACCAGCAGTTGGCACAATGGCTATGTTGCTAGACTCCCATGTAGTTGACCACGGTTTGAGTTCCAGACCCGTTGACGTAAACTCACACGGGGCATGTGTGCATGCATGCCCAAGATCCTGAGAGGAGAATGGAGAAGACGGGATTGTGGCATGGCCATCCTTCCTGGGGGGGTGATTTCTCGCTTTCTGTCTCTCTGTCTCTCCCTGTCTTTCTGGTGAGGGCATGTGCCCTATAGCAAAAAGTTTCACAAAAAAAAAAGTTATGTGTACAATCAATATTTCACATAGTATAAGAGAGAACATTAAACCCATGTATACAAATATGTAGATGCATATATATATATATAATATATATATATATATATATAATATATATATATATATATATATATATATATACACACACACACACACACATACACACACATTGGATCTATTTTGAATTACTTATCTAGTTGATATTTATGAAACACCAACTTACTAATGATAAATATATTTTAAAGGAATTTTTAAATTTAACTTTATTTATTTATTTATTTTAATTTGATGAGAGAGAGAGAAAGTAAGAAAGTAAGCCACCAGGTCCAGGACTTGAACCGCGGTCAGTGATGTGGGAGTCCAGCAATCTTAACCACCATGCCACCTGCTAGCCCAATAAATATATATTCTTATCAAGTGAATATGAAATTTTTATCATGTCATGTTCTTTATGGCACAGTTCTAGGTCATTAACTAAACAACTCCATATTTATATAACACAATAGTGAAATTATGCAGAATGTGTTCATTGAGCGCAACCACATTAAATTAGAAATCAGTAAGATATCTTAAAAAGTTAGCAAACGTATCTTAAAAAGTAATCAAATGAAAACAGTTTACTTCTAAGTATCCTGGGTGAAAGAAGCAGTCAAAAGGACAATCAAAATAACTTTAAAATGACTAATAATGATATTAACATGTAAAATTTGTGGAATGTACTTGTAGCAGTAACTACCAGGACAGTCATAGCACTAAATGCATTTATTTAAGCTAAAGGCAAAAAGTTAAAAATGGAGATATCTACTTTAAGCAGCTAGAAAAAGAAGAGCAAATTAAACTGAAAATGAGTTGAAGAAAGAAAATAAAAAAAAGAGAATAGAAATAATATAATAGAAATGGACCATAAAGACAGTGATAACTTGTTGCCTTGCGAATATTAGTAAAATTTATAAAATCCAGCAAGCTTGTTTAAGATAGAAAATGTAAATTAAAATAGTGAACATTATTAAAGATCTTGCCGACATTAAAAGGAAAACTAAGCTCCAGCCCAGTGGCACAGTCAATAGCAAACTGAACTGCCATATTGAAAGCCATCTGCACTGATGTTCAGATTTCCACATCATTTTTAAAATTTACACCAGGTAAACATTTACAAATGCCAGGGAACCTATAGAGAGGGAAAGCTGGAGAAAGAATATTGTAGTATGATGAAACTCTTTTTTTTTGGAGATGTTTTCTCTATAGGGCGCGTGTGCTCGCCAGACAGACAGAGAGAGACAGAAAGCGAGAAATCACCCCCCAGGGGGGATGGCCATGCCGCAATCCCTTCTCCTCCATTCTCCTCTCGGGATCTTGGGCATGAACGCACACGCGCCCGGCATGAGTTTAAGCCACTGGGTCTGGGACACGAACCGTGGTTGACTACGTGGGAGTCCAGCGACATAGCCATTATGCTAACTGCTGGTCCCAAGTATGATGAAATTCTGAGGACAGTACTTCTCTCTCTGTCTAGTGCACATGCACATGCTCTCTATCACACACACACAAAATAGTAAGTTAAAAAGTGAGACAAAATGAGTTTGCATGAAAAGTCATACTTCATTTTTTGTTGGTTGCCGCTGGTCCAATTTGATAAGACCGTACTATCTTCCCTTATACTCTTAACTTTTTGATACGAGGGGCAAGAACAAATCTTTGGGAGGTAGTTTTGTGTATGAGTTGGTTGTAACACTTTTTGATGGCTGAAACCTTCGCATGAAATTTCTCAACTCTTCACACCAAATTTTCACCACCAAAAGGGGGATTATGTGTTTGATGAACTATATTGGTATATAAGTGTGAATATCAGAAGAATTAAAGGAATAGTGTCAGAGCTTGTGTACCATTTCAGGAGTTAGGGATTTAGTGTTCTTTCTCACTTAAAATGACTGGAAACCAGGAATTCTGAAGTTCTTCAGAGTTGTGCCAAACTCTCCTACGTGCTTTTCTCTTATGTTGTAAAATAAGGATTTTGTTCTTCCTGGTAAACAAGCTTTCCTCTATTTCATGATAAACATCTTAATAAAGTGCTTTTGTTAAAAGGATTTAGTCTTCAAAAAAAAAAGTAAGGCAAAATAAGAGGACATTATCAATAAACTAGAATTTAGAAAATATGGATAAATTCTTTAAAAAAAATCGCTTAAAAACATTGACAAAAGAAATAGAAAATAGGAAAAGCTCTACCTCCATAACAAAATTTAAATTTTAATTTAAATTTTTTTCCACCTCATGCAACTACCAAGTCATCCTGACTTCTTCAGTAGTTGTTTCTTTAACATTTTCCATTAGTAAATTCTATCAAATATATAATAAAAATAATAACAATATTACATAAATTTTTACAAAAGTAATGAGGGAAAGAAATGTTCCGTGATTCATTTTATGAAGCTTCATAAACCTCATATCATCAGCAAAGGAATTAATAGAAAGAGAAGTCAATGACCAATATTCCTCATAAGCATAATAAGCTCAAAACTTTTAAAGAAAGTATTAGAAACTCAACTATATCCATACAATAAAGATATTATACATTATTATTAAGTAGGGTTACTCTATGAACAGAAAATTGTTTAACATCCCCAAAGAAGTTCTCTGTTATGATTATAGATTAAAAATTTTTAAAGTAATTTATTATCTCAATAACCAAGGAAATATACTTGACAACATTTATTATCCATTCATGATTAAAAACTCTCACAAGCTAAGAATAAAGAGAAATATTAAAGTAGAAAAAGAGTATATATAAAACTCCCTATAGCTATGGTCACACTTGTAATACAAAATGGATGCTTTTCCTTCATTAAGAGCAAGATAAGGGGGAAAAAAAAAGGGAACAAGCAAAGAATGTCCACTTTCATTTTTTCTACTTGGCATCGAACTGGAGTGTTTTGCAAGTATAACAAAGCAAGAAAAATAAATATAAAACATGAAGATTTACAATACAGAAGTATGACTGTCATTATTTACAGATAGTTATGGCCATATATTTGAATACCTGTAAATTACTTTAATGAAAGGTCAAACACCACTATACACCCAGCAGAAAATTATAAGATCACAGGATAAACAATCTACAAATATAAAACTTGTTCCTAAATACCTGTTGCAAACAATTGGAAAATATACATTACAAGTGAAAAGTATCTAAAAGAAGACTTTCTGGTTTTTGTCCTGTATGTGAAAACTTCATGATAATCACTCATCTTAATAAGTAAAAACCTGAAGAAGCTATTCAACAACTCTTTCATTTTATATGTGGTTTTACTATTTAAAGTTTGTTTCTTGTAGGCAACATAACATTGAGTCTCCTTTTAGCTATTGTGAAGTCTATGTTTTTTTTTCTTTTTAAATTAGTGTATTTGGCTACTGACATTCAAAATGACTAATAATATAGTTGGATTAAAATCTACCATATTTGTTCTTCCTTTTTATATGTTGATGTGGTTCTTTGTTATATTTGAGAAAACTATCTGGTTCTCACAGTGAATACTAGGAAAAAAAATCCCCTCATGATTTTGTTGGGGGTGTGTGGAAAAATGAATTATTTAAAAATACACTAGTGTATTTTGTTCTTCTGAACAAGGTTTTCCATTGAAGAAAGATTATTTAACCAGAGTCTAACCTTCTAAAGAAGCTATAACTGAGTTATGAGCTATAACTCCTAAGAGCCTAACATGTGGAAAAAGGGAAATATCTAACTCCATCCCATTCTACCCATCTGGTTAAACCTGATGGGGATGTGTGTTGGAGAGATGGGGGACTGAGAAACACATATAAAGAGCACAATCCAGGGACCAGCAGTTAGCGTAATGGCTATGTCGCTGGACTCTCACTTAGTCGACCACGGTTTGCATCCCGGACCCCGTGGCTTAAAACTCATGCCAGGCACGTGTGCGTACGTGTCCAAGGTCCTGAGAGGAGAATGGAGGAGAAGAGATTGTGGTGTGGCCATCCCCTGAGGGGTGATTTCTCGCTTTCTGTCTCTCTGTCTCTGTCTGTCTGGCGAGCGCACGCGCCATATAGCAAAAACCTCTCCAAAAAAAAAAAAAATAATAATAATAATAAAGCACAACCCAGAAAAATCTAGAGAAATCAGAGACCTATCTGTAGGGCTATAATCCTTCCCATTCCTCCTTCCTCCACCTTACTACCACACTAGAAAGGTTTATTTACAGCAGTTCCTTTTACCCAATATATCATGTCTGACTAAAAAGAAAAATTAAAAGACACATTAAAAGTCAAATATCACAGCTTACAGAGACAAATTCAAAGTCAGTCACAGACATGGCAAGGATGTTAGAATTATCAGACAGGAAATATAAAACAGCTATAATTAATATGCTAAAAGCTCTAATGGATAAAGTAGACAGCATGTAAAAACAGATGGGTGATGTAAGCAGAGAGAAGTTCTAAAAAAGAACTAAAAGCAATGCTAGAGTTAAAAAAACAACACTATAACAGAAATGATGAAGGCCTTTAATGGGCTTATAATAGATTAGACACAGCTGAAGAAAGCCATTTTTTTAGTTGTGACTATCTAAACAGAAACTTCCCAAATTAAAAAAAATAATAATAAAATAAACAAAGAAAAAAGTTTCAAAAATTGTAGGGCAACTGCAAAAGGTATAACATACATGCAATGGGAATTTCAGAAGGAAAAAGAGAAAGAAATAGAGGAAATATTTGAAACAGTAATGACTGAGAATGGTCGCTAAAGTAATGTTAGACACTAAACCACAAAGCCAGGAAATACAGCGTACACCAAACAGGATAAATGCTAAAAACTTACATCATTTCAAACTGGAATATCAAAGATAAAGAAAGACACCCTGAAAGCAGCGAGAGTTAAACACACGTGTATGCACACACATGTACGTGCGTGCATGCACACACACACACACACACACACACACACACACCCTGCCTGCTCAGGTCCATTTACCAAGGTGTAGTAGTAGTACAGTGCAGTCATGCAATTCTGGAGCCATAAAGGAAGGCCTGGGGATTGGGTCCCAGATTGATCTGAACATGGCAGGCATGCCCACTGTACCTGTGATCCTGACTGGCTGGAAGGCTTCTCGGTATGGGGAGATCTCCATGTGTTGAGATCCTATTGATATTACCCATTTCTATCTCTTTTACTCTTTATATCTCTCTAATTAAACAAGTAGGGACCAGCAGTTGGCGTAATGGCTATGTCGCTGGACTCCCGTGTAGTCAACCATGGTTCAAGTCCTGGACCTAGTGGCTTAAATTCATTATGGGCGCGTGTGCATGCATGCCCAAGATCCTGAGAGGAGAATGGAGAAGAAGGGATTGCGGTGTGGCCATTCCCCTCTGCGGGGTGATTTCTCACTTTCTGTCTCTTTGTTGCTCTCTGTCTTTCTGGCCAGCGCACTCGCCCTATAGCAAAAACCTCTAAAAGAAGAAAAAAAAAAGTAATAAATGAACAAACTTCAAAGGAAAACAAAACAAAACTTCACTTACTGAGTAGCAAAGATGAGAATTATATCTGGGACTCCATGTAACCTGGTGGTTAAAGGAAGCCAGATATTACATCCTTGCCCCGACAGCTTGAAAAACCACCCATGAGAGGATGTGTCTGTGTGCTCCCAAATCCCAATAAGGTGAAGAAATTGAAGAAAAGAGAATACAGTGTGACCCCTGGTGGGTACTCTCTCAACTCTCTCTCTCTAACTGGTAAACACACACACCCACTGGCAACAGAAGAAAAAGAAAGAAAAGAAAGAAATATGAGAAAGAAAGAATTATGTCTGAATTGTCTTCAGAAGTCTTACAAGCAAGAAGACTATGGAATTAAATACTTGAAGTGTTGAGAAAAAGACCCCACCAACATAGAACTCTGTATACTGTGAAATTATCTTTCAAAAGTGAAAGAGAACAAAACCCTCTCAAGCAAAAAATTGAGGAAATTTGTTGCCAGTAGATTTTTCTTATGAGAAATAATAGAAAAAACCCTTTAGAAAGAAAGAAAATGATACAAGTCAGAAACTCATTTCTAAGTAATGAAAGAAAAAAGCAATAAGTGAAGGTAAATTGAACTTTTCTTTCTTGTATTTTTCTCTTACCTAATGTATATTTTTCAAAATAATAATAGCAATAATGTATTTGATTATATATGCTTATATATGTGTGCATTTAGGTGTAAGTATACTTATATGTAAGTGAAAGGAATTACAGCAATGATACAGGGGACAGGATAGAGGAATTAGAATTGTTATTATAAGCTACTTGCATTACTCATGAAGTGAAATAACATTGTATGACAGTACATTTGGATTAGTTGTACATGAATGTTACACACTCGAGTGCAACAACTAAAAAAAATTTTAGAAAGAAAATGTTTTAAGAAAAGAAAGAAATTAAAATCACACAAAATGTTCAATTAATACCACCAAAGGCATAAAGAGTGGAAAAAGTAGGAAGAAAAAATAAGAGCAGCAAATAGAAAGTAATGAATACGTTAGATTTTAATCTAACTATATCAGTAATCATTTTAAATATCAGCATAAATACACAAAATAAAGAAATATAGATTCTCAGATTAGATTATAAAAGAAGACCAAATGACACATTACCTATAGGAGATACACTTTAAATGTAAAAACACATATAGAATAAATGCAAATGGATTTTTAAAAAAAGATGTATCATGGTAACACCAATTAAAATAATGTGGGGGGCCAGCAGATGACATGGAGATTAAGGCACTGGATCCCGCATGGCTGGCTATGATGTTCAAGTCCCCAGACCTGGTGGCTTGAAAGTCATGCTGGGTACGTATGCATGTGTGCCCAAAATCATGATAGGAGACTGGAGGAAAAGGGATTTTGGTGTGGTCATCTTCATTTCAGGGTGTTTTCTCACTTTCCCTCTCTTTCTCTGTCTCTCTCTCTGTTGAGTACACATGCCCTATAACAAAAAAATAAATAAATAACTAAAAAGAATGCAGAAATAGCTATATTAATTTCAGAAGGAGCAGTTTTCAGACAAAGGAAAGTTATCAGATATAAAGAGAATAAGTACATAGTGATAAAAGAATCAATTATACAAGAAAATATAAAAAAATTTAATGTATGTGTATCTAAAAATATTGTGTCAGTTTATGAGAGGCAAAAACTGATAGATCTACAATGACAAATAGATTAATTCACTATTAGGGTTGGAGAATTCATCGCCTGTCTAGCAGAAATCAACAGGTTCAGGAGGCAGAAAATCAGTGAGGATATAGTTAAACTCAACACCATCAATCAGATATAATGGACAGCTACAGACTATTTTATCCAACCATACAGACTCTACATTCTTTTCAAGCTTACATGGAACATTCACCAAAACAGAACATATCACCTTAAATTTAAAAGCATGGGTATTATACAGAGTCTGCTCTCAGACCACAACAAAATTAAGCTAGCAATTAATAACATATAGATAACTGGAAAAGCCCCGAATTTGTGAATGTTAAACAACACACTTCTAAATGATGCACAAGCCAAAGGAAAACAAATGAAGACAATTTTTAAAATATTTTTAACTAAATTAAAATGAAAACATAACTTTCTAAAATTTGTACACAGAGAGTATGTATGTGCCTGCCCACTATCCTGACAGGATTTTGGAGAAATAAAGGGATTGAGTTATGATCACAATCCATTGAATGGGTACTTTCAATCTCTCTCTCTCTCTCTCCTGGCAAGCACATATGTCTCCCAGCAATTTAAAAAAATTGTAGTCAACTGATTTTGACAAAAAGCACATGAAGAAAATATGATCTTTTCAACAGATGATACTAGAACAATTAGAGCTCCACATACAGAAAATTAAGCTATACATAGACTTTATACAAAAATGAACTAAAAAATGAACTCAAATAGATAACAGACCTAAACATAAAATGTAAAACTATAAAACTCTTCCAAAATGAATTAGGAGAAAAATATAGATGAACTGGACTTTGGCAGTCACATTTTAGATATAACAGTAATGACACAATCCATCGATGAAACAATTGATAAGGTGTGATTCACTAAAATTATTATATTTATATTCCATGAAAGACACTGTGAAGAGAATGAAAAGACAACCCACAGACTAAAGGAAAAAATTACCAAAGATATACCTGATAAAGGGCAGTTAACTAAAATTTATGAAACCTTTTAAAACTAAATAAGAAAACAAAAAACAATTAAAAAATAGGTCACAGATGTTAACAGACACTTCACTAAAGACGGTATAATAAGGGCAAATAAGTATCATCACCAGAAAAAGTAACAATGAAATACCACTGCACACCTATCAAAATGGTCATATGATCTATCAAACACACCCCTGGGTGTCTACTCAAAGGTAAGAGAACTTACATCCACATTAAAGTAGTTTAAGCAGATTTACTTATAATTGTCTAAGCCTGAAAGCAACAAACACACTGTGCAATAGGTGAATGGATAAATTGTGGTACATTCAACTATAGATAATTATTCAGAATAAAAAGAAATGGGCTCTCTCTCTGTGGAAAGACATGGAGGAAACTTAAATGTATACTATTAAATGGAAGAAGTCATTCTGTAATAATATAATATTCTGCAAAAGGAAAAAAAACTTAAAAAATAGTAAATAAAATCTGTGGTAAACAGGTGTTAGTGAGGGGAAAAAAGGGATGGACATGCAGAGCACAGAGCATTTTTCAAGCCGCAGGGTCAGGACTCAGGACTGCGCAGCCAGCCATGGGGTATTCAACACTTCATCTCGAAACCATCTACTGACCCACGTAGAGCATTTTTAGAGCAGTGAACTTTCTCTGTATTATGTTACAATAATGAATACATGTTAAACATTTGTCCAACTCGGGAACCAGCAGTTAGCGTAATGGCTATGTCGCTGGACTCCCACATAGTCCACCGCAGTACGCGTCCTGGACCCGGTGGCTTAAAACTCATGCCGGGCGCGTGTGCATGCGTGCCCAAGTTCCTGAGAGGAGAATGGAGGAGAAGGGATTGTGGTGTGACCATCCCTCCTGGGGGGTGATTTCTCGCTTTCTGTCTCTCTCTCTCTGTCTGGCGAGCGCACGCGGCCTATAGCGAAAATCTTTTCAAAAAAAAGAAGAACATTTGTCCAACTTATAGAATGTTTAATAGTGGTAGTGAATCCTAATGTAATCTATGAATTTAGGAAACAAAAAATGCACCATTTTGGTGAGGAATATTGATAATAGGAGAGGCTATGCATGTATGGAGAAGAGGTATACAGGAAATCTCTGTACCTACTGCTTAGTTTTGCCATGATCCTTAAACTGATCTAAAAAATACTACTGAAGGATCCAGCAGGTGGTGTGGAGGTTAAGGGCACTGGACTCTCACATGGCCAATCGCAGTACGAGTCCTGGACCTGGAGGCTTGCTTTCTTACTTTCTCTCTCTCTCTCTGTCCGTCTCTGGTCAAATTAAAATAAATACATAAATAAATAAAAATAAGTTAAATAATTATTTTAAAATATTACTGTAATATTTAGTATTAATGTAATAAATATATATGTAATAAATAATTTATAACTGAAAAATATAATATATTCATGAGGTAAATTTGAACTATTCTAAATAACTTTTAAAAATCTATGTTAAAACCTTGAAAGACTCAGTATTGCTAGGATGTCTATTCTAAAACTGATACATAAAATCTGTAACATTACGATCTAAACCTGCCATTACAAGCACAACCAAAATGGAGGACCCACAAAGATGCGAGTGAGATAAAACATGCAAGACAAGTAATGACCTTTAACACAGAGGCCAGGGGGCTTACAGTCTTAGAAGAGTGTGGCCCAGAGTGATTGATTCTCTGGTTATTTATTGAGGAAAGGGCGCCAGAGAGGCAGTTTGCATTTGCTGAAGTCATTGCAGCTGTCGAATAGCGGTAGGACTGTGAAACATCTTTAGGGAACAGGTGGAACTTTTGATTTGGCCGATGTGATCATGTATTCCTGTTTTCAGGACAGAGTGAACAGTGTTCTGTGTTTTCTCACTCTGACATTAATCATCTCAAGGTCTGACTGATTTGTAACACAAACCCTAGCAGGAGTTCTTGTTTTTCTAAAAATATTAACAAAATAATTCTAAAATAATATACAATGCAAGGTACCACATATAGCCAAAAGAATCTTGGAAAATCAAATATGGAAGACATACTCTACATAACTAATGTTTACTATAAAGCTATAGTAATCGAGACAATGTGGTGTTGGTGAAGAACAAAAATAAATTACTGAATAAGATTAGAGTATGGGAAATAAACCTATCCTTTAATAGCAAAATTATTTTCATAAGAGTACCAAAACAATTCTATAGGGAAGTTCTTCTCAGAAAGTGGTGCTGGCTGGGACAACTAGTCATTCATATGACAATGAAAGAACTTTGACTTCAACTTTATTCTACACACACAAGTGAGTTGACAATGAAATCATAGATTTACATGTAAAACCAAAAACTGTAACATTTCTAGAGGAAAACAAAAGAAAATCTTTGCAACCCTAGAATAGGAAGAGAATTCTATACCACAGAAAGCACTAACCATAAAATAAAACAATATGCTAAAATATATTTAATAAAAATTAATAACTTCTGTCATTAAATAACTAATAAAAATATATGTAAGTGAGTATTAGGGTGGGAAGAAATATTTGCAACACATAAACTGATAAGAGACTTATGCCCTTAATATGTAAAGAATGCCTACAAGATAATAAAAAGATAGACATCCCATAAAAAATGGATAAATAGTTAAACACTTAATAAAACACAAAAAATGTCCAAAAACCACATGAATAATGTTCAGCATCCTTAGTCATATGGAAAATCAGAACTAAAACTATGGTGGGCCAGCAGGTGTCATGGTGGTTGAGGCACTGGACTCTCACAGGGTTGACCATGGTTCAAGTTCTGAACTTGGCAGCTTGCTTTCTCACTTTCTCTCTCTCTCTCTCTGATCAAATTTAAAATAATAATAAAAACAAATAAAAATATAAATAATCTCAAAAAACTATCCCAAGATATGACTCATATCCACTAGAATAAAATTAAAACAATGATTGCAAATGATGTTGGAGAAATGGAAGAACTGAAATTCTCACATATAGATGATTAGAGTGTAAAATGGTCCAAACACCTCAAAAGTCTGGGATAGTTTCTTAAACCTTTAATTGTTTACTCACTGTACGTCCATTCCTACATATTTAGCCAACATGGTGAAACTATATCCACAAATAAGCTGTGCAAGATGACTTATAGAAATTTTTCTCTTAAAAGCCCCAAATTAAACAGCCTAGCTGTCCATAAATATGAGAATGAGTATATATCAATTCTAGTTATTTACATCATTAAATACTACTCAACAATAACAATACAGGAAAAAATATAGACAACAGCATTCGATATGAATGAATGTCAGAAACATTGAGAAAAAGAATGGAAAAGGGCATACTGAATGATTGAACTTTAGGAAGTTCCAGAATAAGCAAAATTAATATGTATAATTAAAATCAGAGTGTAGTTACACCTGGATCAGGGTCATTGATAATGTGCACAAGAACACATTCTGTGGCAATGTTAATTCGATGTCTAAACTGGTGGAAATTTACATTTAAGGGTTGTGCATTTTATTAGCTATAAATTGCATTCTATAAAATGTGGGGGAAATATCAATTCATTAAAATGTAAAATACAGAATTGATTAAAAATATAACACAAATTTTAGTGTGTATTTTTAGTACTTACATACATACAGGAAAAACTAGGAGGGGAAATAATCATGTGTCTACATAAAAAAATCACAAGGGGAACAAAAAAGAAGCAAAACATTTACGGGACACAAAAATGGAAAATTATCTGTTGATGATAACATATATGACAATACCTTTAACTGGGATAACTTATTTTTCCATGAAAGAGACTGACAGTGAGACAGATGGAGAAGCAGACACCTTCAGTCTCAGCTGGCCAAATCACATTTTAAGCATGTGCCTGTAGCATGGTAAGGGGGGTTCCAGGACATGAACCTTTCCCATGCGGCTCTAGTGGAGTTACCACTGTACCATTACCTGGCTTGGAGTATCAAAGAGTTTTATATTCCTTAAACTTCTCTTCATTTTCTATGAGAAAATCTATGACTAGATTTATAACACAAACAACAAAAGTCTTTTTAACTTTTTCCCAAATAGCAGACATTTTGTCGTCATCAGATGGTGCACATTTAGGAATAGATGAACTTTTAAGAGAAATATTTTTTAGGTCTTAATTTTCTCTTGACTATATATGTGAATAAGAAAGACCTAGTTTGTTTATAGAAGTATTTTTATTATCTCCTCCTCCTAACCTGTGCATGCCATTCTACTATTTTCTAGCACTACATGTGTTTGAGAAGTACTCTGAGTGCAGCTTGATATTTATTGCTTTGTATATGACTGATTTTCTAGCCAGGATGCTTACAGCTTTTTCAATTCTTTATCCTCAATATTTAAGATTTCTTAATGAAAGAAGTAACTCAATGAAAGATGATAATAAAAATTCTAGCAATGAGCATCATGAGCATTATGTATGTGCCAGTTACATTCTAAGCATATTGAAAACATCATCCAATATAATCTTCATAAGAAATATATGAAGTAATATATGAGTAAGTTCTACTTCGTTTGTTTTAATGAAAACAAAACAAAAAAAGATGTGTGGAGATGTTAAATATTTTTCCCAGTGTATTTTGCCTAGTGCATAGTTGTCAGAAACTGGATCCAAACAGTCTGGTGCCACAATCAGTGTTTACCAGATTGTAAATTTTATTCTTTGTAATAACGGGCAAATTATTTAATCTGATATAATCTTTTAGAAATAATTACATAAAACTGTTTTTAAATGAATTTACCCATGATATAAGAGTTAAAATTGTGTTCTTACAGTGTACGTGTGACAAATAAATGATGTGCTGCATCTGAATGTTCTTAATATACCAGTGCATACCAATATTAAGTTACCCGTCTGTTCTTCTCAATTTCAAAGCCATGCTCTATAGCTCTACTTGAGATACTGGAACATTTCTCTGATGCTAACCGGAAAAAGTATAAGCTTCATCAGAATGGTATAGGACCCTGGGGGGATCCTAGAGGAGAAACAGTTCTTGTTTTCTCTGTGTCATCTCTCCTGACAGACTCCTGCAGTGCACTTTGGATGGTAGCATATGGCCTCTCTCCATGGAACCTCCTTCAGCACCCCAGAAAATAGTTACCTAGGCAGTTTCCCAGTTTAATCCCTCAGTGAACTTTTCTGCAACCTGGTGGCCCATGCTAGTATCCATTTTTATTAAAAAAAAAGAATTATTTTATTTATTATTTTTATTTTTATTTTATCAGAGAGAGAGAGGGAAAGTGAGGAAGCAAGTGGCTAGGTCCAGAACTCGAACCACCGTCGACCACGTGGAGTCTAATACCCCAACCACCACACCACCTACTGGCCTTTGCAATGAATCTGGATCCCTGCCTCAGGGTAGGGAGAGTATTTCCTGAGGTGTTTCTTTCTTAGATGCTCTGCCTCACCCCAAAAGGTAATGACTATCTCTGTTTGCTATTTCTGTATTCTAAAACATTTTCTTGACCCATTTGCAGCTAGTTCCAATATATGCCAATATCCTGTCATTGCTTTTTTAAAAATATCCCCCTCTCAGTTTTGAACATAGGACTTTGACTATTTATATATGCCCTAACCTAAATAAAAAATATGGGAAAAAATGCTTTTCCTGTTTTAAATTACTATGTGATTTCTGATGCCATATTGGAACCTTATTGACAAAAATCGTAAGTGCAATAAAACTTATTTATTTATTGAGATATTTGCTATAGGGTACTTGTGTTCACTGAAGAGACAGAGAGAGAGAAAGACAAACAGTGAGAAATCATCCCTCAGTGGTGATGACCATGCTGCAATCCCTTCTCCTTCATTCTCCTCTCAGGATCTTGGATACGAACGCACATGTGCCTGTCATGAGTTTAAAACCACTGGGTCTGGGATTCAAACTGCCGTCAGCTACATGGGAGTCCAGTACCTTAAACACTATACCACCTCTTGGCCCCAAATGCAATAGAATTTAAATGGCCCTTTTTGTGGTTGAAAACCTCATATATATTTGGAATTATCTCTAAAAATACCAATCCTAAAATTTTTAAGACTCAATAACTTTATTTATAAGCTAGAAATATTAACATCTATCTCAAAGACTAAAATATAGATAACCCAGTGTCTGTGAAAATGCTTTATATATTGTGAAAGCACTATAACATGAGGTTATTGTTACAAGATAATGAACTCTGTCCTGGTGAAGCTATTTCTATCCTGTCATTCTGTATACCCATGACTCTCCACAGGGCTTGTTTTCTAGGAGGTAGTTGACATATGTTGGTTTAATGAGCAGATCCATAGACACATATAATCTCTATCACCCCTTTCATATATTAAGTAAATTGAATCTCAAAAATGTTTCACAAATAAATGTATTGCTTTCTACTTTGCAAAATGTAAATATCATATGATAAATATATGCTTAGTATCTTTTTACTGTATTCCAAATATTCTTTCTTTTTTTTTTTTTTTTTTGAGAGAGATTTTTGCTTTAGGGCATGTGTGCTTGTCAGAGAGACAAAAGCGAGACAGAGAGACAGAAAGCTATAAATCAGCCCCCAGGGAGGATGGCCACATCACAATCTCTTCTCTCCCATTCTCCTCTTGGGAATTGGGGCAAACGAGGACACACGCATGGTATGAGTTTTAAGCTGCTGGGCCTGAGATTTAAACTGCTGTCACCTACATGGGAGTCCAGTGATGTAAGCACTATGCCATCTGCTGGTCCCACCTTCTAAATATTCTAAAATCTTGTCTCAAACATGTTTGTGGTTAATAAGAGTTTAAAAGAATATATGGAGAAAGCCGTGTAGTCTCAGAAACTAAAAGTTGTATGTACTGTTCAGTTAGATTATTTTCAGTTGCATTTTGTTAGGATATTTATTCTTCATGATCTGAGAAGACACGTTTAATTGACTATAATTATTATTTTGCTATTTTTAATGGCAATCTGTAGGTTCTAATGGCAAACTCAGTTTATGTTGCATGATAACTAGAACATTGTTGAATGCATTATTTTTCTTAGAGATTTTTGCTATAGGACATGTGTGTTGCCAGAGAGACAGAAAGTATAAAGTCACACACACTCCCACCCGGGGCGGGGGGTGACCACATTGCATTGCAATCCCTTCTCCTCCATTCTCCTCTGAGGATTTTGGTCATGCATACATATGCATCCGGTGTGAGTTCTTAGCTGCTGGATCTGGAACACGAACTTTGGACAACTACGTGGGAGTCCAGTGATGTAACCATTATGGCATCTGTTGGTCTCTGTTTAACACATTTTTTAAGTGGATAAAATACTTTGTATTTGATGCCCTTTATTTTCAGTGGGAAGAGAGACAGCTGTGTAGTTTTTTGTTTATTTCACTCCTAACATAGTCTCTCCTACAATATTTTCATCAAATTTCCAGGCAGATGTCAAGCTAACATGAGTTACTATGGCCAAGATGAAGTGTACATTTTCTTCTTGTATCAGGACATAGGTTTATATGCTCATATACTATTTTTTTCTCCTATGGCAGCATACTGGTGATGATTACTAGCAGTCCTGTCAAGGAACTATATTGTTTTTTTTTCTAAGTGCAGGACATTAATAATAGTACACAAGCTGCTTTGATTAAGGGAAAAGAAAGACAAGGATTTTGGGTTTCCAATACCTTTTCTAAAACTAATGGAAAAACATTTATTTCCAATGAACTTTTGTGTGTATGTGTGTGGTGTGTGTGTGCACTCGCATGTGTGTGTTTGCTGCTTCTCAAGAAACTGGAGACAAAAGAGAAACACCAAGCTACAACAAATGAATATTTACCCAGCATACCATATGCATAGGCTTCCCTCCTCTGCTCATATAAATGAAGCACAACATGACTATAAAGTAGATACTGACTTTGAGATCTCAGGACATCCAGGGAACATACAGTACCAGGAGCAAACGCTATCCCAAGCAAAAATGATGAAATATGTAAAAAGCACATCTAATGCATGTCTTTGTTTTATGGAATACAGAACAAGTAAAGAAATAGATAAATTAAGTAAATGAATGAATAACTGAATAAATAGATTTCTGAAAATTGAGAGGATGTGGTGGACAGAGCAACAGTGCGTAACTAAGAACACTGGGTTCTCTCATGAGTCTGCCACTTTTTTCAAGAACGTAATTTCTGTGTCATACACTGTTTGCCTGTCTATAAACAATTCTTCTTTCCAAGCTTTTAGTGCACTCATGTATTTTGTTGTTGTAAATATAAAAAGCATAGCCAATATTTCTAAGAAACATTTAATTAGTTCATATTGGGAATTTGAAAAATGTGTAACAGTGGCTTAAGATGGGTATTTTTTATTTGAATAAATCAAAAGAAAAGAAAGCAAAACCAAGAAGAGAATAAAAGTCAAAAATGGTACAGTGAGGCTTGGAAGAGGAAGGCCAAAATAGTCTTTAAAGTTTTAGCTGGGGTGGGGAGGCAGCAGGTGGTGTGATAATCAAGGTGCTGGACTCCTACGTGGCCAACAGCAGATTGAGTCCCAGACCTGGTGGCTGAAAAATGGGAGCATGTGAGTGTGTGACACAAATCTGAGGAGTAGAATGGAGGAAAGGGGATTATGGTGTGGCCATTCCTTCTAGGGGAATTTCTCATTTTCCCTTTCATTGTCTCTGTCTCTCTCCAGCGAGCATACACACCCTATGGCAAAAATATTAAGGAAAGTTTTAACTGAGAAGTTTCTATTTCCTCATTTTTTTTTATTAACTGACCAAAGAGTCATTTGTATTTTGCTTCAATTCTAGTTTCAAGTATATAGGTCAGTTTCTCATACTCTTCAAGCCTTAGCCATTGTTAAAAATTATTCTACTAATAGGTCATAAAAATATGAATATGGCAGACTATATTTGAAACAATGTTTTGCAGAGTTTATCATTTAAATTTATGCCTGAGAAACTCAATCCATAGTCAATCACCTATGAGAAGTCATACATACAGCCAAATGATACACATTGAATGAATATTAGGTATAGAATGTTCAAGTACCATTTGCTTTGCACCTGATGAACTTTGTCAGTACAAAGAACTTGGAAACATCTTGAAGATATACTTCAAAATAGTTCACCCTGATTATAGATGTATCTTACAGAAGTTTTCTAACAATGCACTTTTCCTGACTAAATCATTTTAAATTGCTGTTAAAACTAATGCCATTTTTAGTACTAGGTAGTATAATAGGTTATTTTTATGTATAATTCTTATTCTATTCACAATGTACCTAAGAGACAGCTGTTATTAACTTTACTATTTTAAAGAACAGGATACTGAAGCTTAGCATGATTAAGTAACTTTTTAAGAAGTTGTATAAATTGTAAATGCCCAATAAGGAGTTTATTCTGGGCTTGCCTACCACCAAAATACATGTTCGACTCTTGCATCACATTGAGTCTGCATATGAAAGAGGATACTCTCATATATCCACTAATTATAACTAGATTCAATCATTCATTTCTCTTTTACAAAGTAAAATTACTTCGTTTAATCATCAAAAAATATTTTGGACATTCTCAAATATTGAGGGCACATATTGCTATACAATTATGTGACAGAACTAGACAAAGGAATGATAGTAATGTAAAACACATCAGCATCACCATATATAAACATTGCCTGTAAAGTTGGGAAGGGTTTGCATTTAGCGGAGCAGCCAAAGAAGACTCATGAACATATTTTATTTGTTACTCTAATGCTAGAAGTCTAGAACACCAACTTCTCCATAAAGCATCTAAGCATTTCCTATTTTGTAGAATCTTGTATTTCTCAAAGTGATCACACAGAAGGACATTAAAATGATGTATAATTCTCTTCTGTCTTACTTAAACAGCTATTCACTATCTACAGCTGAAGTTTCTATACACCATTTTACTGGTTCTGATGAATAATGATTTGACTTATGTTCTCGTTCTTCAAGTCCAGGCTTTTTTGGGTATAGACCACATATCAAATCTATTGTGTCAGAGAAGTAAAAGATGGATGAGATAAAGGGAAAGAAATATTTATTTTCCTCCTACCTATCTGAGGTTCATGACTGGGGCCATGTACCAAAAGACAAATAAACAAGAGAAAAACATGTAAAACATGTGAGGTTTACATGACAGAGGAAGCTTCGTAAGGGAACATGTTCCACAGAATGAGTTAAACTTGAATGTTTTTATGCTTAGTTTAATGAAGAATGGAAAATCCTGGATAATTATCACAGAAGTATGAGCTAAGTGTCGGAAATAGGAAAATAGCAAGTTCTTGTCATCGTTGTCATCTTCTCCTCCTTCTCTTCTCTTCCTTTTCTCTCCCTTCCTCCTCCTCCCTCTTTTTCTTCTCTCTCTCTCTCTTTCTCTATCTCCAGGTAAATGATATTTCTTTCCTCTGTGCATATATAGAGGGCGCGTCTCACATGAAAGTCTTATAACTTACTTTAGGGAAAATTTAGAATATCCTTGCACTTGCTGTTTCTTACCATTCTCAGCATAAAATATTAAGTATACCAGGGCATCTTATTTTGGAGTAGCACTTCCTGAATGTATCAGAAACAAAAGCATGTGGTTGGGACATTTCTTTCTGAGAAGGAACTCTCAGCTTCCTGTAGCTTACTTCAGGAATTGCTGAGGTTGATTTACAAGTACAACAGGAAAAGTGAGTTGATTATTACCTCTATGATCCCTTAACAGCCTATGGCACACAATTAGCTCAGAAAGTATCTTGCCAGACTCAAGAGCTAATTCCTTTGAAATCTAGTTAAAAATTGAATTTTAAAAAATTATGGTAAAATTGGGGCAGCAGGTGGCATGGTGCTTGCGGTGCTGAATTCCCACATGGCTGACCATCATGGTTTGAGTCTCGACCTGGTAGCTTAAAAATCATGCAGGGCACATATGTGTGTATGCCCCAAATCCCAAGAGGAGATGGGGGGAGAAGGGATAGCAGTGTGGCCATTCCTTCTGGAGGGGGGATGTCTCTGTCTGTCTCTCTTCAGTGAGTGCATGGGCCCTATAACAAAAACAAAAGTAACAATAAAAATATAGTAAAATGGTCCCTCTTCCCTAGCAATACTGTAGCACCCTTCATGCACCCAGTTTTCTTTCATCGCTTTCACAATTTGCAGCGTCTATTTTGTTATGGATTTCTATATTTAATTGTCTGCAATTTCCACCAGAATGTGAGTCCCATATGGGCAAAAACAATGTTTTTAAAATGAGCCGCTTTTTGCTTTAAACTGAAGTTTGCATTAAGAAATGTGCATTTTAATAATCATTGATAGGAGAATGATTTGAGAAACTCTCAGTTAGACAGTAAGACTTGGCTATGGAGAGATGATATTTTATGCATCCTTACGTTTCCCATGCCTATGCCTGGATATAATTGGTCTTAACGGTCTTCCTTAAAATGGAGATGGCAATGCTCCCTCAAGAACGTGATTTGTAATTATCTCTCTTCTTTTGTTAATCTTTTTCTGCCCCCGGAAATCACTTCTTATTCCTTATCCTATTTCATAGCCTGGTTTCAATAGGAATTCAGCCCATTGGTTAACATTTAATGAAACTCTTCTTTATGCTATTGACAACTTCCAGCATCACTTAAGATATCTGCATTGTATATTATAAGCCAGCTGAAATGTAGACAGCTCAGGCAAGGTCCTATGACCACTGGGCCTCAGTCCACATTGCTTAGTAACTTCTGCCATCCATTAACAAGTTCTCGGTTTTTTCGTTTTCGAGATCTAACAGTATGTGAATTTGGGCTTTATTCAGAGTTTGAGTAGAGAGTCAATAATTCTTGAAGTAGAAATTCCTGGTAGATTAAAAGTATTCCCTAGTCATCCACACCAAAGCCTGAGGGACACATAGTTTTAGTTTATCTTTTCACTCATATATAGCCTGTCATGGTATTCAGTGCTCTAAGGCATCGTTGATTCGACTTCCCCTGCTATTTCTTATAAACAACATATCTGGGGATACTAAAATTCCTTAACAGTTTCCTATCCATAAAATAACTAAAAGCAGGGAACCAGAAGTTAGCGTAATGGCTATGTCGCTGGACACCCACGTAGTCGACCGCAGTTCGCTTTCTGGACCTGGTGGCTTAAAACTCATGCCGGGCGCGTGTGCGTGTGTGCCCAAGATCCCAAGAGGAGAATGGAGGAGAAGGGATTGCGGCGTGACCATCCCCCTTGGGGGGGTGATTTCTTGCTTTCTGTCTCTATGTCTCTCTCTGTCTGGCGAGCACACGTGCCCTGTAGTGAAAAATAAAAATAAAAACAAAAACAAAAAACAAAACCTCTCCAAAAAAAAAAAAAAAAAAAAAAACCTAAAAGCAATGGATTCCATGTCCTACCATCATCTTCCTCTAGGGCAGGTAGTATGTCATCATTAGGGAGGGGACTGGAGATATTTAAACAATGAGTCAGAAGCATTGTGAAGTGAGGATGCAAAATAGGTTTGCAGATAGTGTATTAAATTCTTCCCTGATGTTTTTGAAAAACAATGGTCCTATATGTTGCTATAGAATGATTACAAATCTTATAATAAATCTGAAACTATCTAGAAGGTGAAGTATTAAAATACTAGGACAAATAAATATAAACAGAATGAGTTTCCAATTGTGTTGGATAAGATTTGATTTTCTTTTTTTAAAGATAATCTTCAAAAAATGGAACTGGCTTTTTGACTTAGGCAATACAAAGTTATGTGGTACATACTTTTCAGGAATTCCTAAGACCCCTTGGCCAGGACTTGGTGTACTCTTCTAATTGAGTCCTCATATACTATTTCATCATTTTGGAAGATACAAATAAAGAATCGTAACTATGACATGCAGAATTTATTCATGGAATATTATTTTAGCCCTATCCCCATATTTATAGATGTAGAAAAAGAGCCAAAAATAGAAATATGCAGCTCTTTGTAAATGTAACTTCACAAAAAGAAAGGTTAACTTACTATTATGATTCATGTTTTCCTGTTCATTACAAATAAGTTTTTATTTTGTATTTATTTTTTACTTGAAAGTGTGTGCATTTACCACAGAATGAGAGAGAGAGAGAGAGAGAGAGAGAGAGAGAGAGAAGAGGAATTGTGGTCATGCTACAATTTCTTCTCCTCCATCTCTCCTTCCTTTCAGTTATTGGTCAAAAACACACAAGCAAGTGGTGTGGTTTTTAAGCTACTGCATCCATGACTCGAATCTCGCAGTTGGCCATGTGAGATCTGGCTGCCTTAACTACCAGGCCACAGAGCTGGCCCAAGTTTTTATTCTTATGGTGCACCATAAACACTTTATATTTTAAGAGGCATGTGAAGCAATATAAAGCAGAAGTGCAAAATTATGTTTAAATTATGTATTTAAAATATGAGGTTTTTCTAATAATAAATGTCCATAACAAATTGTTTAAAGAAAATAGACGTTTTTAATAAAAATATTTGGCTGCACTCTTGAAGACACAGTTACATTAAAATGAAATATTCTTAAATTGAATTTAGGAAAAGCAACATTACTAATCAGCTAATATATGTAGTGTCTATTTACCTACCGCCCCCTCATACCTGAAGTACCTAGTTTAGGATTATCCTCAGAATATTAGCTTTTAAAATTGTTTCTGGTGGAAAAATAGCCAAATTCTTTACTCCTTGAATTTGTAAAAACTGTTACAACATGCTAATGAGATTCGGGGAAAACAGCAGCACCAGATCCAAGATGGCAGCTGACGAAGGAGCTTGGAGAAATCCTCAAATGTGGAGTGAAGAACTTCTGTAACATCCCGGTTGGTGAAGTTCATTTATTGACTTGGCAAGGGTTTGCTGTTCTTGACAACCCTTCATATGATAAGGGGGTCTTCAGAATCAAAATCAAAATCAAAATCAAAATTTCTTCTCCTCCATCTCTCCTTCCTTTCAGTTACTGGGCAAAAACACACAAGCAAATGATGTGTTTTTTACGCTACTGTATCCATGACTCAAATGTAGGAGTTGGCCATGTAATTTAATGTAATTGTGTCTTCAAGAGTTCAGCCAAATATTTTTATTAAAAAAAGTCTATTTTCTTTAAACAATTTGTTATGAGCATTTAATATTAGAAAAGCCTCATATTTTAAATACATAATTTAAACCTAATTTTGCATTTCTGCTTTATATTGCTTCACATGCCTCTTAAAATATAAAGTGTTTATGGTGCATTATAAGAATAAAACTACCGCTGGTCACATTTAAAACAAAGATCTATCCCCCGAACATGAATGAAAAGGGACAGTTCTGTCTGCCAGCAATTAGTGCTGAAAACTGGAAGCCAGCTACCAAAACCTACCAAGCAATCCAGTTCCTCAGAGCACGGGTGAATGTTCCCCAGCCCAAGCACACCTCTGGGCTGACTTAACTGAAGAATACTCTAAGAACCGCAAAAATTCTGTAAGAATGCTGAAGTTTACAAAGAAATATGGGGAAAAGCAACCTGTGGACTAAAATCTGCCACAACTGATTCCAGCAAGTGTGAGCAGAGCCCCCAAGCAGGGCATTCAGACACCCCACAAAGAAGGACTCTGGAAAATTGACACGTGCCACTGCCTGGCATTTGCTCGTGGCAGTCACTAACTTTGTACAGTTTTCTTAATCAAAAGTGGTCTAGGTAACCTTACAAAGAAAAGATTAAACATTTAAGGTGTTCTAAAAAAAGGAAACATGCTAATAAATATTTAAAGGTGAGGGAACTTCAAAAACCTTAAAGATAATGGAATTAAAATATAAGGTTATCTCACACAAAATATTTTTCAAATTCATGTAGTTTTATCATAGTATGCATTTTCCACGAACTTTTTGAGGAATCCTCATAAATGCTGAAAGCACAAAAATGAGTCTTTCCTTTCAAACCACTCTCCTTAACTTGACATCTAAGTCTAATTAACCTCAGCTAGAATTGTGTCTTACAATCTATCTGGAGTAATACACCCTGACTACAGCTCATGAGGGTATAAGGGTATTTATTGAAATGAGCCGCTAAGCATCAAATATGTGGGTGTCCTATTCCCCTCAAATTTCTTACTTTCCATGCACCTTATTGATTTTTCTGGGCATTCCTGGAATTTCTATCCTCCCTCTTCTTTCTCTTTCTTTCTTTTTTTTTTTAAGGGAGATTTTTGCTATAGAGTGCATGCAGTCACTGGAAAGACAGAAAGAGACAGAGAGACGAGAAGGAAGAAATTGCTCCCACCCTCGGGGGTGATGGCCACACTACAGTCCCTCTCCTCCCTTCTCCTCTCAAGATTTTGGGCACATACACACATGCGCCCAGCATGAGTTTGAAGTCACAGGGTACAGAACTCAAACCTCAGTCAGCCATGTGAGAGTCCAACGATGTAACCATTATGCCATCTGCTGGTCCCTCCACCCCCTTCTTATCCCACACTTTCATATTTCCATTCTTTCTTTTCTCAATCAGCTCCCATGCATACTTCAAAAACACCTAAACTTGAGACCAGCAGTTAGCGTAATGGCTATGTCGCTGGGCTCCCATGTAGTCGACCATGGTTCGAGTGCTGGACCCAGTAGCTTAAACTCATGCTGGGCATGTGTATGTGTGTGCCCAAGATCCCGAGAGGAGAATGGAGGAGAAAGGATTGCGGTGTGGCCATCCCCCCTGGGGCATGATCTGTCACTTTCTATCTCTCTGTCTGGCGAGTGCACGCACCCTATAGCAAAACAAAAACAAAAACAAAAAACTCTCAAAAAAAAAAAAAAGTGGGGTCTGTATCTTCATTCACTGAATGGCATGATATCAAGCACAGGGACATGTCCATAGCACATATTTCGTAAGCATTTGCCAAATTTATGGATGTTGACATTGCTCCCATTCTGTTAATCTATGACACCAAAAATGATTCTTTAATAACAATTCTACCTAATTCTTGAAAGTCTCATTGAACTATCTTATTATTTTTCCTACCATTCTTCTCCTGCCTTTCTTCCTCACATCTCTTAGTCTCTTTTTAATCTCTCTTTTCCTTTCTCTATCTCTTTGTTCTTCCTTTTTTTCTAAACCACTGCCGCAAGCATAATGAGTTACTTAATCTGTGCCCTAATCCTTAGCAACTAATTTTTTAGCACAGTCTTCACAGGACTGCATCAGCAATACTCATCATCAAACTTCTCTAGGGTAGACCACTGCAGTCATGAACCTCTAACTCTCTTTATTTTGAAATTATTAGTCATATGAGTCTCACCAACCTGAATAGACACATGGAATCATGAACTCAGATGAAGATACAGGGTTCTTGTGTTTCACCTTTGTACTGACATTCTAATTTCAGATCTCTTAGGTAACACAATTGTCATTGACTTTTCCCTAGAATAACCAATTCCTCGGTTAGCTCCCATGTGGGACTCCAAGTCTTCAGCCAGCCTCGTGATTCTGCCTTAATCTCTTGGCCTCTGCTCTCCTGTCAGCACCTGTTCTTTGTCAATGGGAATGGAACAGTCCTCCGAATACACAAGACACAGGTTGAGAAACTAAGGAAGGCATAGTTTCAGAGATTTTCAATGGTGACAGTTGTAGGTGTAAGGATTTTACTGTTAGATGATTCTCTGTCCTTCAGGTATTATGTAGAAATCAGCATATAGTCACTCCAAGCATGAGGCCTAGGATGGCTCTGAGAGGATTCTGTCTCAAATCTTACTTAATGTAGAATTTTCTATAACAAAATATGACTTTGTATGTTTGCTTTTTAAAATTCAAAAAAAGCAGAAACTATTTTATTCAAGTCTCTGCTTAAATGTCACCTTCCTATTGTGGTCGATTCTCACTATCCTAATTAAAATTACAAACCTACACCATTCTCCATCCCCTCTCACCTGATATATGTTTTCTATAATACATATAACCTTTTGATACATATAATTTACTTTATTACTCTTATTGTTTATGGTATGCACCTTCCTGTTAGAATACAAGATGTGCAAAGGCAGGACTTTTTTTTTTTTTTTTCTGTTTTATGTTTTTTGTCTGTTTTATTCATTGATGTGTCCAAGCACATAGTAAAGCACCTGGAACATACTGGGATCCGATTAATATTTTCTGGGTAAATGAATACACAAATGGACAAATGAAAACATGTCAAAAATACCCTACAGGAATAAATATACATTCCTGAAATTTTACAATAAGAATGTTTAAGACTCATATCCAGTTCTTTCCAGCTTCAAGAGAATGAATGAATGCTTTTTAAGAGATATTTATATTTGATGTTCTCTTTCTTTGATGTCATCATATTTTAAAATTAAATATGACCATACACAAGCTCAAAATGACTTGCTGAGATTTTGATTATTAGTCCATGGACATTTTCCAGCATTCCAAGGTGCTGATTTATAGTTACCATGTGAACTACCTCACGAATAGACCTTTCATTACATATTCCCCAAAATAGCAAAGTCCCAGCTGCCCCTCCTGACTGGGCCTATGATTTAATTATGGAATTTGTTTTGACTCACTGTTTATAAAAGCTACTAAAAGGAACATGTGGTCATTGAAAAACTGCAGATGAATCTCACTTTAAGAAAGAAACTTTGAGTAAACTGGTCAATTAGAGTTGATTACTGATATGAAAACAGATTCTTTACTTTGCAAAGAGCATCACCACAGGACTACTTTAAATGGTGACACTTTGTTTCTTAATGAAATGTCTCCTCTGTGAATTAAACATAGTGTGGCTATTTTACAGATTTTCTGGGGCACAAAATAAGGTAAGGGTGGGATAAGGAAGCAAGAGCTAAAGCCAAAGCCCATGGTGGGAATCGTGGGTTGACAGTGGTATGTCTAGAGACTAGGTCTCAAAGCCTGTCCTCTGAGCCTCATTAGAGGGAATGAATCAATTGCAATGGAACAAATAGTGCCAGTGGTTTCGCTGAGCTGTTCCATGGTGAAAAGTCTGATTTATTTATAACTTTTCAAATGAAGCCTTTTATTTTTATTAAGGGAATGGTGCTATTAATTTTAAAACATCTTGTTACTCCATTTCACTTCACTTCATTGACCTTAGGTATTTAGAGAATAGTTCGCTTCCTGACCTGAGAGGATTTATATTCTCAAGACAATTAAACTTAAAAATGATGTTACAAAAAATGTTAAGCCTCACAGCATATATTTCTATTTCTTTGCTAAAACAATTTTTTTTTTTTTTGTATGTTAAAAAGGAAGAACAAGGGGCCAGCAGGTGATGTGGTGATTAAGATGCTAGACTCCCTCATGGCAGACTGGTTCGAGTAAGTCCCAGACACGGGTGAGTGTGTGTGTCCAAAATCCCAGGAGAGAAATGAAGAAGAATGGATTGCAGCATGGTCATCCGACCTGAGATGGGGGGTAGTGGGGCGTGATTTCTCACGTTCCTTCTGCATGTCTTTCTTTCTTTATCTCTAGCAAGTGCACATGCCCTATGGCGAAAGCCTAAGAAGGAAAAAAACAAAAGGAACACAAGTAAAACTATTGTTTTTAAATTTTATCACTAGAAAATACTCTAGAGAAACAAGTAGCTACTAAAGGCAACTCTTTTAAAAATTATTTATGAATTTATTTATATAGTTTACTATCGGGTATGTGCATTCGCATGAGGGGGCAAGTGAAAAACCCTCCAGGGAGGGATAGCTATGTTGTAATCCCTTCTCCTTCACTCCCCTCTTGGAATTTTGGGCACATGCGCACCTGTGCCTGGTGTAAGTTTCAAGGCACTGGGCTGAGAACTGCACAGTGGATTCTGCCACCTTAATTTCCATGCCATCTACTGATCTTAAAGGCAACTTTTTGATATGTAAATTATTGGGATTGGCAGGTGGCATGGTGGATAAAGGTGCTGGACTCACACATGACCGCAGTTCGAGTCTTAGACCTGGAGGCTTGCTCTCTCTCTCTCTGTCTCTCTCTGGTCAAAATTGAAAAATGATGATAATAAATAAATAATTCCTTTAAAAATGTGGACTATTGCTACTTTTTTATCTGCTTCATTTACTTGAATTTTATTTCCACATATTCACACATATTCTAATAAAGGTAGTTTAGTAGACTAAAGGTAACAAAATAAATAACATTGCATCACTTCCTATAAAATGCCATTGTCCAATGAGTTCCTCTGAGAAATATGTTCCAAAACTGTATTGTCTGATAGAGTGACTATTTTCACATACATTAGTTTAACAGTAAGCTGGTCAGTTACACTAAATACTTTTCAATTACTTAATAACCACATTGGCTAGTGGTTCCATATTGATCAGTACAGATATAGAACACTCTTATTAACCATTATCACAGATATTTCTAGAGAATAGTGTTACTCCAAAATATTTAATTTTAAAGAAAATATAAGATATGCAAGTAACAATCACTTACACAAATATTTATAGTGCACATACTTCAATATTTTAGAAACATTATTAACTAGAAGGATCCCACCTCTGAAAGAGTAATACAAAATAACAAAGAACAGAAAGCTCAGTTTGTTTTGTAAAATCTGTCAGAAGAGATGAATGGCCATTATAAGAATAAGAAAGAATTTAACTTTAATGGAGCAGAATAAAAAGAGAAATACAGCAAGTAATTTCCAAGGTTTATTACAAAATCCTTGAAAGAATGACTCTGAATACATATTTTAAATGTTAGCATTTTGCATATTGATAACTTAGAAGATTAAAATTGAAATTATGATTTAGAGAATAAAAGTAAAAAGCAGGCAATTTTCACACAAAAAACCTAGAGTAATATAAATTAGATGAACATTGCCTAATCACCTCTGTATCTTTTGATCCAGAGGGTTATTGTTAGCAAAAAAATGTAGATCATTTTACTCTGCATACATGTAGATTATGCGTCAGTACCTAAGATTACCACAATTCATTTTCAGCATACTAGTTTCAAAATATCTAAAGGAAATTCCTCAAATTGCATTATTGTGTTTTGCCACAACACAATTACTCAACATAATTTATGCTAGTTGATTAAGTTTTTCTATTCTATCTACAATAGAACGCTATACTTATCAAATTATGAATGTGTCATGTTGACATTGAATGCGTATGAGCCAAGTCAGAATCATGGACATAGCTAACCATCAGAGTATATCTCAGAGACAACACAAATGGAATGCACCAACAGGCACATTAAAACACTGTGCTTTATGTGACACCAGTGTATAGGTGAAGAATGGGGAGCAAACAAAATGGGGAAAGTGGGAACAATTTTAACACCTGGGAACGTGGAATAGAAAGGAAAGCTGGGGTGGGGAGAGTCACAGTATTTTTCTGTGCTTGCCTTGTTCTGCAATTGAGGAAACAGGGTGGAAATGAACATCACAGCCGTTGCTACTATTGAGTCTGGGATAAAGTTATCAATTTACATTGCTCACTAAACTCTAAAAATGCAAGGGGTTGGGAGCAGTATGTTAATGAGCTATTGTAATGTAAAAAATTCTTCTGGTAATAAAGAGCTGTAAATAAATACTGTCTTAAAGTGTGAAATACTTGTGCCTAGTTAATATGTGCAACTATTGTATGAGACCATCATGTTTATTCATATAGTCATATAAACTCCAAACTCTTTCACTTCTCATACTTCATTTAAACATATGCATTTATCTTCTTGGAATAAAATACATCTTTGTAGCAAAACTGCAATATTAATATACTTTTTGGTTGTGTAGGTTTTGTCAAGTTTCTATAAAGCCTGTCCAAATGAAGTGAGTTAAGAATGAAAATGGATTATAATTGTTGCACCATAGCTAGAAATTTGGGGCACAGTGAAATATCCAACAGGATCCCATAACGAAAGAAGTTTCTTTCTTTTAAAAGTTGTGATATATAGAAATTAGAGTTCTTTTGCAATGTATAGATAAAAATTCCCCTCATGTTTACTTTTAGTGCCATTTTTCCACCCTGTGCTTTTAACTTTAGCTTTTGATATTTTCAATTACCTGGAAATTTAAACCTGAGATCACTTTAAATTAAATCCTATCTTGACACAATATCATGGTTTTCTTCAGAATATATTTTCTAAGTTTACAAAGTGAAGAGGTTTATGAAAACCTTTGCACTGAAACCAATGAAAACAAGGATAAGAAGTCAGATGTGATGAGTGGAGTTAATTATCCTACATCAGTTTGCCAACCTCATTTTTGCCTCCCTATGCTCAGATCTCCACAGGACAGAATTGTCAGGTCATAAATCATCCCTAAAGCTTCCCTTTTTGCCTCTACTAATCTAATTCTTTTGCGTTCAGGCAAGTACACATAAAGTTTAATCACAGGACAGAAATATGTGGAGTAAATTCCACAAAACTGATACTAATCATATTATGGTATCGATTGGGCATACCAAAATATATTGAAAATGAAAAATAGAGATTGAAATACCAATTTACATGCATTTAGAAATCTGTGTTCAGTCCATCTTTATCAGACTTCTCTTTTCTCTTCCTGCACCTGTCTCCTATTCCAAATTACGTACTTTAACCACATGGAATCAGAATGGGATGAACTGTCTGTATATTGCCCTGAGGATCAGTGTGCACTGGCATAGAATGCAGTTTCTCAGACAGTAATGTGCACATGAGTCATTTAAGGATCTTGTGAAAATGGAGATTCTGATTCAGTAACACTGGTGTGGGTCCCACTGTTCTGCATTTCTAAACAACCTCCAAATGATGCTGATATTCTGATCCAGAGACAACACTTTGAATAGCAAAGTTTTAAGGCAAAATAATCTTTGCTTTTCCAAATTATGAGCCATAACTTTCAATAGGCTATCCCACTTGCTCATGTTGACTGGCAACTTGATAGTTTGCTATAATATACTAAAAGTTGCACCAATTATGACCTTTAAGAAACATCTTGGGACCAGCAGGTGGTGTAGTGGTTAAGATGCTGGCTGAATTCCCATGACTGACCACAGTTCGATTTCCAGACCTGAAAGCTTGAAACTCAACCAGGGCATATGTGCATGGATGCCCAAAATCCCAAGAGGAGAATAGAGGAGAAGGGATTGAAGCTTGACTATCTCCCCTGGGGGGTGATTTCTTGCTTTCTGTGTCCCTGGTGAGCACATGTGCCCTAATAGCAAAAATATCTCTCTCTCTCTCTCTCTCTCTCTCAAAAAAATAAAAGAAATATCTCAAATAGTATAATATGTACTACATGGATCACATGAGGAAAAATCTCCCGTATGTCTAATCAGAAATGTTATAGATTATCTGTATTTTCTAATAAATTATTTATGTTTTATAGTTTGGCCATTGTTAAAATTATATTAATAGTGTAATTTCTAACATATGAGCTATAAACTTTTTAATGACATTTGTAAAACATTCATCAAATTTATGAATTTTCTCCATAAAATATTACATTCTCATGTCATTTTTTTAATCCATTAAGCACATTTAGTTTAATTTTTATTTTTAGAAAAAAGAATACTTGGGACCAGCAGTTAGCGTAATGGCTATGTCCCTGGACTCCCACGTAGTCGACTGCGGTTCGAGTCCTGGACCTGGTGGCTTAAACTCACGCCGGGCACGTGTGCGTGTGTGCCCAAGATCCCAGGAGGAGAATGGAGGAGAAGGGATTGCGGCGTGGCCATCCCCCCTGGGGGGTGATTTCTTGCTTTCTATCTCTGTCTCTCTCTGTCTGGCGAGTGCACGCGCTCTATAGCAAAATCCTCTCCAAAAAAAGAAAAAGAAAAAAGAATACTGAAAGCAATTTTATTTATTTTCATTTTTCCACTGACAGTACTTATATTTCAAACTTTTATTGCCCACAAACAAAAATGAAGTTTTTGTTCCACAAAAGGAAAAATCAGATGACATCCAAGTGCATGGTTTCAAAAACTTAATATTAAAAAAATTCGTGTTGTACTTGTTAATAATCAACTAATATACAGTCTAGTCTAGTTTTTAAAATCTAAATAAAATAAAATTAGAAGCTCTTTCATACACTACTATTTTTCTGAATTGTGTATCTTGAACTATTTGCTGTCATCATTTCCTTACTAATTTTTAAATAAACCTCTCGTATATTTTATTTATTAACCACTCATGTTGTACAAGGTATGATCTCAAGAAATCATATCAAAATGTTATGCTAACCTTCAAAGAGGTGGCTGTGACTACTTTCAGATGACATCTTGTCAGAAGATGTTTCCTCGCCTTTCTTGTCTGACTCTTTCACAGCATCGTCCGACTGGCTCGCAGGGTGACTCTTAAATGTTGGTGAACACAAACTTCGTTCAATTTCCACTTCCTGTTAGAAGACATTAAAGGGATGTGTGTTAAAAGCTATCAGTGGGAAACAGATGTGGTTTTCAGGGGGTTTAGAGACAGGGGTGAGAGAGGGAGGGGTTTCTAACGTGGGTGATGCTTTTCAATATGCTGCGGGTAAAATTTTGATAACTTTGCCAAGAACTGCAAACACATATCTGAGGGTTGGTTTACTTTTCTGCCACAGGATCCACTTCTGAATTAGCTTTTCTTTCATGTATTTTTTTTTCCTACTCATAAAAGAGAGAAAGTGGAAATAAGGGTCACAATACCAAGTAATATATGTTAATAGATGCAACTTCCTAGGCCTGAGAAATGTCAATGAGGGACTTTCAAAAAATAGCAGTATAACAACATTATATACTAAAGACGGAAGGAAATGAATTTTTTTTAATGTTGTGCTCACCCTATAATGATAATCTCAAGCAATTATAGAGTTACCAAATTACAAACTCATTCCACCACCATACAGTGAGTACAGTTCGTTAATTCATAAAGATTATGAAATTAGTTCTTTGAAATGGTAATTCAAAAATGAGTGATAAAAGATTCCCAAAGGAAAAAAAAAACTAAAGGATAGTTCAAATATAGGAAGTCTAACATTTCTTATGTTATAGATTGACTCATATAGTCAATAAAACAAATTAAATTAGACTAAATATTTTGAATTAAAAAATATAAAAAGTAACCGAGCCAAAATAGTTCAAGAAGCAAAAGTGTATTTTTTTAAAAAAGATCAATTAATATATTAGGACTATTTGTAATAGCTCCTCATAAGCTTTAAGTTTATATTTTTATTTATTTTTATTTTTAGACTGTGTCTCACTATTGCGATCCTCCTGCCTGTCTCCCAGCTAGAACCACAGGTGCATGTTACCCTATCTAGTTTTTTTTTTTTCTTTTATAGAGATTTTTGGTATAGGTTGCTTGCGCTCTCTGGAGAGACAGAGAGAGACAGAGAGATAGAAAGTGAGAAATCACTCCCCAGTGGGGATGACCCCATTGCAATCCCTTCTCTGTTCTCCTCTCAGGACTTTGCCATACATGCACACGCACCGGGCCTGAGTTTTAAGCCGCCAGGTCCAGGACTCAAACCACCATCGACTACACAGGAGTCCAGTGACATAACCGGTATGCCATCTGCTGTTCCTCATGCCCAGTTTTTTGACCCAGCATCTCACTCTGATGCCTAGGACAGCCTGGAGGCTGCAATCATCCTGCCCCAACCTCCTGAGTCACTGGAACTACAGGTGCATATCCCCAGACCATAAATTGAACCTGGGCCTCCCACGTGATTCCAGCCTGCGAAGCACAGGGTCTTACCAGTGTGTGCTACTGTGGCTGGTAGATTTTTGCACAAGAGGCAGTACATTCTAAACAACAGTCATCTAAAAAATAGTGTGAGTAATTACTTTGTACTTTTGTTACTTTTTAAATATACTGGCATTAGTGAGTTAAGTTTGAGAAACAGCTAAAAGGCTTTAAGACGTTTCTTAGAGTAAATACATTTTCTGTTTTGTTGTGGTTGGAAAAGGCAGGTCTCCCAGAAAAAAATCTCCTGAACATATTTTTTAATTTATACAAACCTAGGGAATGTATATATTTACCATGTATATATAATACATTCATTATGCACGCATGTATTTATTTACTACAAACAATTGTTATCTGCTTAACCATATTTTCTCTAAATACTCCCCAAATCTGTATTGGATACTCGTTATATTATTGTGAACTTTAACTGGAATTGAAAATATTTACAGGAAAAAAACAGAGACAATTAATTAAAAAAAATTTTTTTAGGTCATTGCCTTTAATGTTTGTGTTATCAACATTCTTCAAAATTGCAAAGGTTTATAACATGCAGTGATGTTGTATGCTTTTGAGACACAATGTAAGAAATGTCAGGCCATGTGGATAGGAACTCCTTAGCTAGTGAATAAGCATACCATCTTCATTGTGTGTCATTCTGGTGTCCTTTCCCACTATCAGGTAATGTGGCTGCTATATTATGGATACAGTTATGTTTGTCTGTTTCTGTTTCAGCCACATAATCCAACTGCTAGCCTTGGCAAAAATAAAAGATGATAAATAAAGAGAAAATGAAGACCTAAAATGCATGATTCTTGTTCAAAAAATTTATGTTCTGATAGAGGTAAAGCGCAGAATAAGGTCTATGGTTTCAGACTAATGAGGTGAAAGAATAATCTATTTCACATAGACACATTGAAATATGATTTAGTGAATTTTTTCAAGCAAATATTTCAGCCAGTGATGACAATGTTTTACTCTATGTTGGTGTTCTCAATTTGAAATTCACAAAGGTCAAGATTGTGTCATACACTGAGGTGGTAAGTGATGTCATAGACAATCTAGATGGGAATGTAGGGGACCTAGTTCCAAGCCTCAGTTATCAGATATATCTAAGTCATTCTGAGGCAAGTTCTTCAGGGCCCTGACCAAGACAAAGAATTTGATATCTCTGTGTAGAGATATCAAATAGCTTTTGAGATGAGGTTGAATTGAGCTATCTCCAATAAAAGCAATGCTCTGCTTTAACCTCTTAATCTTTTTAATGCACTGTGCTTCTGTAAAAGATTTACTTTCAGTAAAAACCTACAGGCTTAAACAAATGCATAAAATACCCACTCTAGAAGGAATACATACAACATTAAATAATGGGAAATTTGGATTCAAACCCTCCCTTGACTATTAATCATTTGGGTGGCCTTGATTGAGTCACTTAGCATTTCTAGGATTCAATTTTTTCATATGTTATGTGACGAGATTTTCATCATTAAACATCTAATGTTCAATAGCCGACCATAGTGTAATTTTATTTGAAATAAAATAAAACGAGGAGAGCCATCAGATGCTATGGAGGTTAAGGATGCTGGATCCCACATGGCCAACTGTGCAGACTGAGTCCTGGACCCAGAGGTTTGAAAATGATGCTGGGAATATATGCATGTGTGCCCAAAATCCTGAGAGAAGAATGTAGGAGAAAGATTGTGGTGTGACCATCCAATCTAGGAGGTGATTTCTCTCTCTCTCTCTTGCAAGTGCACATGCCTTACAGCAAAAACTAAAATAATAATAATAAAGGACACATTTTAAAAATAAATAAAATAATGAAATGTTATTTGCTTTTTGTACCTTTGAGCCACATAAGGGAGTAAAATAGGAGGAGATTTCAAAAAGTTTGTGGAAAATGGAATTGAAGTATAAGTTTATGTTTGCAAAAACTATCTGTAATCCATGCAAGTTTTTTCATAACATACTCTCCATGAACTTTGTGAAGTCCCCCTCACTGTAATAAGGCACACAAGCTGATATAAATTTGTGACTATCTACAGCCCGGGTAAGAAAGAGAGAGAAACTGTGTCTAAAATGTGAAAATTAACCTAGGGAAAAACTCATGCAAAGTTAACCTAAGGAATAGATCTTTAGTTGGTAGTTGAAGAATACTTGGGGCTGAACTACATAAAGAACTTATCATGTGGAAACAAAGCATGTGCAAATGTCCAGGGCTGGGAGGAAGAACAGTGGGATGAAATGTGGCAGAGAACCTGAGGAAGAACATGATGCTGCAGGTCTGCAGAGGCAAGTAGAGGCCAGATTACAGAAGACCTTGAAGGCTATGTTTACTATTCTGGTCTTAGCCAAATGAGAATTTACTAAAGTTTTTTTAAAGTGTGATGTGAACCCAGGAAAGCAAAGGAAAATAGAAGTCTTAGAAGAGAATAAGGTCATTTTCCTTTTAATTTATGTACATTGCTTTTTTAGTGTAATACATTATTAAGATGATAGATAGATAGATAGATAGATAGATAGATAGATAGATAGATAGATCTGTCTTTCTGGTGAATGTATGTGCCCTATAGCAAAAACCTCTCCAAAAATTATTTTTGAATAATTAATATATTTCAAGAATAAGTGTAGGCACTATGAATCCAAAGATGATTAAGATGCAGGTAGGGTCCTCAAAAAGCCATAGTCTAGTAGCAAGAGAAAGGATACATCAAGTTAGTACTGTAATGTAGAAAAGGAATGTATCATGGTAAGGAAATGTAGGCAACTTAGACACATAAGGAAAGGACTCTTGGAAGCTGTGATTACAGAATGTTTCCTGAAGAAGATTATGTTAGAATTGAATCATAGGCAGAAGTTGTATTTAATCTTATAAGTAATAGGAATCCTTGCAACTGCATTAAACAGGGGTAATAAGATTAGTTTAATACTTAGATTAATACTATACTTAATAAGTATAGTAAAGAGTTTATTAAATTTTTCTAATTGAAAGAAAAAGTCTACACAAAAATAGCAAGAAGGAACATAAAAAGAAAAGAACACAGCAAATATTTAGGCATAAAATTAGTGATTATGGTGGTGTAGTGGTTAAGGTGCTAGATTCCCATATGGCTGACTGTGTTTTGAGTCCTGAACCTGGCTGCTTGAAACTCAAACTAGGCACGTGTTCGTGCATGCCCAAAATCCCAGGAAGAGAATGGAGGAGAAAGGATGGTGGCATGACCATCCTTTGGGGGAAAGTGATTTCTCACTTTCCCTCTCACTGACTCTCTCTAGTAAGCACACACACCCTATGGCAAAAACCTTAAAGAAAAACTAAGATAAAATCAGTAATTTCTAGGATAAAGATAGTAGAGGAGTGGGAAAACTCTAGCATAACTTCCAGATATTCTAATTTATATGGCTCCGTGAAATTGATAAAACAGGATTAATCTCTTCCCCAAACCAACTTGTGCTTTAAAGAGGTGAAAGCCAATCCTTTGTTCACTTCTGTTTTCACCACAGAGTGAGCTGATCTTGAAGGGATGCTGGGGAAAATACACATATATTATACGCTCAGTTATGAAGTAGCACACCTTGAAGTAGAAAGGACAAGGGTCCCACATAAACTTATACTCCTATGTTCCTGCTAATGTACACTTCATACATATATGTGAAATTGAAATTTTCCATAAAAATATTGATACTGAACAACAGATTATCTGACTTTAAACGTGATATCTGAGATATGGGTGGTGAGTTATATTTTTGACATACTGGATTTCAGTTTTCCATAAGACATTCAGATGATGATGTCCAGGTGACAGTTAGATATTTGAAACTAAAGGAAGTCTGTAATGGAGTGAACAAGTTAGAACTTATAAGCAATAAGGTGGTAGTTATAATATTCAAAGTCCATGAAGCTACCTAATTAGAGTATGCAAACAGGTAGCTTTAAGGGACAAGCAGAGGAAGATTACCTGGCAAAGGAAATAGAGAATGAATAGCCAAAAACGTGGTCACTATCAGTTCACAAGTTGCTTTTGTATACATTGGAAAAAGAAACTTTCTTCCCAAGACTCTTCTTCATCTCTTAGAGAGTTGTCATAGCATACTTATTTTGTTAGACCAGAATGGTTCACTGCTGTCTCCTGGAAAATCATTGCAATCAATATACAACTGTACCTTATTTTTAAATGAGCATCCTTTTTTTTTAGATTCAATGTTTCCTTAAGAACTACAATCTACAAGACATTATGGGGCTGCTAGAGGCAGCTAGGGAAGAGTGCAAAGTCATAAATCCCAAGAAATCAGGGCATTTCAAATGAAAAAGGGAGCTTAAAAAAATAAGCAATGAAAAATATCCCCTAGTTGGGGCAAGTCAAAGGTTTCCTGGTTAAAAACCATTCCTGTAGAAGAAAGTTGACTTAGAAAGGATAAGGATAAAGAGATGGCAAAACAAATTCCTAGCCCAAGAAATAGTAATAATAATAACAATATCTAGAAAGTATGAGGAATATTTTAAAAGATCATGTGAAATAGGTATTATGAAGTCTATGTATAGGTTTCAAAACTGTTTTGCATCAAAAGAAACTCATGCTTTATTTTTGCTTTCCACAAACTTTTTGAAGTCCCCTTTTATTGAAACTCTTACTTATCAGGCATTATTCTATGTTGACCTGGTAGGTTTTGCTTTCTGCCTCTTGGAAATGAGCTACCATATAAGAAGTATGCTTATATCTGAGACTACTATGGCGTGAGATGCCCAAGCCATGCAGAGAAGCATAGAAGATGAGAGGTCAGAGTAAGCAAGAGAGAGAGAACATTTACAAGAAGCACAAAGTATCGAGATATGTAAGTGAAAAAACTCACTACTTCATCTCTTGGGATCCTTGCTTTTAGGATGCTCCTTCCTCTCAGTAGCCGTAAGCATGTTTTGAGAAGCTAAAGACACTTAGATTGTAGGCACTCCATTCTACAGTGCATACTGTTGTCCCAAGTGGCAGAAACATCGATTACCTGTAGTGTGCATGACACATCTTGGACATTGAGCTCTATAATGTCTTCATGACCCACATTAGATTGAAACTTTATGAAAGAGTCCAAGTAAGACTCTCTAGTTTAGTCAGGTCAGCCCACAGAATTGTGAGAGAAAAACCTAATTGTATTAAGTCACCAAGGTTTGGTATGGCTTGTTATGAAGTAATAAATACCAGAAAAAACTTCCTCAGGTTTTGTATCTCCTGTTGTTTAAGTTCTGTGACCTTATTTTTCTACTTAAAGTTAAGAAAAGAAACACTCCTTTAAAAACTCGAGGCCAGCATTTGTTGAATATTATTTTGTGCCAAGTACTTTGTTACACATGCATCATTTTATTTAATATCCCTTTTATTTAATACAGTGAACAATTTTAATGAGGTAGCTACCCCTGTTTTAGAGTGAAGAAACAAAAGTTACAGAACTTAAGTAACTTGCCCAAAGTCACACAATTAGAAAGCGGTAGACCACTATTTAGGTCTGATGTTAACCTGATATTTTTAACTGATATATTATCCTACCTCTCTGATATAATTTGTTTATCAATTCCAGAAACTGAAATAATATTGGTTAGAATAAGATTATGGGTAAAATATCAACTTCTTGACAGATAGGTATCTTACTCTTCCTTGCACATCTTATAGAATTGTGTCTTATGTACTAGAAACAATAAGTATTGAACTGAATAATTTTTTCAAATTGTTTTCATTGTATTACAAAAATTTAGGCTATAAAATATCTATAACTTGAATATTTTCTATACACTATATTCATGTATGCCAGTTAACCTTAAGTAAATGTTTTGCTATAAACATTTTTCCATGGTTTCTTTTTAAAATCTTCAGTTTTATTCTCCTTTTTTTACATTGGGATTATATCTAAAGAGATTATTAACAAGAGATCCTTTTTATGCATGTTGACTTTGCACCTCCTTTTTCTGCCTTAACCACCCTTCTAGTTCTGTATTCTTTTGAGTATGATATGCTATTAGATCTGATCCTCCAGTGGTGTGTGATCGTTTTCCTGCTCCAGGATATGCAAACCTTTAAAATTCTTGAAATTCTTTAGTTGACCATAATTATTATGTATACCAGATGTATTTCTAGTAGTAGAGTTAAAACCACCAAAGATGTAAATTCATTCACTAGTACCTTTCTTGGAAGTAGCTCAGTATCAAAATGAAGTTTGTCATTTATAGATACTTCTTTGATCAACCATAGTGATTCTTATTTTGAGCTCCCATTTCTTCCCAATTTCATTTCTTCCCATTCATTGAGATAACATTTTTTCCCAATTTCATTTTCTTGAAATACTTTACTAGTTTCTGGTACTGTTTCATCACTGAAAATGTTATTTGTTTGTACAATATATCCACCCTTGTTCTTTCATTTTCTTTTTAAAATTATTATTTATACATTTATTTTTATTTTTTGCTATAGCGCATGTGCACTTTCCAGAGAGACAGAAGGACAGAAAGATAGAAAGCAAGAAAATCAGCCCCCATGGGGGATGATCATACCACAATCTCTTCTCTTCTATTCTCCTCTTGGGATCTTGAGCACACATGCACATGTGTTTGGTGTGACTTTTAAGCCACTGGCTCTAGTATTCAAACTACAGTCGACTATGTGGGAATCCAGCTACATAACCATTACCCATCTGCTGATCCCATTCCTCTTGTTTAGGAATTTTCATTTCAATTTCTAACTCAGGTATTACGTTCCTGAATAACTCTTCCAATTTTTCATCTTCTATGGCCAAATAATCAATTTCTTAATTATTATTATATTATTATTATTATTATTATTTTGATCTTGGATTTTTTGTAAAAAAATATTGGCAAGATATTTTATACTGTATTTTAAATCTGTATCTACAAATCAGTTGACTGAATTTTTATTGGATTCATTCTGAGCTATGCTCTTATTTTTCACAGTGATAGTGTAGAAGACTGTGTTCCTTCTAAAAGAGGATAAGACATTTCTATTCTTACTGATTTAGATGAAGATAGTTCTTGGTTTTCTTCATCCCTTTCCCTTTTCTTTATAGCTGACTGAAAGCAATTTTTGATGGAGTCGTTGTGCTGCTTCTGAGAAGCCCAATTTTTACTTTTACTGACACCTGGCAATTTTGTTGGTGAAAGTTAGTAGTTTGGGATTTTCATCCTGGACATAGTTATTGAAACTACATTTTATGGATTAGAGGTTGTTTGGTGGGGTTCCGTTAGAACACCTGTTTCTTGAGGAAGCATTCTGAATTTTTTTTCCATTCTGAAGATTTTGATTTCTTTCGGTCTTTCACTCAAACCCACACATGTATCTGCTTGCTCTGACTCCCTGTCAGCTATGTAGCATTCACTAGGGCACTTGGCATTAGCTTTCCATTGGCTGGCAAACCTTGAGGAAGGTTTTGTCCTGGAGTCGTTATCTTTAATTCTTTATTGGGCCGGCCCTGAGGATCACAGTAATTCTCTGTTGTCATGAAAATAGCTGCCATTCCAATTTATGCTTCAGGAATAGGTTCAAGATCCTCCCTTGGAGCATGTCCATAAATGGAATAAATCCATTTTTTTTGAGCGTCAGGGATTAAGATTATGCATGTTATTCCTACATCAACAACACAAGTTCCAGGAGCTGAAAAGAAGCCATCTTCTTTGTTTTCTTCTATTATCAAACTAATTTCTACACCTCCAGAAACAACTCCTGAACTTAATTTCTTATGCTGTTTGGGATTTAAAAATGCAAATTCTTTCTCTTTAAAAAAAAAAAAAATTAAATATTTTCCTGACAGAGCAACACTTTTGCTTCTAATAGCTGGTTCATCCATAGGTAAGTAAAAACTTTTGATTTTTGGAGACCCTTTCTTAGACTAACCTGCTTTTTGCCCTGGGGCGGGTACCACCATGCCCTAGACTAACCTGCTTTTTCATATACAGTAAAATATTGTGGTTTCACAGTTGAAATCCACAAATGAGTGCACATATTGGTTTTATGGTTACTTTAACTGATATCATGACAAGGAAAGAACTTTCTTCTGCCCAGTTTGCAGAAAGTCCTCCAAGTAATAGTACAGCTTAACTTAAAGCAGTTTTCCCAGAGACATCTGAATTTACTTTCAAACACTGCAAAGGTAACTCTGTCTCCGGTCTTCCAAGTTTGGGAAGGTCCATTCTGTATGTTTCCTCCTTAACAAAGTTTTCATACTTAGAAATGATCTTTTATTGTCAATATAGAGGTTTCATATCTTTAACTCAGGTTGTTTTCAGAAAAGCTAGCAGTTAACGCAGCATGATTTTGACTGATTGAGCTATAATCTTCGATTAGAGTGGGGCAATTTTTCCTTCCAATAATGTACTCAACACCAATCAATAGTCCGTATGGTTCTCCTTGGGCCAGGCCTGCAGCAGAGAGTAGCTTCCACCTGGGTCTGGCTCCACAGTACTAGGGGTCGACCTGTCTGACTGATGAACTGAATTTTCAAAGTCTCACATCATTTTATATTCACATAGCATCCAGGAACAGACACAAGATAAAAAAGCAGACAAGTACAATTATTAGATGGAAATATCATGATTATCATAACATTGTCAACAACATTTCTACTATAAAAAGATAAAAAAAAAATCCATTGTGACTGGCCCTTTAATTTGGCCGCACTTAAAGAATTTAGAAGTTAAGTTTAGTGGCTGGTTTCCTAGTGACTATCAGTAAGTTGGCATTTAGACCCTGTCCTACCAGCCTGCGTTAGGTTGTCTCTTTGTTCTCAAAGGGACAGCACTTACTGCTTCTTGAATCATCTCTGAACTTTCTGGCTGTCCACCTGTTTTCATTTAGGTTTGTTTAAAGAATTTCCTTTGCCCTCTGCCCTGACTCATCATCATTTTCTATGGAAATTCCAGCTGTCCTTTCACATTTGGTCTAAGTGCCTCTTGTTTTAGAAAGCTTTACCCAAATGTCCCAATAAAAAACAACCACTCCCATGTCAGAGTTCTTCTATTATTTGTCGTCTCCTCAATATTTGTTTTCATCCTGCATTGTACTCTAGTAATTCCCCCATTACACTGTCAGCTCATTAAGGACATGCTTTATTCATCTTTACAGCCCACATGGACTATAACACACTTATTCTCTTGAATGTTGTGAGTACATATTAAATGTTGAATAGACTTAAATTTTTTGTGAGTTTTATATTTGCATGAAGTATTAAGAAAAAAAAGCCAACCTAAAAATGTTGTCCAAAGACAGTGAAGATATGCCTTATAGGGTGAAAAGGGCAGATGTAAACAAAGTCTAATTCCTTGGAGAAAGGAGGAAATCAAAGAAATGTATGACTCTGTACATGATTAATCAAATCATTATTGTCGGTACTTTTGGAATGTTCCTTTGGATAGAATTTATCACCCAAAACTTACTGAAAAAGAGAGATAGATAGATAGCACAGAAATAATAAGCGTATCAAAATTATTATGTAAAAGAAAGAAGATGTATATTTTTCAAGAGTACTATAAAGTAATTTCTTTTCTTGGAATGGATCATCTGTTTTGATGCTATTTCTATCACTCCTTCCAGACTAGATTTAAACATTCAATAACAAAGCAGAAGCTACCATTTTCCAGGAAAAAATTGCAACAATAGTTTTATGATTTTTCAGATTGCTTTCATTGGTCTTTTTTGACTGTACAGGCATAAAATCAACACCATCCACCACCACCCATCCTCCTATAGATGCTCTTTTCCCAAGTTCCATAGTCTTTTGTTTTATCCCTGTACTCCCACGTCTTTAGACAACATATCTATCTACAGTAACTATATTTACTTACTACTGTTCTGGATTTAATTTGTCCTTCCTCTGAATTTCTAACCTCCGAATACTTCAGATTGTGACTGAATTTGAAGATTGAGCCTTTAAAAAGATGATTCAATTCAAATAAAGCCATTACAGCAACCAGTCTGACTGCCTTCCTTCTTATAAAAATAAATCAATCCAAATAGTGTTTATGAAGAAGAAAACTGAGCACACAAAGAAACATTAGGAGATAAAGACTTTAGTTCCAACACTATTGGACACACAAGAAAACACCAGGGGTGCTCATAAGCAGAAGGATGACCATGAGAAGAGGCAGCAAGAGGGCAGCTGTCGGCAAACCAAGGAGAGAGGCCTGGAACAGGGTCCTCCATTATGGTTCTTGGAGGAAACTCAACCAGAATCTTGATCCAGCCTCTAAAACTGTAAAAAAAGGAATTTCCATTGGTTAATCCTCCCAGCCTGTGGCAATTTATTGTGACATCCCTAACAAATTAATGCACTACACATAGGCTCCTGGGTAAAAAGAATATTACTGATTATAGAACATATCTATTAAAGTAAGTTTTTTTTAAATATGATTAGATTTATTTAATTATCAATAGTTCTGTCTCTACAGTAAGAGAGAAAATTTATTAGTAACTACTACAGACCTTGTTGCAGTCTTATTGGAAAAATTAAGCAGAGCAACTGTCAAAACAGTGGTGTATTTGCGGTTTTCAAACATATTTCTTCCATGAGAGAGACAGACATGGAGAGACAACCCGAGGGTCTTCATATAACAATCTATCCTAAGCCTCAAGAAAAAGCACCACAAATGGGGTTTTCACACTGGGATCTAGCCTCAGTCTCAGTCAGTCCCGATCATGGACACATGTGCCTGGTATACTAAAGGAGGCCTTCAAACATGAACCCAGAACCTTCCCATATAGGTCAGCCTTTCCAAGTGTCATGTTTTACTACTGAGTCACTCTCCTACCTCTACTCACAATTTTTTTGTTAGAAGGTGCATGTGCTTGCCAGACACACACACACACTCACATACCACACACACACACACACACACACACACACACACACACACACATGGGATGGGGGGAAGAATGAGAAAACACCCCACAATAAGATATGGTCATGCCACAATCCCTTCTCTGTTTCTTTATCCTATAGGGATTTGGAACATGCATGCACATGTTTTACATGCAGCCAAGGTTAGCATGCAAACTATGTGCTTGACCATGTGGGATCTAGCTCCCTCAACCACTAAACCACAGTGCTAGCCCTTTTACTCATAGATTTTGAATGTACATTTACCTCACCATGTTTTCTCTGTACTGAGTGTAAGACTCACATGTGATGGGAGGGATGCAAACCCTAGATTCTGAGACAAACCACAGCCAAAAGTTTTCATAGTTAATTTATAATTCCCTGATTAAAGTGAGATATATCCCTCAAATACAGAATTTTAAAAATATGTTCCGATCACAATTCTGTCTGCACTCCTGTGAATTTTATTAATCTTTGACAGATTTTTAGATCCTCGAGTGAGATGAATACAAGCCCTTTCTGGCGCTTGAAAAGTCAGTACAAAATTGAGATAGAAATTCCCATAACAGTAGTTGGCATAAAAACCAAAAGCAAAAACTATAAACACATAAATAGCATTGACCCTCAAGGTTATTCTTTCTGTTTTATGTTACATTTAATTTCCTTCTAATTTAATTCTAGATTCACCACTTGAGGTCATTCTTCACCTTGACTTTAGTTCCATGATGACATAAAGATATCCTAGCATTTTATTACCCCAGCATATTATCCTTAAACCTTGATGAGCACTAAATTTCCAATCTTTCTTCTTCAAAATTTCCTGAAATACATGTTTGAGGCCCACAGTAACAAGACATTGTTTCCTCTTTCTATCACTTTTCCTTCTAAATGTGCTTTATACAGCTAGGAATGGAGAAGACATAAACTGAAAAATATTCTCGAAATAAAAGTTGGTCTTCTGAGTTTTGATAGATTGTCTACTTTGACGCCCCTATCAACTCTTACTGTATTATGAAATATTTAATAGATATATTCACTCAAATAAAATTTTTTGGCCCACAAATGTATCTAGTAGGCAGCCACGTGGCTGTGGTTCTCAGGTGAACTCAGTCATAAGGACTCTATCGCCCTGTGGAGAGAATCAGGTTACACGGAAGATACTGTGTGGTGCCTGTGCTCTACAAAAGAGGCCATATTGCCTTGACATCCATATCAACACTGTCACACACTCTTCACTTCTGGGACTGGAAACAATGCCACTATTAACTATGGGTGCATCTTCAACCTTTCTGATGCCTGCTATTTCACTGCAGAGTAAACCATTTCAAGGCCAGATTATGGCACAACAGTGACACACCAAACAACATGAGAAGGCTCCTGGATTTTCCTCCCATAATCTCCCTGATTATTCTGGGTATATATGTGTGTGCCCATGGTCCTGCCTAACTGTGGACTGGGAGTGGATCTTGCTATAGTGATCCTATTGGGAAATGCCCTTCTCCCCTCTGTTTCTCTCTCTCTCGCTTAGAAGGAAGAAATAAACTTTAAAAAAATAATAAATCTTTTCAACCTTGCCTCTTCTAGAATGTGCAAATAGGTAGAAAACAATTAGCATATAGTCACCTACTGAGTGCAAAACCTTGTACTATGCCATTCATTTTAAATTAGATGTTGTAATCTCCATTTTATTCATAGAAGAGATTAAGCACAGAGAAGTTACAATTTTAGTCCTGGCTCATATCCCATTTTTGACTGGATTTGATACTTATATCGATATGTCTCAGGCTCAGCGGGTGGCATGATGGTTAAGGTGATGGATTCCCACATAGCTGACTGCAGTTCAAGTCCTGGACCCCATGGCTTGAAAATCACAACAAATAATTAGGTAAATAAATAAATAAATGTTAAAAATAGTATATGTTCCAACCATTTAAAGAAAATATTCTGCATATATGTGTACACCATTGTCCTAATATCCACAGAAGAAAGGGTCCTCAGGGAGGGTAAAAACTGACTCAGTGACTGTAAACATGTTACCTAATTTATTATTATTATTTTTTACGTGAATTGATTTCATTTAGCAGCTGGGCGTTATTATTTTGCTATTTGCTAGTGACCTAATAGAAAGAATGCTGTGAAGAGTTATGGTTTTAAGTTCACTGAGGTTCCCCATGTACAAAACCATAGCGTGTTGCTATTTGAGCTTTGAGTGGTAGGGCATATTATTATGTTCTTTTGTTTCTCACCTCCTATGAGAACATGGTGATTTGATTTGCTGTGAGCCTCAGAAAATCCACAGCATTTTTTGCTCAGGGAGTACTGAACACAAATGCCCCATGAGATACAGATTTGTAATGCTATGTACTCTTACTTTCATGCTGGCATCACATTTAGGCAGCTAATTTTCCATATAAAGCAAAAATACTGCCTTCTTTCTTTTCTCAGTCAAGAATAAAATTCTGCAACTTGCCCTAGTCACTCTCATTTTCTTAAATAGGGCCCTAAAGTATTTTAAGATTACTTTATTAGTTGGAGACTATATCTAGCCTTAAAATAATTCTAATGAAAAGAAAAGTTCTATTAAAATATTTTAACTAGTTTCAATTGGTCATATTACTGGCAATGGAAAAAATCCCTAATGGATAAACCTTTTAAAAGCTAATCTGCTTTAACACATTTTAAAACTGATTTGCCATTTGAGATTTAGGCGTTAGAATGCAGTGGGCACCTCCCCCCCCCCCCCCCCCCCCCGTTTTTACCTCTATTTTTAAAGTTAATTTTCCTGAAATTTTGAAAATAAGATAACCCAATGATATCCCTAGAGTTGTATGAATGAGCTAAAAACACATTTCTGTATTCAAGCTATCATACTAAAATACGCAAAAAAATAAAGTAAAAAAATGGGTATATTTGAATGGATGGTGATCTAACACTGCTTACACTGAAAGGATTACATCTATTTCAGGAGCGTAAAGTTTCCGACAGGCAGAGAATCCACATAATTGTGTTGAGTTAGGATGACAAGGTGGGAAGATGACTGGAACTAGTCAGATAAAGGTTTAAATCCCAGCTTCACCATTTTCCGGCTTAGTGAACAGAATTCAGTTATTTCATCCTTATTGGCTTCTACTTCTTCATCTATAAAATTGTGATAATATTGCTCACTTTGGAGTGAGTATGAAATATGGCATCTGGTAGTGAAGGTATTCAATACCTATACCTCTGGTAGCTATCTATAGGTATTTCAACACACCATTTTAACAATCATCAATGAAATCCTGAGAAAAACAGTTTTCCAAATTCAAAGCTACTTCAGAGATTCTTTAAGTATTGTATTTGATTTCTGGTTGGTAGTTCTCTTCTAGACACTAAATTGAATGTTTAGGCAAAATATGAGCCTCATAAGCTATGAATATTTATATTCATGGGCTAAGTATGCTATGTTGAGGTTTTGTGAAGAGACTGAGAAACATGATATTATGAAACTTCTGGCTGTTCATGTTTTAAGAAGATAGTCTTCTAATTATATTAAAATAAATGGAAGAAATGATGGACTTTTATCCTCTTTCATCTCTCCCAATATATGGGAAGTTGAGTATACTGTAAACTCTCTGTAACTCTTTTCATTTACTTTTTTTTTTTATTTTTAGAGATTTTTACTCAAGCACTTACTAGAGAGACAGAGAGAGAAAGTGAGAAATCGCCCTCAGAGGAGATGGCCTTACTGCAACCCCTTCTCCTCCATTCTCTTCTCAGGATTTTGGGCACTCTCTCACACACATGCCCAGCATAATTTTTCAGGTCACCAGGTCCAGGACTTGAACCGCGATTGACTATGTGGGAGTCCAGCACCTTAACTACTAGGCCACTTGCTAGCCTCAACTCTATTCTTTAAACCAGAACATGAAGGCAGTGATAATTCAGATCTGCAACAGTGATAATTATAGTATATTTAAAACCATGCCTATACAATGGCTTAAATACCTTGGAGGCCATGTGCTATCATTCCGAGTCAGAATTGTTCTGAATCAAGAGGCACAAATACTGTGGCTAGGAAAGGTAGTGCACATTCTAACACACATATTTGTTGTTCCTAGGGGATGTAACACTCAACACCATGGAGGAACAGATGGCAAAGAAAGCTTGCTTAAGTCCTTCCCTCCTGAGGACTATGCTGTCTGCTAAAAATAACACAAAATAGAATTTTAGGAAGCCAGATATTGTCCCCGAGAGAAGAAGTTCTTGAAGTCACACTGAAGAAGTGCGGGAAGGCCCTCATCTTTTCTAAAGCTTTTCCTGAGAGAGTCCCTAATTCTGCATTATGGACTAGAGCGATCTCAAACATCAACAGGAATCGGCCCCACTGTGACTGAGGTAAATTCCTCTCAAAGGCTCAGTGAAAAGAGAAAGCACTAGCACTCTATGATATTTTCATCTCTTAGAAACTCATTTTTATAAATCTCCATGAACAAACAACAAGCCATTTTAAATATAGTAGCACAGAAGGGAAGCATCTAACTGGATTATCCATATAACATCTTTACGATGCTGAAAGGGAAAAAGAGTGCTCTTACAGGCCAATTAGATCAGCACTTTGCATGCGTGACAGACTGATGTTTAACATTTGCAGCAATGAGGGAGAGAAGCAGAAACAAAATCATCCTATAAATAAACTGCCGAACTTTAGCATGTGCCATATTAAGAAATTTTCAATCTTCTTAACTCCGAAACTGTGTGCTTTGAATAGTAAGTATTTCCGTAGCATTTGGCATAATTGTGGGTATTAAACATAATCTACTCGTTCATTCAGCAAACATTATTAAGCGCCTATCAAATGGCAGAAACTTTGTCAAATACTGAAATCTGACAAAGACGAGCAGTCCAGAGCTGGTCCAAGAGCTCACTGTCTGGTAGAAGCAACTACAAGCTGGTGCAAATGGTTCTGAGTATTGAGCAGTTGTGAGATGAGGTTCAAGTGCCGAACTTTGCAAGTGAGCCACATATGCTCTCACATCTTTCTCCTTCATGGCGATCCCATGGTATTTCATTCCTCTTTTGTTTGCATTTGAAAAACATTATCTTACTTGAGAAAGGAGTGTTAAGTCCAACCACTGCCCCAGAAAACAGTAAGTTTACTCAGGAGAACACACTGTTCCTGTAACTCTCATCAACAGCATTTAGAAACTAGGCCAAGAAGATTACTGGTTTATATCAAAAAGTTGCAGCTGAGGCCAGCAGGTGGCATGTGGTTAAGATGTTGGACTTCCAGGGACCAGCAGTTAGCATATTGGCTATGTCGTTGGTCTCCCATATAGTTGACCGCGGTTCGCGTCCCGGGCCCGGTGGCTTAAACTCACATCGGGCGCATGTGCGTGTGTGTCCAAGATCCAGAGAGGAGAATGGAGGAGAAGGGATTGCGGCGCGGCCATCCCCCCTGGGGGTTGATTTCTCGCTTTCTGTCTCTGTCTCTCTCTGTCTGTCTGGTGAGTGCACGCACCCTATAGCAAAAACCTCTCTAAAAAAAAAAAGATGTTGGGGGCACACGGCCAGCTGCAGTTTGAGTCCCGGACCTGGTAACTTGCTTTCTTATTCTATCCCCTTCTCTCACCCTTTCCCCACCTCTGGTGAGAGCATTTGCCCTGTTACAAATTAAATAACAATAATAATGATGCATAAAATTAAATAATTCTAAACAAAAAGTTGCAGCTGTCAATTGTCAGTGGGCATTTTGCTATTAAAACTGGGTATTGTTTAAGAATTTGCATTTGTAAAATGGAGAGCACTTAAACTAAATTAAAGAGTGAATTTCACAAGTAAAGTTCTGAGAAGACAATTAGATTTACTTTTAAATTATTTCAGCACATGCACATACAAAATCTATGAGAGAAGTGAATATATTCAACCCAATTCAGGTGTAAATTTAATTAAAAATTATTGCACTTGGATTCTCAGAGGAAGTGAGACAAACAGGCATTATTATTTTTTTCTCTCAAACCTGTTAACTTGCATACCTTGTTCATTCTTGCTCTTTTTCTCTAGGCCAAGTGGTATCCTTTTCTTCTAAGTTAAAATTCTCTCACTTGTACTCTGATTTCACACCCTCTGGCATGGTACTTATCTCCAGCTTTTCTTTATTTCCCACCCTACATTGATAAAACTGAATCCTTTTTTATGGGGATAGAGTTTAAGTATTAAAAAAAAAATCTTTCCCAGATGATTCCAATATGCAATCAGGGCGAGAACACTTTCCTCTTTTGTGGGGCACCTTACTTTATAGTTCTGCAGCTTCTCTAGTGTACCTTGTCAGAAAAATTATCCAAAACTAGAAGACATTGCACAAAACGATGGTGGTACATCCTTTCACTATCACGTGGGAGCTAAAGCCACAAAAAGATTGTCTTGGAGAATGTACTTAATTCACCTTGTATATTTGCTGCTGATCAAAAGTGCAGTCTAAGACTCAGTGAAGAAAGACATACTTTAATATGTAGTTTTATGTCCAGTGAGATACAAACAATTTTTCACTTGTAGAACTGATAATGCCAGTGATGTATAGTCTGTTGGGCATTAAAGAATTTTATATCTAGCCCAGGAATCTTATCCTAACATATCTTTATTAAATTGCCTATAAATTTCTTATCTTCTCACATGCTAGAACAGATCACAATGTTATACTACTTTGCTCATTACTTAATGAATTACATAGAAATCTTTGACTTTGTATTTGTCTGAGAGACAACATTTTATGTTTTTGAAAGTCTTTCTTTTTTTTTAATAGTATTTTTTTTTTTTTTTTGTTATAGGGCGCATGCGCTCGCCAGACAGAGAGAGATAGAAAGCGAGAAATCACCCCCCCCCCCCCCCCAGGAGGGATGGCCACACTGCAATCCCTTTTCCTCCATTCTCCTCTTGGGATCTTGGGCACACATGCACACGTGCCTGGCGTGAGTTTAAGCCACCGGGTCCAGGATGCGAACCGCGGTCAACTACGTGGGATTCCAGCGACATAGCCATTACGCTAACTGCTGGTCCCATGTTTTTGAAAGTCTTTCAATGTCTTCCATTTCATGATTTTTCTGAAAGAACCTTCCAAAATGTCAATGTTTATAACATAAAAAAAAAAAAAAGAAAATTTAATTCTCTTCTAGGACACTTTTAGGAACTTCCTATCTTCGTCTTCTTCCTCACAAACTCTTGAGAGAATTGTCTACTGCCACTCTTTCTAATCTATTATTTTCACTTGCCCTAAACCCATCCCGATCCAGCCTCTGCATCCATTGGATCACTGACATGGATCTTGCCATAGTGACAGTCTCATTATTCTCCTTGTCTCTTAAGTCAATAGACTTATTTAACATTCTAGGTTTTTTCTGCCCTTAAAATGATCTTTTTTCCTGGGTCTCTATGACGTTGCACTTTCTTGAATTCATTCCTATCTCTCTGGCAATTATTCCTTTTTTGTCCTGTCTTTGCATTCTTGGATCTATACATACATATTTCCTAGGTATATATCATCTTTATGACTTCTATATACATATTTATAACTTCTGTCAGTCTGTTTGTGCAGCTATAAGAAAATATCTAAAACCAGGAAACTTATAAAGATTAGAAACGTATTTACTGCAGTTCTAGAGGCTAAAATTCAAGGTCAGGGCACTGACAGTTTCAGTGTCTGATGCAAGTCCAGTCTCCACTTCCAGATGACACATGGGCGGCTGTGTCCTTTAGAAGAGAGGAACTGTATCCTCAAATGCGGAAGGGCAAATAGAAGCCAAACTCCGTTCATCAAGCCGTTTTTTAACAACACTAATCTCTTCAAGAGAGTTCTGTCCCCATCTCCCAAAAGGTCCCATCTATCAACACCACTGCAGTGAAGATTAAGTTTCAATATAAATTTTTGGAAGGAACAAAAACATTCAAGTCCCTAAAATGCCTAAATCTGTATCTCAAATTCAGACATTGATTTGTAAATTTCATGTATATATGAAATAGAGTATCAAGTGGTGCCTTTTCTTTTGTCTCAGAATTTTCTTTAGGACCCCAAAACTGTGACAAAAGATAATATCATAAATAAAAATGTCAGGTCATATATGCAAAACTTGCTAAAGGATAACACCACACACAAAATCTATTCACCAAACCGTAGCTACTGACACATCTAGAGTGAAATGAAAAGAAAAATATCAGGATTTTTATAATAGAAATTATAATAGAATGCAGAAATTCTTTGGAGAGGTTTGTTAGAGGATAGCATCCCAAACTCAAACCATAAAGAGAAAAGGGATATTTAATCATCTCAAACTGTGTTAGTCAGCTTATTTTGGTGTGAATTAGAATGCAGAAGATCATAGACCTATGCAATGCTAAGACACCAGAAAAGAACTTAGACATTTCTAGGAAAGGTTGACATTATCTTCTTGAATTAAAAGGCAGAAGGACTGGTGACTGAACTTTGAAGAAATCTGAAGGCCAGATATACTCTAATGGGTGCAAGTAAGGGACCCCCACAAGGGAAGATTAGACATGACTTTTCCTGGGCTAAAGGAACTTTTAAATGTACTCTGTCATGATGGGCCTTCTACAAAGAATGAGTTAATATGGAAGAAAAAAAGCTAAAATATACAACCAGATGTAGAATTTTATTGTATATGTGCACTGTGTATGTATGTAGGGGGAAGACAGGAAAGTCACAAGTACACAGATAGAAGTTTTATTGCCAATATTAGGGAATTAGAAGTGGGAGATGTCCAAGAAACAGGTTATATGATCCCACAAAACAGAACTGGCATTTAACCATCTGCCATGCCCAGAGGTCATTAACATCAGATTAAAACACTATCGATTGAGGCTTGCAAATGGCATAGTGGTTATTTCGTTGGACTTCCACAAGGCCGTCTGTGGTTTGAGTCCCAGGCATGGCAGCTTAAAATTTACGCTGGGTAGATGTGTGTGCATACGCAAAATCTCGAGAGAAGAATGGAGGACAAGGGATTGCAATGTGACCATCCCTCTTGGGGGGCTGATTTCTAACTTTTTCTCTTGATGTCTCTCTCGATCTCTTCAGTGAGCACATATACTGTATGGAAAAAAAAAAAAAAAAGAAGAAGAAGAAGAAGAAAAACTCTAAATAAACCCAAAAAACAAAACAAAACAAAAAACCACTATCAATCAATTAATGACATTTTTGCTCCTTGCTTTTTGTCCAGTTTTCCTTGGTTTCAACGCCAGACATATCCAGGTTCATTCTCCAACCCTCGTTATTAATCACAAGTAGACTTTGCTGTTCAATATGCTAATTGAACTTTCAGTTCATAGATCACTTTAGCAGAAAAATAACATTGTTTTAAGAACTTGGTTTTACTTTCAGTAAACCCTTATACTGGATGAATCAAGGTAGAGGTAGAAGGGCAGATAGAAGCCAAACTCCCTTCATCAAGCCCTTTTGTAACATCATTAATCTCTTCAAGAGAGTTCTGTCCTCATCTCCCTAAAAGCCCCATCTTCTAACACTACTGCATTGAAGATTAAGTTTCAGTATATATTTTGGAAGGGACAAAAACATTCGAACCACAAAAATGCCAAAATCTGGATCTCAAATTAAGACATTGATTTGCAAATTCGATATATGGACTCATAGCTCAAATTAACTAAAATGTATGTTCAGAATAAGGAAACATAAATGTTATTATAAACCAATGAATGAAAAAGGAAGCAAATTGAAAGAAGTTTTGATGATATAAATCTATCATAACTATGGCTGTAGGTCAACTGATTTGATTCATACATATGTCTAACACTCCTATTAATGAACAAAGAAAAAAATAAAATATAATTCAATTTCATATGGAAAGAAAAGAAAGAAGTGATCTTAACATAAAGTTACTAAAACATAATACTTAGAGGAGGCCAGCAGGTGGCATGGTGGTTAAGGTGCTAGATTCCCACATGGTCAACCATGGTTCAATCCCAGACCTGGTGGTTTGAAACTCATTGCTGGGTGCCTGTACACATGTGCCCATAATCCCAAAAGGAGAATGGAGGAGAAGGGATTGTGGCATGACCACCCCTCCCGGTGAGGGGGAGGACTTCTCTCTCTCTCTCTCTCTCTCTCTGTCTCTGTCTCTCTTCAGTGAGCACACACATCCTATGGCAAAAAATAAACCTAAAATGAAAGTCAACAAAACAAAACAAATTTACCTAAGTTTATGTATTTGAAAACCATAACTATTAAGAACTCAAAAAGGCATATAAAAAGTAATTATTTCTAATGAGTCAAGAAGTACCTAAGTTCATATAATAAAGCACAGTATTCAGATGAAATCATTACTTTATTTAATTCCATGTAAGAACTTGACTAGCTTGGTTATTTCATGTTTTAAAAGTATAAAATTAGAAATTGTGATTATATGTAAAGCTAAACTGAGAATAATCTGCAAAAATAATGGTTGTGGGTTGGCATCAAACTGTTACAGAGAGTACACAGTAGTATAAAGGGAAATTTATAATTTTCAATCTATATTCATTGGTATTTTTAAATTTTTGCAATATACATTCTTTTTTGTACTTATTTTTTAAAATAGAAAAATAAAAACATGACATAAAAACAATCAAATAAATTCTATTGAAAACAATGATTGTTTCAACCAAGTAAAAATACTAATATCAGTCATGAGGAAAAAAATTATTTTTAAGGGGAATTAATCATACAAGAGTATCAGCTCATATCATTCTGGTATGCTGATAGCTTAGTTTTTGTTGTCACATAAAAGCAAGTGAACACCTTGTACAAGAAAATATAAAGAACTCCTAACAACAATTATAATTTGCAAGGCCTTACTAGGAGTGATTGAGGATTCTTCTTCCCAACAGAGGAAGACAGATTAATGGGAAAAACAAATCATTAGCATTGATAATAATGCAGTAACTTAATAGAACCTAGTGATAAGAGTAGCTTTATTTAAAATTAATTGCAGTTTGACCTTGGTATTTTACATTTTTTTTCTATAACGATAAGCCATAAGCACACATTTTTAGAATCTGAGCAAGGACATACCTGCTAGTGTTTGATTGTACTTAGCAAGAGTGTTTTCTGACAATTGAATTTCTGTATTTCTTTAAGTATAACTACTTTATAAAAGGTTTCTGTAGAAACAGAGTATAAAGAGTAATCTGTTTTTCTTCTCTGTAATAACATCTGTCAAGTAACAGCCTTCCTGTAGCCTAGAGCATTGCTGTAATATTAGCTAAATCTGTTTTCTGAGTTTGGGCAACATAAATTTGAGGAAGCAACAGTGACTTTCTAAATCTCGAGATCTGTAAGAAAAGGTGGTTTGAGCAAGAAAGAGAAAGATATTAGTGTGCAAATTCAGAAAAAGCAAAACCCATAGAATGACAACAACAACAAAAAAACCCTGAAAGTCTAAAGCGAATTTTGTCTATGATAGACACTTATCCTCATTAGATATCATAGCTAATGATTTTCAATTTGGAAAAGAGAAAAGCTAAATCTGCAAGAATTTCACCGAAGTAGAAGGAAACAATTAGCTGTTAGAAAGTAATAATAGTTTAAAATTACTCTGACAGGTTAGAGTTGGCAAAATTCCAAAGTTTCTATTCTGGTTACATATAGGACTTAATCCCTTGTCTGAGAGACTAGTTATACAAAAATTATATTTTGAAAAGATGGTCCAAAAGATAAAAATAGGACTTGAAAATCAAAATGAAAAATCTTTCATTTGGTCATCAAATAGGGTAGAACTAAAAAACCTGCAATCAACAAAATCTGCCATATCTGTAGGAAGATTAAAAGTCTGGAGAATAAATGTGACAAATAAACTGATAAGACCACATGCAGATGCAGGATGAGTACAATGAAAACTGAGTTGATGATCTCCATAGCTCTCTGATCTAACTGAAAACAGATCTTTTATAAACATTAAAGGATAATATGTATTAAAATTTTTATTCTATTTAAAGCAATAGAATAATCACTATTTTAAATAGTACATTTACAGTGAAACTTCATAGCAATATGTGAATGTTTGTTTATATGTGAACTTGCTTATATGAATACTAATGTACATTTTTTAAGTTTTTAAAACTTCTTTATTTTTATAAAGTAAAAATTACAGATTTTTTTTTTTGAGAGGTTTTTGCTATAAGAGCATGTGTGCTCGCCAGAGAGACAGAGACAGAAAGCGAGAAATCACCCCCGCCCAGGGAGGGGCTGACCATGCCACAATCCCATCTCCTCCATCCTCCTCTCAGGATCTTGGGCACACACACATGTGCGCCCAGTGTGAGTTTAAGCCACCAAGTCTGAGATTCAAACCACAGTCGCTTACATGGGAGTCCAGCAACATAGTCATTAAGTCAACTGCTGGTCCCCAGAATTTTTTTTTTTTTAAACAGAGAACTTTACATTTGTTTTTCTGTTAAAGATTCTTCGCTTTTCAACAGAAAGTGGCTGGCATGTGACTATGTTAAGATATGTAAAGCTGACTGGTGAGAAATACCAAATTTAAGAGCCATAATTCCAAAGGATTCCATGAGCAGATAAGTGGCTTTGCTTTAGGACTTTGGTTATTTCATGCTAGAACCTACACTTTTTAATTCCCCACCTCGTCTTTGATTCTGACAACTGTTTCTACAGTCTAGTTTGTTCCCTATTAGTTAGTGTCCCAGTTAGTTTAAATCAAACAGCTATCTCCAATGATATAATTCTTTAAGGGTAATGATGTGGAGCAACCTAGAACTTGTGAGCATCCTTAAAGCAACCCAGGGTTGATAACTGCCTAAACTTTCTGTTTCCCTGCAAGCTATCCCTTCTCTGAACTATTGAGTGGCCAGAGGCCTTATGTAGGATGAATTCCCTGCTTCTCTGCCAACTAACTCTGTATTAGGGCAGACTGCCTCTTCCCTGATAGGACACACCAAGAATGCTGAAACTGCCCCTTCCCAATTCACCCATGAAAGACTGTCCAACTCTCAGCGAGGGCCAGAGATTCAGAGTGTTAACTCCTCTGTGTCCACCAGTGTAATAAAGAGTTCTTTCTCTCCGGAGTGCCACTTTTCGTTCCTCAGCGTCTGTTTTTCTGCAACAGTAACAGTATTACTCATTTTTCTTACACTGGCAGTTAAACCCTTAGTGAAACCAGTAATCTTCCTAGGAGAAACCTGGACACAGAGTGTGAAATGTATTTATTTTGGCAGATGAATACTTATTTTTACTCATTCTGAGAATCTCAATATCTTATCCTTTGTTAGTTGTGCCTTGATAGCTCATTGACTCCCTTAATCTCCACCCCAGCCCAATTACTCATGTTTAAATAGGTAACATTTTACGGAGGTTTAATAAGTCATCTTAGAAAAATGAACAATTGAATAAATTCATATAACCTATATAATCATATTTTGAAAAACCTTGAATTGTAGCATTTCACTTTTTGAATTTAAATTACATTTAGCATATTTTTTAAGTTTTTAAATGGTATGAAACAAGCATGTATAACAAGTAATTTTCCCTTTTAAAATAGAGCCCAGAAATTACTCTCATATATTTTAGAACTCATAGCTAATATATATAGAATTTTACATGTACATTTAAATAATTTTGTCATTTTATACATAATATATTATACACATAGTTCTATACATTTTTATATAAATTTATTTTTATTTCAAAATAAATTTGGTAAATTATTTATATCATCACATATAGACCTTATTCATATCCACAACAGGACAGCGTTTCAATGTATAAAGCATATAATAGTTTTTGACCTGTACTTTCAGAATTAATATACAGGGAGAAAATGAGTAAGGCTTGCCAAAGTACAAAGTTGAAGTTTTCAAAAAGATTATTTCATAGTGATCCAGTAACCATGAGTAAATGGGTAAAGATATTAAGATAAAGAAAGAAAGTACAGTGTTAAAATTCAAAAAGAAAATCAGATAGAAAGATACTTTTATATTTGAATATAAAAGTACAAACATTTATTTTGTAGAAAATAAATTTCTGCTTTGTTTTCCATTACTATTACTATTACATGTAGTGAGGAAATGTTTAAAACGTGATTGTTCAGAGATTAGGAGTAGGAAATTACTAATATTGGAAGGCCTAGTGGGAGGCAGAGGTCATAAGATCGAAGAACACACAGAGATCTGACAGAAGGATGCTTTGATTTCAAGTCAACTAGCATTCTTTGAGTGATTACTCCGGGCAAGATGCTTACTTGTTTTTAACAGAGAGAGACAACACTGCAACACAACATATGTTCAGTCTCAGGTGAGTGATTACAGACTGTAATTGCTAAAGGAGTATGCTGAAAATATTAATACTACATACAGGTAGCTTCCTTCTTAGCCCAAGGGGAAGTGCTTGTTAGTTTTCAGGGTTCTGATTCTATAGGAGAGAATTTGGTGATACTAGGTGAGAGAGTATCCTCAGGATAGTAATCCTAGACAGGTTAATACGTTTCATATGTCTCAACAATTTGAATAACAATTACAGTATTGCTTTTCGCCTCAGTCTCGAGCTCTAACTGGCCTCCAAACGTTTGCGCTCCGGGGTCTGCAGTGCTCACCGCGGCCATCGATATCGCTGGAGTTCCTCAAGACTCATGTGCACTCGCCCGCCACACACTCTGCCATCATAAGTCACCATCATGCTGAAGCTCACTAAGGCTGGTAAAAATCAAGGTGACCCCCCCCCCACAAAAAAAATGGCTCCTCCTCCAAAGGAAGTAGAAGACAGTGAAGAGGAAATATCAGAAGATGAAGAAGATGATAGCAGTGAAGAGTTTATCATCACTCAGAAAAAAAGGTAAGAAGGCTGACAAAACTCCAGGAAAGAAGGTGGTAGTTTCCCCAACAAAAAAGGTTGCAGTTGCCACACCTGCCAAGAAAGTAGCAGTCACCCCAGGCAAAAAGGCAGCTGCCATACCATCCAAAAAAACTGTTACACCTTGCAAGAAGGTAGCCACACCTCCTGGCAAAGTATTGGTAACAACTCCTGATAAGAAAGGAGCTTTCACTCCAGCCAGGGGGACAAAGAATGGGAACAATGCCAAGAAGGACGACATCTCTGAGAAAGAAGATGATGACAGTGAGGAAGATGATGAGGATGAGGATGAAGATGAGGATGAATTTGAGCCAGTGGTTATGAAAACAGCAGCCGCCACAGCTGACCTGGCCTCAGAGGAGGAGAATAAGGATGATGAGGAGGAAGAAGATGAGGATGAGGATGAAGATGAGGAGGAGGAAGATGAGTCTGAAGAAGCAGCTATGGAGACCACATCAGCCAAAGGAAAGAAAGCTCCTGCAAAAGCTGCACCTGTGAAAGCCAAGACTGTGGCTGAAGATGAAGATGAGGATGATGCGGATGGTGAGAAGGAAGATGATGATGAGGAGGAGGAGGAGGAAGAAGATGAATAGGAAGAAGAACCTGTCAAAGAAATTTCTGGAAAATGAAAGAAGGAAATGACCAAACAGAAAGCAGCTCCTGAGGCCAAGAAACAGAAGGTGGAAGCCACAGAACCAACTATATCCTTCCATCTGTTTGTTGGAAACCTGAACAATAACAAATCTATTCCTGAATTAGAAACTGGTATTGGTGATATTTTTGCTAAAAATGATCTTGTTGTGGATGTCAGAATCGGTACATCTAGGAAGTTTGGCTATCTTGACTTTGAACCTGCTGAAGATATAGGAAAAGTTTTGGAACTCACTGGTTTAAAAGTCTTTGACAATGGAATTAAACTGGAAAAACCAAAAGGAAAAGACAATAAAAAAGATTGAGATGCAAGAACATTTTTGGCCAAAAATCTCCCCGACAAACTCACTCAAGATAAATAAAAAGAAGTATTCGAAGATGCCATGGAGATCAGAATAATCAGCAAAGATGGAAAAAGTAAAGGGATTGCTTATTTTGAATTTAAGACAGAAGCTGATGCAAAGAAAACATTTAAAGAAAAGCAGGGAACAGAGATTGATGGGTGGTCCATTTCTCTGTACTACACTGGAGAGAAAGGTCAAAATCAAGACTATAGAAGATGGAAAGAATAGCACCTGGAGTGGTGAATTGAAAAATCTGGTTTTGAGCAACCTCTCCTACAATGCAACCAAAGAAACACTTCAGAAAGTATTTGAGAAGAAAACTTTTATCAAAGTGCCTCAGAGCCAAAATGGCAAATCTAAAGGGTATGCATTTATAGAATGTGCTTCATTTCAAGATGCTGAAGAAGTTTTAAATTCCTGTTATAAAAGGGAAAATGAAAGGGGACCAGCAGTTAGCGTAATGGCTATGTTGCTGGATTCCCACGTAGTCGACCGCGGTTCGCATCCCAGACCTGGTGGCTTGAAACTCACATGGGGCACGTGTGCGTGCGTGCCCAAGATCCCGAGAGGAGAGTGGAGGAGAAGGGATTGCAGCGTGACCATCCCCCCTGGGGGGTGATTTCTTGCTTTCTATCTCTCTCTCTCTGTCTGGCGAGCGCACACGCCCTAGAGCAAAAACCTCTCCAAAAAAAAGAAGAAGAAAAAAAAAAAGGGAAAATGAAAGCAGAGCAATCAGGCTGGAGCTGCAAGGACCCAGGGGATCACCTAGTGCAAGAAGTCGGCCCTCCAAAACTCTATTTATTAAAGGTCTGTCTGAGGATACCACCAAAGAAACATTAAAGGAGTCTTTTGATGGCTCTATTTTTTTTAAAAAAATATTATTTAATTAATTTTATTTATTCATTCATTTATTTTAGTTTGACCAGAGAGAGACACACAGAGAGAGAGATAGAAAGAGAGAGGGAAAGGGAGAAAGGAAGCCGCCAGGTCTGGGACTCGAACCATGGCTGGCCATGTGGGAGTGTCCAGCACCTTAACCACCACACCACCTGCTGGTCCCTTGACGACTCTATTCATGCAATAGTCACTGACCAGGAAACAGCATCCTCCAAAGGGTTTGGTTTTGTAGACTTTAACAGTGAGGAAGATGCCAAAGTTGCCAAGGAGGCCAGGAAAGATGGTGAAGTTGATGGAAACAAAGTTACCTTGGACTGGGCCAAGCCTAAAGGTGAAGGTGGCTTCAGGGGTTGAGGAGGAGGCAGTGGAGGCTTTGGAGACTCAGGTGGAGGCAGAGGAGGCAGAGGTGTATTTGGTTGCAGAGGCCGAGAAGGCTTTGAAGGACGAGGTGACTTCCAAGGAGGCAGAGGAGGAGACTATAAGCCACAAGGAAAAAAGCGATGTTTGAATAGTTTCTCTGGGGTTTGTACTCTGGTACCTGATCACTGACAAAGTCTTCTGAGGACATTCCCAGTCAGTGTGCAGTCCTGTGGTCTACTTGGAAAGCTGTAGAAATAATGTTTCAAAGGAGATACGAGATATTCTTGTTGATTTTGACTGGCTATTCATATAAACTTTTTGAAGAGATGAGCGATAAAGCTAACCCTTATCTGTATTTTTTGAAGTTATATTGTTTCATCCCATGTACAAAATCATTTCTTTCCTACAAACATTTTGTTTTTGATTGTGCAATTGTAAAGGAAAGCAGACTGTTTTATCATGATTTTTACTTCGATGACTTCAGGACAAATTTTTAAAAAGTTCTAAAAAACAATTACATTATTTTTCATATAATTCCTAAGTTTTAGAAATTTTATGCACCTTGACAAAATGAGAGATTTGAAAGAATCCTAAAGAAGTAAACATCTCTTTAAAAAGTCTTACTAATGAACCATTCTAGATATAACCAGAAGTCCATGCACAATATTTAATGGGTTGTATATGTTTGTTAATATCAGTATCGTATTTGACTTCATAAGCTGTTTTTTTTTTTTTTTTTCTGTTAGATTATATTATAGTGAGAAGAGAGCATTGTTTGGGGTATCAGGTACACCTGAGTTAATATCTTTTCATTTATAGAGAGATTTTTGCTATAGGGCACATGCACTCGTCAGAGAGACAGAGAGAGACAGAAAGTGAGAAATCACTCCTCAAGGGGGAATGGCCACACCTCAATCCCTTCTCCTCCATTCTCTTCTTGGGATCTTGGGCACGCATACATATGTGCCTTGCTTGAGTTTTAAGTCACCAGGTCCAGGACTCAAACTGTGGTCGACTCTGTAGGAGTGCAGCAATGTAACTGTTACTCCATCTGCTGGTCCCCTCAGGTCATATCTTAATTCCTCTCTTCATTGGTTGAGCCATTTCCTTAAAGTTTCCCTTGGCTTCAGTTTTTCTCAGTGATGTTGTCATGAGTAAATAAGAAAATTTGGATAAAGGTTTTTTTTAAATATATTGAATCAAATACATATTTACTATTCCTTATATTATCAGCTATTAAAGTGTATGCTTATTAACTTATTATAATCAAATTTATTTAATATATTATAATATTATATTATATACTTATATAATTAAATTAATATAATCATTAAATTTATGTTTAATTTTATGTAATATGCACATCATAATATTATGCTATATTATTTCAATAAAATTATATAATTAATATTATATATATATATATATTTGATATTATTTTTGAAACTTTGAGTTCCATGCATGTTATAGCTGGCATCCTAAAGAATAAGAAAGCAGATTTTACTTTTATAACTTATTCCACAAATATATTGCACCATAACATCCATTGTGTACCTATGGTATTAGAGAAAATTAATGAAGCTTTTACTTTGTTTATTTTTGTAGGTACTATATATCAGTAATTTTTTTGTATTTGTTGCTACTATCTTTTTAAAAATATTTTAAGAATTATTTATTTAATTGTATTTTCCATCATTATTATTACTTTTAAAAATTAGCTATAGGGCATGTGCACTCACCAGAGAGAGAGATTGGAAAAGTGAGAAAGCAAGCTGCAAGGTTTGGGACTTGAATCACTGTCAGCATTGTGGGAATCCGAGGTCTTAGCCACCCTACAACCTGCTGGTCCCAACTGCTGCTATCCTTTTATACTTCAATTAGGGTTCACTATTTGGTAGTGGAGAGGTCAGAACATGTAATTTGCTTAAATATCTCTCTACAACTTACAAATAATCATTAGTTTGTACGACTAATATCTTTCTTAAAGCTAATATCCATAGTGGGACCATGGCTTTAGCAGATTTAATTTCCACATGTAATCTATCTATGATATGATTAAGAAGCCAAGAGCATTTTAAAAGGTGATTAGCAAGAATTATTATACCATTCAAGAAATGATGCCTAGTTGGGAATGTAATTTTTTAGATTAAACATGGAAACTAAGTTTAGCTTGCAGTCCAAAGATAGATTACAGTAAACTGCCCATGCAATCTAGGAAACCCATATTTCTTTTAAAATGTGATTAATGGTGAGATGTCTTTCTTTTTTTTTTTATCAGTGCTAGTATTCAGCTCTATTCAGTTATGATCAGAGTGTGCCAAAGACAAAGAAGTTCAATCGATAAGAATTTTCTTCTTAAAGTATGAAAATACCACTTGTAAATGAAGAAACTAAAAAACTTTGCAGTTGTTAATAAAAGGCATGATGATAAAAATTAATATCTCATAATATTATGAGATATAAACTATATAATGCTTAAAGGCAATAAATGTACAACATGAACAAGAGAATTGTGATATACAGAGTGAACTAAGACAAAGATGTACCAATTCAGATTTGATTTCTGATTACTGCAGACTAGGTAGTTTGTCTTTTTTTTTTTTTTTTTTGGAGAGGTTTTTGCTATAGGGCGCATGCACTCACCAGACAGACAGAGAGAGACAGAGAGAAAGTGAGAAATCACTCCCCAGGGGGGTTGGCCACACCGCAATCCCTTCTCCTCCATTCTCATCTCGGGATTTTGGGCACACACGCACATGCGCCTGGCATGAGTTTAAGCCACAAGGTCCGGGACACGAACCGCGGTTGACTACATGCAAGTCCAGCGACATAGCCATTATGCTAACTGCTGGTCCCTAGGTAGTTTGTCTTAATCCTCCAATCAACAGCAACTTAAAAAACTTGATAACACATTTGAAAGTTCTCAAATGTATTGTATTAATTTAAAAGTACCATTGATTTATATAGCCAAGAATCAGGAGAGGGAAACCAAGGAAAGTAGCTGCTGAAACCTTAACAGTTGACACAGGCACCAAGAAGCTAAGTGGGCAATTGACATAATATGGAGACTGGTTAATAGATGTTTGAAATTCAAGATTCCCGAAGGAGGGGAGATCTGTTAACCAACCAAGGCTATGGCATTGGATGTTGAATGTTGTAATCAGAAGGAAGATGAACTGAAAGTTGACTAGCCTTGAAAAGAAAGAACAAACTTCAAATTATCTCACTCCTTGATAGGATTATGATGATTTGAGATGTCAAGTACCTATAGTAGCCATCCAGAAATAATTGCTAATTCATTTTTGAAAAAAGAAAATGTCACTTACGGTTTCTCTATAATTTTTGTATGTACTGTCCAATACTAATTAGAACTAACCAGGAACATGAAGCAGTAAGAACACAAGAGTAAAAGAGCAACAGGCAATGAAAACCTTAAAGCTACCACATACTGATTCAAATTTTGATTTAATATTTTCAAGAAAATAAAAAACACAAGGTCAAGAATTTCAGGAGAGACTTATACTTTTTATGAAAGAGTTGAATGGAAACTATAGAGGAATTAAAATGAGTATCTAAAATTAAGAATATAATATAAGGATTTAAATGAGCTTAGAGTTGAGTGGAAATAAGTGGATGATGGGTCAGCAAAATATACAAACTGAAATTCAAATTAAAAGCTAGGATGCAAAATACAGGTAACTGGAGACATGGGGGATACCATTGACAAGCTTATTATTATATAATTGGATTCTTGGAAGGAGAAGAAAGTGGAAATAAGACAAAAGCAAATTTTGAGAGATGTCTTTTTTAGACTAATGTAGACATAAAGTAAGAAGAAAAAATAAACCCCCCCAAAACTATGAATATTAAACTCATACATTTTAAAATGTTTACTTGTGAACATTATAGACAAGAGACTGAAAGTCACTGATAAAGAAGAAACAGTCTCTTTTTTTTTTTTTTTTTTTTGAGAGGTTTTTTGCTATAGGATGCATATGTGTGCCAAAAAGGCAGAGAGAGACAGAGAGATAGAAAGTGAGAAATCACTCCCCCCAGGGAGGATGGCCACACCGCAGTCCCTTCTACTCTGTTCTCCTCTTGGGATCTTGGGCATGCATGTACATGCACCCGCGTGAGTTTAAGACACTGGGTCTGGGACTTGAACCATGGTCGACTACATGGAAGTCCAGCAACATAACCATTATGCCAATTGCTGGTCCCAAGAAGAAACAATCTTGAGTAAAAGCAATTAATGACATTAAATTCATCAGAAAGCATGATAACAAAACAGTAATGAGATGATATTTAGGAATTACAGGCTTCTTTTTCTTTTACAATATTGAAGATGTTTCATTTCTACAGAATATCTTTCCAACATTGTAGTAAGAAATATAATAACCACAGGTGAAACAAAAAAACATAAAGTGCTCTTCAGGTAGATTACTAATGATCCCTGAAGGAAGTTTGAAGATGCAGAAAGTAATATTTGAAGAAATTATTGTATGACACTAAATAGTATATCAATTGTGAGTGAGGTAACTGGAGTCACAGTACTCTCAAATCTTTGCATTGCTTGAAAGAGATAAAACTATTAATTTATGTTAGGTTTTGAAAGAATGCATGTTGTAATCATGAGAGCTATTCTCAAAGTGTGCTTCACAAGTCTCAATCATGATAGCTATCATCAAAGTGTGATCCCTGAAACTCTTTTAATAAGTTCATAAAAACAAAATTATTTTCCTAATACACTAAGACATTATTTGTGCTCTTTAGTGAGTTGGCATTTTATTTGATGTACAGAAGCCATATTGAGTAAATCTTGTGACTTCTTAGCTCAAATTAAGACAGTGACATCAAACTATACTATTTTTTATTGTATTATTCTATACAAGGTATCAGTAATTTTTTTCTCTGTAAAGTTACAGATAGGCAAAATTTTAGGCCTTGCAGGCCATGCATCATTCTCAATCTCAACTACTGAATTCTGCAGTGGAAAAGAAAAATCATCAGTAGACAATACATAAATAAAAGAGTATGGCTGTGTTCTAATAAAAATTCACATTTAAAAACGTACTTGTAGGATAGGTTTAACTTGGGGGGCCCTGGTTTTCTGATCTGTGTTTTATGTATACATCTGCTCTAAAAAATGTCACACACACACACACACACACACACACACACAGGTTCACTTAAAAATGGATGCTGAAGCAGTACAAAGAACTGGTTTTTATTAAATCTTGACCCTTAAACACACTTATTTGGATATACTTTGTTACATACTGAGAAGTAAGCATTAAGTATTTGGTCTAGCTACCTATGTATGATGATTGTCTTGAGGCAAAGTATTTGCGTGATTGTATCAGTTGGGAACTGAGCTAATTGCTTCTTCATGAGATACCATTACTATTTGAAAGAATAATTATTAGATGAACCATGGTTATTCAGATTTTGAAATTTAGTCAGACTAGCCACTGAGTCATTAAAGGAACTTTAATTAGGGGGTTTGGGAAAAATCTTTGCTATTAAAAAAGACACTACCTGGTGCAAGTGTGCCTCTTGTGAGATGCGTCCCAACCCCTCCTCCCCAGATTTGTCTTCAGAACCTGAGGTTTTTCAGCCCACAGGTTGCACAAAGCATGTGACTTGAGTCTCTTCACTACGTCACATCTCCTTAAGTTTATCCCCAGCACATAGGAAGCTGAAAGCTTGGGGGAGGACCCAACTACCTGAAACTACCAACATAAACTTTACCATCTCTGGTTTGGAAGACACAGTACTTTACTAGAAATACACCTAGGATCTAGGGCTTATTTTCTCTCCAACACACTACAGAATCTACTACAATAAATAGAAGAAGTGAATATTGCATTGAACGACCAAAACTAGCGAAGAGAAAAAAGAAACATGAGAAAACAAGTAAGGGACTTTCTCCTAGGGAACACAATAATCCTTCAACAATAGGCAGCATAAAAGAATTCAAAAAATGTCAGAAAAAGAATTGCGAACATTCACTTTGACAAAACTCAATGAGACGCAAGAGAACATGGACAATCAATTCCAGGAAATGAAAAAAATAGTCTCAGGATACGAAAGAGGAATTCCATAATGATATAGATAGACACTTTAACAGATAATCAAACAGAACTACTAGAAATAAAGAATACACTACAAGAAATTAAGATCTCCCTTAAAAGCATTAGTAGAAGATTGGACCATGCAGAAGAAAGAATTTCTGACCTTCTGACCTTGAAGAAAAAGTCTCCAACAAAGCACACACCAACAAGAATGAAAAGAAAAATGAGGATAACATATGGGAAATTCTAGACACCATTAAATGCCCAAATACCTATATAATGGGTATTCCAGAAGGTGAAGAGGCTGATAAAGGCATGGAAATCCTCTCCCATGAAATACTATCTGAGAACTTTCCAAATATAGAAAAACAAGGAGAAATTCAGACCCAGGAAACAAAAAGCACTCCAAATAGAATTAATATAAAAAAATTCTCTCCCCATGGCACATCATAGCAAGATTGGTAAAATCAAAGACAAAGACAATATTCTAAAAATGGCAAGACAATAATGTCAACTTACTTACAAAGTTTATCCTATTAGGATAATATTGGTCCTCTCAATTGAAAATTGAAATAATACAGGCAAGGAAAGAATGGGAAGACATATTCAAAACATTTAAAGAAAAGCAATTTCATGAATACTATATTCAACAAGGTTATCTTTCAAATGGGAAAAACAAAACCATTCTCAGAAAACAAAATCTGAAAGTTTACTAACACTAGGCCAGTTCTTCTAGAAGTACTGAAGGGAGTACTTTTTCAGGAAAACTAAACAAATACAAATAAAAATAAGAGAATTAAAAAAAAAAAGAAAATGGTTAACAAAATGGCAAGCATAGTCTGTAAATATCTCTAATAGCATTGAATATTAATAAATTAAATACTCCAGTGAAAAGACACTGATTGGCTAAACAGATACAAAAATCAAGAGTCCACTACATGCTACTTAGAAGAAACACACCTCACTGATAAAAATATACGTACCCTGAAAGTGAATATTTCATGCAAATGGAGACCAAAGGGAAAAAAAAAAAGGCTGGAGTCATGATACTGATATCAAATAAAAATAGACTTTAAGACAAACATTGTAAGAAGAGGCAAGGAAAGACACTCTGTAGTAGTAAATGGGCCTAGTTCACCTAGAGAACAAGAAACTTCTAAATATCTACGCATTCAACATGGGGCACCATGAAAGGAGACTACTATATTTAAAGGGAGAGCGAAAGACAGTAATCATGTGGATCTCAACAGCCCACTGTCTCCTCTGGACAGGTAGTCTAGATAAAAAATAAAGAAAAGACACAATATCTAAACGTTACCATGCACATTTTGGCAGACATTGACAGATTTGAAGATGTGACAGGGGAGAGGAGTGGTGTGGATGCCAGAGACTGTAATGGGGGAGAGTGGGTGATGAATGGTAGATGAGAGAAAAAAAATTTAGGATACTCTTATCTGCTTGAAAGTGTTATTTGACTATTAAACTAGTATTCAGATTGTTTCATGAATGCTTTATCAAATTATGAAAGTTCAAGTGCAAACATTTTTGAAGATAATAGTTGATAAACTAATGTTTACAAGAGAAAAACAGGGACCAGCAGGTGGCATAATGGTTACATTGCTGGACTCCTACATGACCAACTGTAGTTCAAGTCCCAGATCTGGGGGCTTGAAACTCATGCCAGGCGCGTGAGTGTGCATGCCCCAAATCTCAAGTGGAGAATGGGGGGGAGGAATTGAAATGTGTTAATACTCCCCGGGTGGTGACTTTGTACTTTCTACCGCTCTGTCTCTCCAGGGAGTGCACACAATCTACAGCAAAATTCTCCATTAAAAAGAGAGAGTGAGAGAGAAAGAGAGAGATAAACCAAATCAAAACTTCCTTTTTTGTATTGTCTGGAAATAGTTTTCTCTAGTGTATATGTGTTAATTTATTTGTCATCAAAAGAACACTTAGCTAAAGGAAAGGACTGACAAGTGTGCAAAATGTTTATAATCGTTTGTGAAATTGTAGCTTATCATTAGTTTGTATCTGTAAGTTATTGTTATAAAAAATACCTGTATTTTTAATATACATAACTTTACTCTTTGAAGCTTGTATCTGTGAATTTGCTAATATTTTAAAAATAAACTGAATAAAGCTTCTGCTGTAGGAAAAAAAAAAAAAAACATAAAATGGAAACCGATACCATAAACCAAATGGGATTGACAGACATCTGTGAACATTTTACCCAACAATCAAAAAATACACATTTATCTCACTCCTGCATAAAATGTTTTAAAGATCGACCACATGGCAGGACACAAAACAAGCCTTTATAAATTCAAATGCATAGAAACTATATCCAGCTTCTTTTCTGACCACAATGGAATTAAACTTGAAATTAACTACAGAAAGAATCCTCAAAAATACACAAGCACATGGGCACTAAATAACCTACTCCTGGATGAGTTCACAACCACTGAAGTAATGAAGACTGAAATCAAAACATTCATTGAAACTAACAATAATGAACACATGAATTTTTATAACCTCTAGGACACAGCAAAAGCAGTTATAAGAGGGAAGTTCGTAGCAATTAGTACCCAAAAGGGAAAAAAAAAATCTGAAAGGTTGCAAATAGGCAATAATGGCACATCTCAGGAAACTATAAAACAAAAATAATTGCAAAACCCAAAAAATACAAGGAGAAAAGAAATAATAAAGATTTGAGCAGATAAAAAAAAAGAGAATAAAAACACTACACAGAAAATGAACAAAATGAAAAGCTGGTTCTTTTAGAAGATAAATAAAATTGATACAACATGAGTTAAATTAAACAAGAGTAACAGAGAAAGGAACCATGTAAATCCAATCAGCAACAAAATAGGTGATATTACAGACATAACAAATACATAATATCATGGAGAATACTACGAGCAATTATATGTGGACAAACAAGAAAATCTAGATGACATGGACAAATTTTTGGACACATAATTTACAAAGACTGAACCAGCAAGAAATAAGGTTGAATAGATCAATAACAAGCAATGAAATCAAATCAGTAATAAACAATCTCCCAACAAAGAAAATTTCAGGTCCTGTTGGCTTCATTTCTGAATTCTTCAAAACTTGTAAAGAAGAGGGGACCAGCAGTTAGTATAATGGCTATGTTGCTGGACTCCCATGCAGTTGATGGCGGTTCATGTCCTAGACCCGATGGCTTAAACTCACGCCAGGTGCATGTGCGTGCTTGCCCAAGATCCTGAGAGGTGAATGGAAGGGAAGGGATTGTGGCATGTCCATCCCCCCTGGAGGGTGATTTCTTGCTTTCTGTCTGTCTCTCTCTGTCTGTCTGGCAGAAGAAATGTCCCTGACTCTCTTCAAACTATTTCAAAAGATCCAAAAGGAAGGACCCCTCCCAAATTGATTCTATGAAGCCCATATCACCTTGATCTCCAAAACAGACAAGGACATAGCAAAATAGAAAACTATAGACCAATATCCCTGATGAGTACAAATGCAAAATTTTCCAGTACTAGAAAATTCATATCCAACACCCCTTAAAATGATTATACACCATGACAAGGCATTCTTTATTCCAGGGATACAAGGATGGTTCAAAATATGCAAAAGAGTAATTATATCAAATTTACAAAAAGAAAGATAAAAACCAAATGATCATATCAATTGATGCAGAAAAACAATTTGATAAAATACAACATACCTTCATGATTAAGATTTCAGCAAAACTGGCATAGAAAGGACATTCTTCAATGCAATAAAAGCCATATATGACAAAACAATAGTTAACATCACATTGAATGGGGAAAATCTTAAAGCGTTCCTACTAAAAACAGAATGAAACAAGACTGTCCATTTTCTCTACTCCTTTTCGACATAGTACTGTAAGTCTTAGCTAATGTACTCACACAAGAGAGTAAAATAAAAGACATTCAATTAGGAAAAGAAGTGAAATTATCTCTATTTGTAGAGGATATTATTATATACATAGAAAATCCAAAAGAATTCACACACGCACACACACACACACACACACACACACACACACACAAACCTCCTGTGATAAATGAATACAGTAATGTAGCAGAATAAAAAATCAACATACCAGGACCAGCAGTTAGAGTAATGACTATGTTGCTGGACTCCCACATAGTCGACCATGGTTCAAGTCCCAGACCCGGTGGCCTAAACTCACGCTGGGCACGTGTGCGTGCATGCCCATGATCCCGAGAGGAGAATGGAGGAGAAGGGATTGCGGCGTGGCCATCCCCCCTGGGGGGTGATTTCTCGCTTTCTGTCTCTCTGTCTCTCTCTGTCTGTCTGGCGAGTGCACATGCCCTATAGCAAAAACCTCTCAAAAAAAAAAAAATTAACATACTTTTTTTTTTCAGCAACAAAGAACAAAATGAGGCAGAATTGAAGAAAATAATCTGTTTTTACAGTAGTGCCCCTCCACACACACCCACACACACAAGAGAGATCTAGGAAAATACTTAATCAAATAAGTGAAAACTTTCTGACAGGGAAAACTCTGAAAAACTTAAAAAAGAAATTGAAAATTCTACAAAAAAGTGGAAGGACATCCCATGCTCCTGGATTGATAGAATTAACATTATCAAAATGTCAATTCTACCCAAATTAATTTACAAATTTAATGAAATACCGATCTAATTACCACAGAGATTCTTCACAGCAATAGAAAAAGCAATCATAAAATTTTTCTTGATTCATAAAAGGGCCCATATCGCAAAAGTAGTACTGTGCAAAAAGAATACGTAAAAGACATCTGATTTCCTGACCTCAAAATGTATTTTAAGACAATGTGGGAAGAATTCATACAGAGTGGATAAATGGAGTGGTGGGAGGGAAGGATCAAGGGGAAATAAAGCAAAACATTTAACAGACAGAAAAATAGAAAAAATACACGTTGATGATACTGTGTATGGTAGTATCTTTGATTGTACTGATATGCGGTATATTCATGCTGGTAATGTTCATTTTGTATTCTATAAATATATACAGTAACTAAATGTGAAAAATAAGAATAAAATAATATTTAAAAAAACATATGTAGTTTTTTTATGGCTGAGTAGTATTCTAAAGAGTATATGTGCAACGCTTTTTCAATCCATTCATCTGTTCATGGATATTTGGGTTGGTTCCATGTCTTAGCAATTTGTAAATAATGCTGCAATAAACATTGACATACAAACACTTTTCCAGTTAAGAATTCTTCTGTCCTTTGGGTAGATACCAAGGAATGGGATTGCTAGATCATATGGTGGTTCTACTGTAGATCTTTGAATAATCTCCAATATGGGATATTTACTGCTGAGTGAAGCAAGCCAGGCTATGAAGGAGAGAGAGACATTGTATGTGTCCACATAACATATACTGAGTGTCTGCACTCTACGGCCGAAACTGAATGATACAGAAATATAGTAAATGGTTGTTAGTATAAGATACAGTGTGGGAAAAGGATGGGTGACGGAGTGGAGTATGAGGAAGGATTAAGAAAAATAGAAAGGCAAGTCATTTATGGGATAAAGAAATGGGCTATTATCTATTAAAGATAACTTTATAGTATTGTTAACTGGACTGGTGAGAAATGTACACATGTTGGAATATTCACTTTGCAAGCTAGATAATGTGATTGAATGTATAAAAGTAATTGAAATAAAAAATTAAAGGAAAAAAACAAAAAAAACATATGTTTTACAAATCTGTTATAATTCATACAGGATGGTATTGGCACAAAAACAGGTAGGTAGATCAAAGGAACAGAACAGAGAATCCAGAAATAAACCCCAAAACATACATCCAACAGATTTTAGACAAAGAGCACAAGACAACCCAGTGGAGAAAAGTAAATATCTCCTGCAAATGGTGCTAGAAAAATTGGATATCCACCTGCTTAAAAAGGAAACTAGACTCTTATCTCTCACCATTAACAAAAATCAACTCCAAATGTGCCAAATATCAAAACATAAGACCTCAAATATAAAACTCCTGGTGGAAAACACAGAGGAAACTCTGGGAGACATCAGAGTAGACAACGATTTCTTAAAAGCCCCAAAGCACAGGCAACAATTTCAAAAATAGACAAGTGGGACAACATTAGGCTAAAAGAAACCATAATTCGAATGAGGAGACAACCCTCAGAGTGGAAGAATATCTTTGCAAAATATACCTAAGCTAAAGGACTGATAACCAGAATATACAGGGAATTCAAGCAGCTTATCTGAAAAAAAATAATAAATCAAATTAAAAGATGGAGAAATGAGCTGAACAGACTATTTTCCAAACATCTCTTATCATAAGGGAAATGGAAATTAAAACCAAAATGAGATACCACTTAACCTCAGTCAGAAAGGCTAAGATTAAGAAAGAAAATGGAAGAATGATTAGTGCTGGCAGGGCTGCAGTGAAAAGGGAACCCTCCTACGTTGTTGGCTGGAATGTGAATTAGTATAGCCCTTGTAGAGAGCAATGTTTAGGTTCCTCAGAAACCTACAAATCAAGCTACCATATACCTGGTAATTCTACTCTTAGGTATCTACCTGAAGGATAGAAAAATCTTCATTTGGAAAAATACTTGCATATTCATGTTTATTGCAGCATTATTCACAATTGCTAGGATATGGAATCAACTTAAATGTCTAAGAACAGATGAGTGGATTGAACAAATGTGGCACACACACATTATGAAATACTATTCAGCCTTTAAAACAATTAGACCTTGAAATTTGATACAAAGTGGATGAATATGGAAGATTTAATACCAAGCAAAGCAAGCCAGACTGTGAAAGACAGGTATTGTATGTCCCTGCTCAATATGTACTGAATGTCTGTGCTCTATGGCAGAAACTGAAAGAATGGAAGGTATAACAGCAATGGAGGAGAAGGGATTGTGGCATGGCCATCCCCTCTGGAGGTAATCACCTCTCACTTTCTCTCTCTGTCTCTCTGGCATGTGCACACTCTCAATAGCAAAAATTTCTTTCTAAAAAAATAAATAAATAAAATGAAGAAAAGAAAGGTTATTCTCTCTCTCTCTCCTTCTCTGTCTCCTTGCTCTTTTAAAATAATGCAGAGTTTGTGCATGTGCCTAACAGAAAGAGAGAGAGAGACACACCCTTGACCAAGTCTCTTTCCGCAGTCCTCCAGCTCCCCAGGATTTTTGGTACTCGTGTGTGGACCAGTGTGTATCCAGGTCAAGGTGAGGAACTGAAGATCCATGGTAGGCCATCGATCTTTTAGCTTTGCAGAGCATTGTTACTGCTGTGCCACAGTGACTGAGCTTGAGTCCTGCTCTTTAAAATTGCCATCCTCCATCCCTCTCTGTAGTTCCTATGCACATCCCAGTCATTATTCTTCCTTTGTAGCACTTGAAGAATACTGCACATGTGTTTATTTAATGTCTTCTCACCTGGGAAGACAGGTCTTAAGTAGAGAGAATTTTGTATTCTTTTATCTTCATCTTTACCATCCAAACTACCAGCTGCCACATAATAGGCTCTCAGTAATCATTTGTTGAATAACTCATTCAATATAAATATCTCAAAAGAATGGTAATTAGCAAAATATAAGAGACATATATCTCCATTAAAATAATTATAATTGGAACCAATAGATGATGTAATGGTTACATCACTGGACTCTCATGTGGTCGACCACAGTTGGAGTCCTGGACCTGGCTGCTTAAAACTCACACCAGGGACCAGCAGTTAGCGTAATGGCTATGTCGCTGGATTCCCACGTAGTCGACCGCGGTTCGAGTCCCGGACCCGGCGGCTTAAACTCATGCCGGGCGCGTGTGCGTGCATGCCCAAGATCCCGAGAGGAGAATGGAGGAGAAGGGATTGCGGTGTGGCCATCCCCCCTGGGGGGTGATTTCTCGCTTTCTCTCTCTCTGTCTCTCTCTGTCTGTCTGGTGAGCGCACGCGCCCTATAGCAAAAACCTCTCCAAAAAAAAAAAAAAAAAAAAAAAAAAACTCACACCAGACCCATGTGTGTGCATGCCCAAAATCCTGAGAAGAGAATGGAAGAGAGAGGATTGTGGCATGGCCGTCCCCCCTTGGGAGAGTGATTTTTCACTTTCTATTTGTCTCTTTGTTTCACTCTGTCTCTCCAGTGAGCATATGCACACTATAGCAAAAATCTCTCTCTTAAAATCTAAGGTGATAATATTAGCTTTTAAATGTAGTCTAACAAAATTCACTTAAATAATTTGAAATGCAAGCAAAACTAAATCATCATAGTATGTATTAACTTAACATGAAAAAGTATTTTTAGTACCCTCTTCCCATCAGAATAAGTATATGTTCAAAGTTTATGAACACAATGGATCTTCCATTTCAAAAATACTTTTTAAAAGTTTAACATATAACAAATTCGTATAGTCCAGTCAACCTGAAGTCTAATAAACTACTATTAAGAAGCAAAGAAATAATATTTCTTAAACTTATAACCAAATTAAGGGAGAAGATCTTGTTTACCTTTAATAAAATTTCTTCCCTTGTTAGTCTGCATTTAATTTTTTGTTTCGCTATCTTTTATTTTTTTATTCATTTTCATGTTCATTTTTTCCCTCCTGTAAGTTTTTTTTGTAAGTTTTTCATTGTATATAATAGACAATGTTTCCTGAAAATTCATCATGTATTTTATAACAATTTATTGATCTCCCTTTATTGTGTTATTTTAATTTTGATAGTAACTGAAAGACGTTCAATCTGAGGTGTCAACATTAAAATAAAAGATAGAATATTTTCTTATCATTTGAACAACTAATAATTTAAGATTGCTTACATTTCAGAAAAATAGAAGCTAGAGAAGTGAGCTACCATTTTCTATTATAATTAGTAAACACCTGTCACCAATCTCTTGATACCATCCACTGTATATTATAAAGGCACTCCACGAATCCATTTTCTCTTTAAAGAGAACTTCAATAAAAAACTATTTATTTTGCAGGATTGTTGAAGTAAATACTCATTAGTCTTTGTTGAAAGATAGGTCTTAGAGAAACCAAAGAATTCTTAAATGTCTTTTAAAATGTTGGTACTGAATGTAAATTATAATTTTCTTTTAAACACTGTCAAAGAAAATAAACCCAGAGACACAAAGAAGGAAAACCTTTAGCAACCTAATAAAATTGTTACTACAAAGAGATAACGACAATACTGAGATCAAGCAACTGTGACACTAAGAAACATGAGCCTTGATGGGAATGAATTGCTACAGGTGTGAGGAAAGGAGCCAAATTCTAAAAGCGAAATAGCTACCCATACTTTCCTTTGATATCTTTTGCCTGAGGTGAATGATCTTCTAAATGGGCCGTTGTCTTTTTTATGCTCTAAATGTAATTACCTCTTCTTTTTTCACTCCTTTTCCTTTCCTTTCCTTTCCTTTCCTTTCCTTTCCTTTCCTTTCCTTTCCTTTCCTTTCCTTTCCTTTCCTTTCCTTTCCTTTCCTTTCTTTTCCTTTCCTCTTTCCTTTCCTTTCCTTTACCTTTCCTTTACCTTCCCTTCCTTTCCCTTTCCTTCCCTTCCTCTTTCCTTTCCTTCCTTTCCTCTTTCCTTTCCTTTCCATTCCTTTCCTTTCCTTTTCTATCCCTTCCCCTCCCTTCCCTTCCCTTCCCTTCCCTTCCCTTCCCTTCCCTTCCCTCCCCTCCCCTCCCCTCCCCTCCCCTCCCCCCCTCCCTTTCCTTTCCTTTCCTTTCCTTTCCTTTCCTTTCCTTTCCTTTCCTTTTTTTCTTCCTTTCTTTCTTTCTTTCTTTCTTTCTTTCTTTCTTTCTTTCTTTCTTTCTTTCTTTCTTTCTTTCTTTCTTTCTTTCTTCCTTCCTTCCTTCCTTCCTTCCTTCCTTCCTTCCTTCCTTCCCTTTCTTTCTTTCTTTCTTTCTTTCTTTCTTTCTTTCCTTCTTTCTTTCTCTTTTCTCTTTCCTTCCTTCCTTCCTTCCTTCCTTCCTTCCTTCCTTCCTTCCTCTTCCTCTTCTCATTTATTTTCTTCTTTGTTTTCCATAAGACTTGTGCACTCACCAAAAAGAGAGATATGGAGAGAGGAAAAGTGAGAAATCACTCCCACCAGGAGGGATGGACACATTTCAATCCCTTCTCTTCCATTCTCCTCCCAGGATTTTGGGCATGAATGTACAGATGCTCTGTGTATTTTTCAAGAACCAAGTCTGGGACTTGAACTTTGCAATGGACCACGTAAGATCCAGTTGCCCCTTCCATGCCACTGCTAGGCCCTTCCCTTTCTTTCTCAGTTATTTTCTTCCTCAAGCCCTCTTTTTTAAATTTTGTCTTTTGTTTTTTTAAAAAATAAATAGCATGTAGTCTAGATAAAGACCAAACATTGTTCTACATGCTAAAGATACAGAAATGATGGTCAGGATTTATAGTAGGTACACATATACACACCAGAACATCATGCACACACAGATTGTAGACATTAAAGCTGAGAGCAAGCTTGAAGACAACTCATCCCATCTAAATTTATAGCTTATGATTTTGAGACTCTTAAAATTAAACATGTGAGATCCCTTCTTGAATTTAATCATGAAAATCTGGTACTAGAAACTAGGACTTCTGATGTCCAGCCCAATTCATTTTCTTCTAGATCATGTTGACTTTCAGTGAGATATTCCTTTTTATTTTTAAATACCTGAATACAGCAAGGAAGTTGTGATTGATTTTTAAAACTAAATAGCTTCTTTCATTAAATGTTGAGACAACAATATATAAAAATGGTCTTATGTTATTCATTACTGACTATTACAATTCTAATGCTTTTTTCAGAGAGATTTTTACTATAGGGCACACACACTCTCTGGAGAGAGAGAGAGTCAGAGAGAGAGAAAATGAGAAATCACCCCCACAGGGGTGATGGCCATGCCACAATCCTTTCTCTTCCATTCTCTTCTCAGGATTTTGGGCATACATGCACACATGCCCAGCCTAAATATCAAGCCTCTGTGCCTAGGATTCATCCTGAAATTGGCCATGTGGGAGTCCAGCGCCTTAATCACCACCTTCTAGGTCCGAGAGGATTCTACTAAATCAAACTAGGTAAAAGGGCTAAGTCAGCCCTTGAAGACAGACATATTCTACATATTTCTTACTTAATCCTTGAACCATTATGAGATCAGTATGGCTAAGTAAGATTTATTTGTAAGGAATCTGAGGCTGAAAGAAATGAATGACTTCTCATAGTTCACCTTTCTAGAAAATTATAAAATCAATGTACACATCAGATTTACATGATAATAAGCTTTTTCTCCCTTACTATAGTATACTATTTCATGTTCCTATAGTAGGTATGACTAGTGTCTCAAGGAATACCAAACAAATATTACTGAGATCAAAGACCAAAGCTTTAACTAATGACCAAATGAAAGCTTAAAGTGAAGGAAAGATTTAAAAAATATAAGCTGAACTACTCAATTAAAAGCTTTGACTTGCTTAGACATTCAGAGATGAGGTTCTAAATTTAAGATATTTACTGTTTTAGTTTTTAGGTTTTTTTCCTGCTTAACATGAAGGGCATTATTTAGTTTCGGCAATACAAAAAAGAAAACTTTCCCCTGTAGTTAAGACCCCATATACATCGAAGTATTTCAAATATATTTCTGAAAATTGAGAGATTTTGACTGATACATTTAAGGGAAGTATTTATTAAATTTAATTTATCTATTTATTTCCTTAATTTCACCAATAGTTTTAGACAAGGAGACATTTACTAGAAAGAAAGGATTGAATCTCGATGAGGCACTAAATAATGAATGTGATGGCACTTATATCCTGTTGCCAGGACTTCCAAGCTCAAGGTAGAGACTGAAATAAAGTTAAGTGACAAGGCTCTGTAGAGTAGGTTCAAAGGATAGGTTCCAGTGAGTGTACTGTAGGATTCTTTTCTAAAACAGGAGTGTGGATCTTACACAGATAAAAGTATACTTGTTCAATATTATTTTTACTATTTAACAAAAGATAAAATAAATCATAGCTCTTTATATTACAAAAAATTTTTTCACATACTTTTTAAATGGTTATCTTCATTAGAACATTTACATGTTGCTTTATGAAGTAATTTTTTGCAAAAGAAGGTTCAGTATATAAAAAGGTCAAGTATAAAAGATGATTATAGAAAATTCAGCCAAAAAGATAAACCATTTTTGAAATAATAATTCAAATGTGGGAAGTTAAAGTTAATGATCATTTGAAATGTGTTTAAAATGAATGATAATTATCCTTAGTTTATGTTTGAAATCATTATTTTTGCATACAGAATAAATCATGGTTGTTTTGAAGTTTTTCTTCTTATCATTTCAATTGAGCAACAGAATAAAAAAATTAGAATGTTTGAATTTGTTTTAAAATTATGCTATAAAATGTGATATATAAACTTTATCATCTGTACATAACAATGAAATAGCTATTAAACAATTTAAGGCAACAGTGGCTTACTCTGTGGTTTGTTTTAGAAGGTTAATGAATGCTTTCTTGAGATTCACAAATATTTCCTATCCACTTTGTAAGGTGGGAAGACATATAGTATTTACTGAAAAATTTAACTTGAACTTAAAAAATTTAATATAAACAATAATGTTCATAACATAAATACTGATTGCAAAGGTGGTATATATATTTAGTATATTACTCATTGTAAAATACTTCTCTCAGGGAAGTTTTTGATTTGATATGTATGGTAAATAAATCACTGTTTTCTATATACACTTTCCAGGAAAATATTCCACACGTAAAACGAGTTTCTGAGAGGCAAAATGTTACTTTCCATATACAGAACAATGAGAACGATAGGTACGTATGTATGTATTTATGCATAGAAAGAGACACTGAACACACACACCCATTGTATACATTGTATACATATGCAGTTGACCCTTGAACAACACAGGTGCTAGGGGCACTGACACCCTGCACAGTCCAGAATTCACATACAACTTTTGGTTTTCCAAAAACTTTACTACTGATGGTCTATGGTTGACCAGAAGCCTTACTGATAACATATACAGTCAATTAAAACATATTTTGTGTGTTGCATGTATTATATATCATATTCTTACAATAAAGCAAGCTAGAGAAAAAAAATCTTACAAAGAAATTACAAGAAAGTACATGAAGAAAACCATAAAGAAGAGAAATCACATTTACAGTATTTACTGAAAGTAATCCATGTTTAAGTTGACTCATGTAGTTCAAGTTCATGTTGTTCAATGATCAACTCTACATATATAAGTTCATGTTTTATACATGCATACACACATATACTTATGTTATGTACAGATGATAATAAGAGAGGAAATGAGCAAAGAGTTCAATTTAGTTGACAGACCCCACCCTTACATTCAGAATCACTTTTCCTTAGGAAAATGAAGATTTTACTGTAAGACTAAACTTTTCCTACAAAATTGCTTCCACATGATAGGAAAATAGTCTGACAATACTCCTCCCCAGTTCTCCAGACATGCTTGTTTAGGCACGCTGATGCTATTGCAATATACAGACCTTAGCTTTCTTTTCTAAGTCTCATATTTGTAACTCACATTACTTCACTTTTTGGGGTGAAGATAGTTTTAGAAAAATATTTTAATTTTGTTACTTCATAAACTTTTTTAGGTAAAATATTATTCACAGCAGATTATAGTCAGGATTAATTTGTATTTAGTAAACCCAACATAATTCAAAACTGTGCAATTTATGTTTACACTATATTACTTCACTTTGAGTTCTTCCTTAATAAGTCATTCTTGATGACTTCCTTTGTCTTGGTAGGAAGCTAGTAACACAGTGTTAAGGACACAGGCTTTGGAATTCAGACCACATTTAACAAAATCTTCATTCTGGCAATTGCTATGTGTTTGATCTAGAGCAAACTATTTAATTTTTCCATGTTTCAGTTACAAGTGAGGATAATAACAGCATCTACCTCATAATGCTACTGTGGTTATTTTAAATGAAATATAATCTAGACAAAGGCTAAATACAATAATATCAAAATAGTAGGTTCTTAAGAAGTGATAGTTGTTGCTACTGTACATTGTTTCTTTAAGATTTTTTTTTTTTTCCCTTCTGAATCAGTTTAACAAAAGGGCATCAAGATGAACTTGTTCCTTAAAGAAAATTGACAAAGTCATAGTATGGCTAAAATGTTCACTGAATCTAGTTTTGTCCTACTTAAATCTTTTCAAAGTCGTAATGGCAGACTTTCTACAAGGAGACAGATTGTCTTCCTCCATAATAATTCATAAGAACAATTTAAAGTCTGTTTTTATTATGTGATAAGAAAGAGCCATCTGTGGTCCCTTGGCCATTTTAAAGAACAATGTATCTGAATGTTGAATTATAAACTAATTCAGAATATGAGAAAGATGAAGATTTCTCCCGCTCAGTAATGGATTTTCTGTGTATCTGGTTCTATGTAGCTAATGTGAAGGTTAGTACGGTCAGAATTGATTCTTTTACCAGGAGAAAAACTAATGAATAAAAGGTCTATCTGTAATTCAATTTTCCTATATTAGGAGGTCATAGAAAGAAAAAACCAAAGGGTGTCCAGATATTAAATAAAGACTGCTCAACTAATATCTTTAAATACTAATGGTTTCTGCTATTTGTAAAGCTCAGAACTTTGAGCCATAGGGGGCTCCAAATACAAGCGAACTGTGTCTCCACTTCAAGGAGTTTATGACTATAGAGAAGAGTTGAGTAGACTTGATTTCTACATTGAGAGATTCAGAGAGGTAGGATGATGGAATCTCATCAGAAATGTTATGAGAATACTAGAGTATTCAAATTAGGACTGGATCATTAAATACGTACAGGCATGTAATAGAGATATAGTCATAATTGAGGTGCACGTTGAGGTTAGCTAAGATCATGATTTTTTATTTAAAAAGCAAACCATCTTAAAGAACTCTGCTTTCTGTGGGGCAGGATAGTTCACTGAAGAGCAGCACTCCTTCCCAAAATATCTAAAAAGCCAAACAAAGTATAGACATTGTCTCAGTGATCCTCAACAGAATAAACATAATAAAACTACCCCAAAGTATGTCTTTTCCATCTTTTTCTTTAATTTTGCTGGAAGGCTCGTACACTTGCCAGAGAGAGACAGAGAGGGGAAAGAGGGAAAGTGAGAAAGCATTCATAGTCAGGAATGGTCATGCTGTGATTCCTTCTCCATTTCTCCTTTTCAGGATTTTAGTCACACACACACACACACACACACACACACACACGCACGTACCTGGTGTGCTTTTCAAGTTGCTGAATCTGGGACTTGAACTGTGCACTCAATCATGTGAGACCAAGCTGCCTTAACTACCATAACATAGGCTAGTCCCTCTAAAGTATATATAGATATTTTTAAATATTTTATAAACAAAACTTACAGAATTTCTTTTCATCAGAGAAAATTTCATTCTTTTTTTCTGTTAAATGTTTCTTCCTTTTGCCCCTCTCATCCACTTTCTACCATCACTCCCCTTCCCCTCCCTTAGTCTCTGGTATCTACACCAATTCTCTCTACTGTCGTATCTTTGGATTTTTCATTTTCTGCTGTAGAGTACAGGCATTCAGTACATATTGAGTGGGGAAATACAGTGTGTAGCTTTCAAAATCTGGCTCATTAAGGCTTTTATATTCATCCACTTTGAATCAAATGGCAGGGTTTCATTGTTTCTTATGACTGAGTAGTATTACAGGTTTTTAACCCAGTCATCAGTTTTTGAACACTTAGGTTTATTCCATATCTTAGCAATTGTGAATAATGCTGCAATCTGTGATAATTCTTATCTTTGACCTCTGTGATAATATACCTTTGTTGGGTATAAGAGGTATATTTTTCTTCATTGAATGTTTTAGCAATTTGATTAAGTTATACTTAAGTATATCTTAAATATAAAAAGTACATAAAATAAACTACTAGAAGCAGAGATTAGAACGGAGGTTGCCAGAGTTTGAAAGAGGAGAAAATAAGGAGTTTTTCAATGGCATAAGATGCATATTTGCTAGATAAATAAATTCTAGAGGTCTATTGTACAGCATCGTGCTTATAGTTTGCAATACTGTATCATACATTTAAAATGTTTTTTGAAAAGGATAGATTCCATGTCAAGTGTTCTCAACACACACACACACACACACCCTCACACACACACACACACACACACACACACACACCATACATACACATCTCCTCTCCCAAAACAAAACAAAACAAAACAATTTTTGGACATGATGAATATTTTATTACCATTATTGTGGTAATCATTTCACAGTATACGCATATGTCCAGATTCATTGAATTATATATATTAAATATGTGGACTTTTAAAAAAAGCATCAATTATATTTCCATAAAGCTATTTTAACAAAAGGAATTATGTATGTGGGAATTTGTGGAAAGATATTAAAAATGAACTGAAAAAAAATAAGCAACTCTGCTCTACCCTAACAGGGAAAATACCTTTCAAAAACAAGAAAAACTAAAAACTTTCTGAGCCAAATAAAAGCTGCAGAAATGTGTTACCTGGGAACACACATGACAAAAATTGTTACAGGATGTTTATTAGGCATAAATAGTGGATGGATATTTGGATGTATATAAAGAAATAAAATCCAGAAACAATAAATAGGTGGTGAACTAAAAAACAATTTTGAAAAACTTTTAATGCATGACATTGGATCTGGCAATGATTTCTTGAATATGACACCAAAAGCACAGGCAAAAAAATTTAAAAAAAAAATAAGGAAAAGAAAAGGAAAGGTAAAATAGATTGCTTTGGAATAAACAAACAGCTTTTGTGCATCAATGGACACAATCAATATAGTAAGAAGTTAATACATGAAATGAGAGAAAATATTTTTGAAAATCATATATCTAACAATGGTTCAATATCCAATACATATAAAGAAGTTGCAAAACTGGATAAAACAAAACAACTCAATGAAGTGAGTAAATGACTCAAAGAGACATTTCTCCAAAGGAATATGCAAATAGTCAATGAACACATGAAAAACTGCTCATCACTAATTATTAAGGAAATGCAAACCAGAGCCATAACTAGATACCATCTGACCTTCTTACTTTGATTAGATTGGCTACTATCCAAATAACATAAAGTAACAAGTATGGGCAAGGAGACAGAGAACTTGGAATTCTTGTCCACTGCTAGTGAGAATGTAAAATGTTGCAGCCAATACAGCACAAATAGGTTCCTAAAAATTATTACTGAAAACCAATAGACAACCTAACAATTATACTTCTGGGTATATACCCACCAAAAGTAAAACTGGAGTCTTGAATATTTATCTGTACACCTATGATCATAGTAGTGTTATTGCAAAGGTGGAAGCAATCCAAGTATCCATTGAAAGCTAAAATGTGCCGTATTCCTATAATAGAATATCATGCAGCCTTAAAAAGGAAGAGAATTCTGACATAGGCTCCATGAACAAACCTTGAAGATATTATACTAAAAAAACTAAGTCAGGAACAATCAGATAAGTATCATTTGACTCTGTTTATATGAAATAATACATGGTTCCACCTATATGCAGTCAAATTCATAGACAAAAAGTACATAGTGGTTATCAGGAGGTAGGAGGAATGAATATTATAGAGATATAGTTTGCTAAGATGAAAAAAATTTGGAGATTTGTTCCATGACAATGTGAATACACTTAACCCTGCTTGACTAAAGACTTCAAAGATAGTAAAGATGGTAAGTTTTATGTTATGTGGTTCTACCACAACTGAAAATAAAATTGAAACATAATTTACTATTTCCAGCAAAATAGCAACATATTTGAAGCCATTATTCCATATACAGAAGAAATATACAAGACAATAATCACATAAGTACAGGAAGATAAAAATAGAAGTATGTTGTTATAAGATTCTTATATATAATTTAGTATGACTATTTAAAAGAAAAGTGGTACATTGGCAATGTATATTGTTAATCTTAGAGAAACCACCATAAAATAAGACTTAGGAGGATAGCTAATAGGCTAATAGTGAAACGAAAATTGATAAATAAAAAACTACTTATGAGGTGATGATTATGTTAACTAGCTTGATTTTGGTAATTATTGCACAATGTATACATGCAGCAAAATATCACATCTTACACTATAAATATGCAAAAAAATTTGCTTATTATGCCTTAATAAATCTGTGAGAAAAGTACAGTATTCATAAAACATTTTTTTTGGGGGGAGAGATTTTTGCTATAAGACGCGTATGCTCGCCAGACAGACAGAGAGAGACATAGAGAAAGAAAGCAAGAAATCACCCCCCAGAGGGGATGGTCACGCCGCAATCCCTTCTCCTCCATTCTCCTCTCGGGATCTTGGGCACGCACGCACACACGCCCGGCGTGAGTTTTAAGCCACCGGGTCCGGGACGCGAACCACAGTCGACTACGTGGGAGTCCAGCAACATAGCCATTACGCTAACTGCTGGTTCCCATTCATAAAACATTTGTAACACAAAAGATTAAAAAAGAAATTAACTCTAAAAAAGAAATTAACAACAAAAGAATAAACCACATAGAAAAAATGAAATATTATAATTGTTGATATAAATTGAATATATCAGTAAGTACGCTGAGTGTAGATGATCTAAATAGCCTATTTAAAAGGTAGAAAGTCAGACTGAATAAGAAAAGCAAAACTCAACTGTATATTTTCTATAAGAAATCCATTTAAAATATAAAGACCAAAAGATTAAAAGTGGAATGATGGACAAAAGTTGTCAAATGATGGAACAATATAAAATTAGAAGGTATAAGTAAGGGGCCACGTTGTGGTTCAGTGGGAGCACAGCGGGGCCCACATGGAACAGGTCCTGAGTATGCTTTCTGAGGCCTCCCTGAGAGCACACGTGGTGCATTTTCATACCTGTGATCCAAGCCAACTGAGTCAGGGTGGATCATAGTGCCAAAACCCTGTTGGAGTGCTATCTTTCTCCCTCTCTTTGTTTCTCTGTTTCTTCTATTTCATGGAATTAAAAATGAATAAAAAATTTGTGAAGGTACAAATAAAAAGAAAGATGAAGTATCTATATTAATATAAGATAAAGCCAAGTTTAAAGCAAGGAATATTACTGTGGGTAAAATGAAACATTGCATAATGAAAATGTCTCCTTTTATCCGAAGACTTAACAATCTCAAATGTATTTATAACTAAAATCAGAGCCTCAAAATTTATAAAGCAAAAACTGACAGAACTGAAAGGAGAAATAAATTCTATCCCACACACAAACAAAAAATCCTACAATTATAGAAGTGGAACTCAATCCTCCTCTCTCAATGATTGACAAAATATGTACAAAAATGTCAGTGAGAATACAAAATGTATGAATAATAATCCAGGGTCACCAAAATGTTCATGGGAAATGTGTATTATGAAAAAAAACTATTTTTGCACCAAAATAAATTTGCTTTAATTCCATCTTTCATAAACTTTCTTAGTGCCTTTGTATTAACCCACTTGACAAAATTAACATCGATGGTACATTCTTTTCTCAAACTTGGAGAATACACATTTTTTTAAGTGTTCACAAAGCATTCTGCAAAGGAGACCATATTACAGTCATAAAAACATCTCAATTAACATAAAAAAAAAATTGAATTGACACAAATATAGTTTCTGAAAACAATAAAATTAAACTAGAAATGCCCCAGTCTGATGGTACAGTCAGTAGCAAACTGAATTGCAAACTAAATGCTGTGCTGGAAGCCACATGGCTGACTATGGATTTGGATTCCTTGCTAACTTGATGGAATGTGCGCATGTGCTCAGGACTGTGATAAGCCAGAGGACCAAGGAAAGAGGATTATGGTGTGACAAGACCCTGTCCAGGATGTCTCTCTGTCTCTCATGACCTCTATCATGAATAAAATTATTAAAACTTAAAAAAAGAAACAACTTTAAAACAATAGCAAGATTTCTGGGAAAAAATATTTAACAGTTAAACAACAACTTCTAGATAATGAAGAACAAAGGAAAAATTAGGAACTATTTTCTACAAAATATGTTGAAACAATTGGAAGGATGCAGCTAAAGGAGTTCTTGAAGGAAAATTCTGAGTTATAAATGCTTACATTAGAGAATAAAAATAGTCAAATCAATGATAAAAGGCTCTACCTACAAACTAGTAATATTTGTTTGTTAGTTTTCAATCAGATTGCCACTGCTACCTATTGCTTATTATATTTAGGTTTTATGTAGGTTGAAGTAGAGACATTTCCTGACAATTTTTCTGACAGTTGATTCTGCTAGTTCTATTTATTCTTTCATGGGTTCTAGTTTTTGTGAAATAGTTGTTTAATTTCCATAGATATTTTCTAAGTTTCTTTTGAGCATGGTGTTCATATTATCTAATCCTATTTCGAGCTAGAGCCTCTAGCAAGCTTGACCAGTTTTTAAATTTACAAATATGCTTCCTTCCTGTTATGAATTTACTGTTACTATATTATCAGTTATCTTTACCATTCTCTTCTAGGATTTGTGATTGAAAGTAAGAGAGATGCATAAACTCTGTCAACAAGTTGCCACTATAATGAGATAGATTAGTTAGGGTCCATCCTTGAATCCTTTATAATATAAATAGGAACTTTATTTTTTAATTTATTTATGTTTTGAGAGGTTTTTGCTAAAGGGCACATGCTCTCACCAGAAAGACAGAGAGACAGAAAACGAGAAATCACCCCCAGGGGCGATGGCCATGTTGCAATCCCTCCTCCTCCATTCTCCTCTAGGGATCTTGGGCACGCACACACATGTGCCTGGCACGAATTTAAGCCATCGGGTTCAGGACTCAAACCGCAGTCAACTACATGGGAGTCCAACTATATAGCCATTATACCAACTGCTGGTCTCAGGAGTTTTATTTTTAATAGTCCCACAAATCCTACCTCCTGGCATTTACGCCTATCTGTATCTTTCACTTGGAATTCAGGTGTGTTCTCAGCATTTGCTTCAGTCAACAGGATGTTAGCAACAAAATTTCAGAAAAAGCATTTAATGTGTTTTCACATTGAAACTTATCATTTTGAAATGCTCTTGGGGGACCAGCAGTTAGTATAATGGCTATGTTGCTCGACTCCCATGTAGTCGACTTCAGTTCGAGTCCTGGACCCTGTGGCTTAAACTCATACTGGGCACATGTGTGTGCATGCCCAAGATCCCAAGAGGAGAATGGAGTAGAAGGGATTGTGGTATGGCCATCCCCCCAGGGGGTGATTCTCGCTTTCTGTCTCTCTGTCCCTCTCTCTGTCTTCCTGGTGAGTGCACACGCCCTATAGCAAAAATCTCTCAATAAAAGAAAGGAAAAAAAAAAAGAAAAGACATGCTCTTTGTTGGAACTAAGCACCCATACTATAAAGTGGTCCATGTTATTTTGCTGGAGAGAGGTCACATGGAGAGACACTGAGAGATGAGACATGAGACTTCAGGTACTGAGAGAAAAGACATGTCAAGGACAGCTGAAATACTCCAGCCAGACTGTCTGTAGAATGCAGACATATGATTTACCCCCATCAAGATCTTGTGTATCAAAAGATCTAGCCAGCCAAACTACAGAATGACAAAAAATAACCAACTTAAGTCACTAAGTTTCAGGATTTTTTGTCATGCACTAACAAATACTAAACCATGTACAAAGGGAAAAACTGTCCTCAGACAAATTAGGCTTCTAACATTTTCGATATTTTTTTTTTTTAACATTGCCTCCTGTATGGTTTGTTTATACTTTTCCTTTTTTTTCTGGAATGTGAATGCCCTGTTACCTATAAAAATCTTATACTTCTTTAAGATATTGTGATATTAAGTATTGAGCAAAGTAATAAAGGTAGTTTCTATTTCTAACACATTTTGGCTTTTACTTCTTTACTTCTGACCAAGCAGAAAATCGCCTAGGAGTTACAGTTGTCTCTGTTTTCATTAACCAGGCCAAACTGTAACATTGTATTATTATATTAAACCCAAGTGATTGTAAACTGTCAATATGCCAAGAAAACTGCTATTGTAGATAATTGAAGTTGTTTCAGGAGTCCATTTTATTCTTCAGCTTTCTGGATCTTGCGATAAGTAGAAAATGGATCCAATGGTAATAATTATAGTAACCATTTATTAAATGATTGCTGCACTGTGTTAAGACATATGTGTAATCCAATGCTCCAGACCTCGCCTGCTAAGAGGTCATCATCTCAGAGTCATCTTGTGATAGATTCTCTTACTGTCTTGGTTCTACTTAACATCTCTGCTTATAAATCCACTTGACGAAACCTCTTAGTTTGATTTCCCAACATGAAAATTTCAATGTACACTGGAAGTGGTTCCCTGGTAATCTCAAAGCTTAGAACTCCTCAGTTTGGGATGTCAGAAAATCGCTAGGACAAATATCCTCTTATCCAATTCTTCCGCACAATTTATTGTCCAGCTCATGGAAAGGGTAGGCTTATACAGAGGTTTTCATCAATGGTGATGAAGATGATAATGAATATTTATTGATTGGTCATGCATTTTACTTTTTATTCAGGTTGTATTTAATACATCCAACAACTCTGAGATAGTACTCTTATCACCAATTCACAGGTGACAGGAACACAGACAGAAAAGTTAAACTACTCAGGATTAGGGACCAGCAGGTGGTGTGGTGGTTAAAGTGCTGGACACTCCCACATGGTCGACCAGGGTTCAAGTCCTAAATCTGGTGGCTTGCTTTCTCACTTCCTCTCTCTCTCATTCTCACCCTCTGTCTCTCTCTGCTCAAACTAAAAAATAAATGAATGAATGAATAAAATAAATAATCTTTAAAAAAAAAAAAACTATTCAGGATTAAATGAGTTTCCAAGAAATTACATCAGTTTTTGTTTGGCTCTTCTCCAGTCACAAGAGCACAAATCTATTTCAAGGAGCTTGATGAGTGTCATATCCCAGACCATTTGCTTACTCAGGTCTAACTGCCACAAGGCACTTTCAACCCATCCCAATCACACCTTCCTGAATATGCAGCCAAATATGCCCCTTATCACCAATAATAAAATAGAATTAAAACAGAAGGAAGGAAGAGGAATATAGAGAAGTTACTTGCATTAAAAACAGGTATATCCAGCTCATTCAGCCCAAAACGACTCATTATGCGAAAATTATCTTGCTGTTTCAAGAAAACAAATAAAATATGGATGATGATTTAGTCATTATTATTCTTATTTTATAGCCAAGAAAATGAACATTTAGAAAGGTCAAACAACTTGTCTAAATTTAAAAAGATATGTGACTAGGAGTGGAGACAGCTCACAGTCAGACTGTCATAATATTTCCTCAAAAAGGCTTAGGGTGGTGAAATATACAGAAAACAAAGTTTACATAAACTGGCAATTTCTAATACATATAATTTTTAATTTAGTGCTGCCAATTTAAACAGTAGGGTTTACATATAGAAAGATAACACACAAAAATGAACAAGTAACCACTCAAATAAATTAGCAGAAACATATTCACTAAGAAGAGAAGTTTCTTTTCTGTTGTTGTTTGCTACTGGGTGTATGCACTCACCAGAGAGAAACAGAGAGAGGAAGAGAGAGGGAGAAAGCATCCCCCAGCAGGAACAGTCCTGGTGCCATCCTTTCTCCCCACTTCTCTTCTCAGGATTTGGCGAATGCACATGTGCCTGGATTGTTTTTCAAGCTGCTGGGCCCAAGGATGGAACCACTTAATTAGTCATGTAGGATCCAGTCACCTTAATCACCATGCCACAAGTTAGCCCAAGAAAAGGAATTTCACATTTGTGTTCTAACCTTAATTTTATAATTTCAGACTTCCAGCAGGTCATAAGTATGCCCTCTTTGATCCTTGATTTGATTTTCAAAATGCACACACACGGGACCAGCAGTTAGCGTAATGGCTATGTCGCTGGACTCCCACATAGTCAAACGTGGTTCGAGTCCCGGACCCGGTGGCTTAAACTCATGCCGGGTGCGTGTGCGTGTGTGCCCAAGATCCCGAGAGGAGAATGGAGGAGAAGGGATTGCGGCGTGGCCATCCCCCTGGGGGGTGATTTCTCGCTTTCTATCTCTCTGTCTCTCTCTGTCTGTCTGGCGAGCACACGCGCCCTATAGCAAAAACCTCTCCAAAAAAAAAGAAAAACAAACAAACAAAAAAATGCACACACACAAAGAATTAAGATCGCATGTATTAAAAAAATAAAAACAAGGGGCTTGCCCGTGGTGTCGTGGTTAAGGGTGCTGGACTTCCACACGACCAACTGAGGTTTGATTCCCGGACCTGGCAGCTTGCTTTCTCACTCTCCCCTCCTCCCCTCTGTCCCTCTCTGGTCAAATTTAAGAATTAAATAAATTAATACATAAAGTTAAATAAAATAATTATTCAAAAGAAAACATAAAAACAAACCAACCAAACAAACAATGCCCTCTTTTACTTTTCCACAGTGATTTGGAACTCCGTGCCTAGCAACAAACCTTTCTCAGTTTCTTCAGAAAATGCCACCTACTTCTTGCTTTCTTTCTAGAGTAAAATGCTTTTATGTAGGTAAGGTTTATGCTGTAAGGGGGACTGGCCTAATTTCATTTTTGTAAACATTAAAGAACATTTTAATTTTTTAAATGAAAATTAGTAAGGAAATAAATTAAGATAAAAGAGAAGAAAATTACTAAACTGATGTATTTATGAAAAAGCGTCAGTAGTCTGAAATCAGGCTGTGTGTATGTTTTTTTTTAATTTTTAAATTTTTGTTTGTTTTTAATGACAATTATTTTTCCTCATCACAATATGTTTCTTTAATACACTAGGCTCATGTCCCAAACCTTCTTATTTATCTGAATTTCTAATTATTAGGTAAAATACACAAATGCAGACATAAGGCTGTACCATCATTTTATATTTTTATTCAGATGCCGTATGCTTTTTAATCATTAATGAGAGTGGTTTACACATATGATAATCTCCAGCGAGTAAATATAAATTCTCCCACATGTATACTTGTAACAGAATTTTTAAGTTAGGATTTTGTTAAGCAGAGTGATCCATATGATATCCTTTTGGTTTGATTGTTGTTCAAAGACTAGCATTCTATTGATTTATTTTTAATAATGCCAGAGGGCATGTACATTTACCAGAGATGGACAGAGAAAGGAGGGAGGAGGCACTCCCCCACTGAGCCTTAGTCTCTCTGTAATCCCTTCTTTTCCCTATCTTTGGGCATGCACTCACATGTGTCTGGCTTATTTTTGAAGTGGCTGGGTCTGGATTTGAACTGTGGTTGGCTATGTGAAATTAAGTTCCCTCAACCACTAGGCTATGGGGCTGGCCCTGTCTTGGATGAAAAACATTTTTCTTTTTTTTAAATAAGGAACTGCCTAATTCATTTATTATAGTCTATGGGCCTGAGAAAACCTTTGTACTCCTGCTTTGGCTTCCATAAGTAAACTGTAAATTCACTTGGAAAGCTGCTTCCATGGTTAGTTGCTAAGTTACGGCCAATCACAGTGGCTAAGCTTTAGTCATTCACAGAACTCGCCTTTTTATTTTTTTGAGAGCTTTTTCCTATAGGATGCATGTGCTTGCCAGAAAGACAGAGAGAGACAGAGAGACAGAAAGTGAGAAATCACCCCGCAGGGAGGATGGCCATGCTGCAATCCCTTCTCCTCCATTCTCTTCTAGGGATCTTGGGCACTCACGCATAGGTGCCAGGCATGAGTTTAAGCCACCAGGTCTGGGACTCGAACTGCAGTTGACTACATGGGAGTCTAGTGACATAGCCATTACGCCAACTGCTGGTCCCAAGAATCCACCTTTTAAACTGCATTAATGCAGACAAATTTCAAGATGTCACTAATACAAGTATTTATCTATCTTATTCCTTCACTTCCATTGCTGTACATCACTTTATCATTTTGGAATAAAAGTATGCCTGACCATTAAGCTACCCAGAGTCCCTTGGAAGCCATTGTGGGGTCCCTGATTCAAATCATGTTTTTCCACAATTAAACTCCACGAAATTAAATTGTCTGAAGTTTTTCCTTTAACACATTAAAATTATGTACTTACATAAAGCCATTGGTGTTTTACCAGTAGAATGATAATCACTAGTTGAGAAGTACTGAGTTGCTCCTGAATCATGATTTCTCTCTCACCTTCTCCCCACCACCCCTACCTTTCTTTGAGTTTAATACTAATGATTCAAACATGGACATAGAGCTTTTCTCTTTATCGTCCTTAGGATGCCTAAGAAAAGGAGATGTTTTCTAACTTGTTATACAATGCCAAGGTATGATTTTAAAATTCATGAAAATAAACACTATCCAAAACACAAAAGTTCTACCATAACTAGTTTTCTTGCTGCACTGCAGATGCATAAAAGAGCCCAGCTGAGCTCATATGTCAGAAGAACCCCATAACTAGCTGAGAGTAGGATCCATACGTTGAACTCTCCTTTTCCCCAACCCTAGCTCTTTGCCTTGTCTCCCTGAGACCCAGTCACTGTCCCTAGGTCTCCTGGACATCTTGTGACCATGACTTTCATCTCATGGAATTGACCTAAGGCCAGGGCCATTCCAAAGTTATGCACACCTCTCCCACATTAACGTCACTAGGTTAGGGGCACTAAACCTAAACACACACTGCTGATTCTGTTAACTGATAAGCTAACCTTTGCTGTAACCTTCAAGCAATGTATGTACAAGCCAGAAGCTGTCTTGGTGACAGAATCGGCATCGATCTTTAATTGACTTACGAATGCTTTGTTGTTAGTGTATAAAACTTGACCCTCTGCTCAGAGTAGGCACAGACCATTCTCCCCCGGCTGTCAGTGGAACCTTGTTTCCCCTAATATGAGTAAAGTCATGTCTTCTCCTGTTGAACCTGCAGGTGTGTTCTTTGGGATTGGTAAACATTATGTGCAAGCCCTCTCAGATTTGGGGCTCACCCAGGACACTAGCTTTGATAGAAACTGTATTCCACAAGATTGTATGATAAATAAATGACTGTTGTTTTAAGAACTAAGATTTAGAGTTCTTTTAATCTAAAGGAAAGTAACTAATGCAATGTAGTCCATAAAAATCTATTTTAATTGGGAGAGAGTAAGTTCAAATCAGTATCACCTTTGAGGTTCTATGAGCTCATGAACAAAGAAATAGAAAGGGAGAGAGAGACTTTTCAATTGGCTCTAAAAAACCATATGTACTATCTTACTAATAAAGTTTAATTTAAATACAATAATGTAAATCGCTTAGTAAAGCCTGGCCCTGATCACTTTATTTTGGAGAGGTTTTTCCTATAGGGCACGTGCATTCGCCCAAAAGACAGAGAGAGAGGTAGAAAGCGAGAAACCACCCCCCCCCAGGGGGGATGGCCACTCTGCAATCCCTTCTCCTCCATTCTCCTCTTGGGATCTTGGGTACGCACGCACAGCACGCACATGCACCCGGCGTGACTTCAAGCCGCCAGGTCCGGGACTTGAACCGCGGTCGACTACACGGGAGTCCAGCAACATAGCCATTACGCTAACTGCTGGTCCCCTGGCCCTGATCACTTTTGACCTCAGTACACATTAATCATGAATGAGTCAGTTTCATTTCATAATAACAGTTTTGATAAGGTGTTAAGAAAAGACATTAAGTGTCTTCTATCAAAGAACAGATCATTGGCAATTAAAAACTTCAAAGCATCCATTGTAGCTGGCATAAAAAATCAACGAGGTCAAAAACTGGCACCATAAGGACAGTTCCCTGCGCATTTTGCATTATTAAGCTAAATTTATGATAAAATATATACTAATACACTTTATCAGGCAGTCAATGGAAAATATAGTGTTGGTTCTCTGATCAAATAGTAAGAGGGCATATCATTACTGCATTTATTCCCTCAACTTTATGGAAGATACTGCAACTGTACTTTGAATATATTTAGAAAAGTTTCTAAGAAAAAAAAACGTAATATAGATTATGTCACTGAAATATGATCTCAGGGAACTATTCAAAATGTCACACATTTTAGTATCTCTTCACTTAGTCTACCCCTTGCCAAGAACATTTGATTCTTCCAAATTGTTATTATCATGAATATGTCTTAAGCAATGTGTTTTGCTGACAGATATTTTAAGAACTACCAAGAATGCAAGACGTCAAAGGGCAGCAGTTTCATGACCCTATTCCCCTACGAAATTACTTGGAGTAATGACAAATAATCAAAATTAGTTTGAAGTACCACTAATGAAATAAATAACTATTTGTATACAAAACTTTCTTTTTTCTACAGTGCTTACATACAACAGGAGGATTTATATATCGGGACAGAATGTTGTACAACAACTTGTGACACAGAAGTTATCATCTTTTTTGTTTGTTTGTTTTGATTGCTAAATGGCATGTGTGTTTGCCAGAGAGAGAGAGACAGACAGGCAGAAAGAGAGAAAGAGAAAGCACCCACTCATAAGATATAGTAATGCCACAATTCCTTTTCCTTCATTTCTCTCTCTTTATCCTATTGGGATTTTGATCATGCCTCCTTTCACATTCAGTGATTTCAAGCCATCAGAGCCAACAGTCAAACCACAGTTAATCACGTGGGAGTCAGAGTCAGCTTTCTTAACCAGTAGGCTGCAGTACTGCTCCCCCCATTTTTAATAATACTTTTTATTTCTTCCTGTGATGGGGTGCATGTGCTTGCTAGAGAGAGACAAAGAAAGAGAGATAGAGAGAGCAAAGAGAGAAGGGAGTTTGAGAAGCTATCCCCAGGAGGATAACCATGCCACAGTCCCTCTCTTTCAATCTCCTCTAAATATCTTGGGCACACATGCACACACATAAAACCTTCAGGTCCAGGACTCAAACTGCACAGTTAGCCATGTAGGATCCAGGTGCCTTTACCACCACACCAACTGGCTGGCCCACAATCCCCCATTCTTATTAGATATTATGTCAGTTACATCTGAGTAAAATGTTTTACATAAAGAGAACAATAAAAACAATCCACTAACCTCTGTCCTCATAAGGGTTAAAAAATATCAATAAGGAAAGACCCAAATGTCAAATGATGGCTTGAAATGCAACTGGACAACATATTTTGTCAATATTTAAATATATAGGCCAATGTTATACCAAAAGAAAACTTCATCTTATTTTTGGGTGCTTATGCCTATATGTAAATTTTTAAAGAATTATTTAATTTTTATTTATTATTATTATTTGTTAATTAACCAGAGAGAGACAGAAAGAGAGGGAAAGTGAGATGCAAACTGCCAGGTATGAGACTCAAACCACAGTTGGCCATGCGGGAGTCCAGCATTTTAACTGCCACCCCATCTGCCAGCCCACCTATATGTAATTGAATGAACTTGAATTATGTAGCAGCATTTTATGTCAGCTATTTTAAGAGCTTCAGCTCCATACAGTACTTTTTTTATTTCTGATAATTAGGTAATTTGGATGTCAGATCAGAAATAATGATTTTTGCCTTTTGGGCCTCACAAAACAATAATTTTAATGTTTCCACTATTGATTATTTAATAATTAAGTTTTTATCAGAGTGTTTATTTTGGTTGAATGATAAATGTCCTTATCTGCATCTGTATCTTTTTTTCTAGTTTATTATCTGATCCTACTACCAAAACCAGATAGTAAGTAAATGACTCTTCATTTTATAAGTTAAAAAGTACTATTATGTACTTTCATGGAAGATATTATGGATATTTCAAAAACTTATGAGTCTTGGACCAGCAGTTAGCGTAATGGCTATGTCGCTGGACTCCCATGTAGTCGACTGTGGTTCAAGTCCTGGACCCAGTGGCTTAAAACTCACGCCGGGTGCGTGGGCGTGCGTGCCCAAGATCCCGAGAGGAGAATGGAGGAGAAGGGATTGCAGCGTGACCATCCCCCCTGGGGGGTGATTTCTCGCTTTCTGTCTCTCTGTCTCTCTCTGTCTGCCTGGCAAGCGCACGCACCCTAAAAAAAGCAAAAACCTCTCCAAAAAAAAAAAAAAAAAAAAAACTTATGAGTCTTGTAGACTAACTGATTCAAGTTAACCCTGTTAGATATTTAGAAAGGATTAGATGTTGAGTTAACCACTTACGTAACACAGTGAATCAAGGATGTAAAAGCTATATTCATTTCCCACCCCACCATGTTATTATGCTATCAGGACAATATGTTAATAAATAAAATATCAAAAATTAATAGATTTTAAGTGGATTAGATTAGACAGTGTTTAGGTACCTCTTTTGCTTTACTTTTTAAAAAGTTACAAGAAATAATACAAAATGTAAACAATCTAGTGTAAAACAAGCTCTAATTTTGTTGTAGGGTACCAGCATCAGTCATTCTGGGCTTCAATTACCTTACATATTTTAAAGAAGGACAAAAAAAATTAGTTTTCAAGATTGTTTTGAGCATGACCTGTGATATCATGTCATTGTATAATTTATATTTTTTCTACTAGAAAGTAAGATTCTTGAAGGTAGGGTTTATATCTTGCGCATATATTTTCTATAGTGACTTTGTTTTTGTACTTTTTTTTGGAGAGGTTTTTACTATAGGGCGCGTGTGCGCACCAGAAAGACAGAGAGAGAGAGAGAGATAGAAAACGAGAAATCACCCCCCAGGGAAGATGGCCATGCCACAATCCGTTCTCCTCCATTCTCCTCTCAGGATCTTGGGCACGCATGCACACGTGTCCAGCTTGAATTTAAACCACCGGGTCCGGGACTTGAACTGTGGTCGACTACGTTGGAGTCCAGTGACACAGCCGTTACGCCAGCTGCTTATGACTTTGTATCAGAGTATAGCATCACTGTAGTCCTCATTTCTTAGAGATAAAATAATAACAAGTGTGCTTAAATACTTAAAGAGAGAAGAACTGATGAGATACCGTTATAGTAAGACGTTGCTATAGCAAATTTTCAAGATTTGGATTCTAACTTGAAAATTTAGTTCTACATTTAATGCCAACATTTGCTTCCAAAAGGCAAATTCATAGTCAGATGAAGACTATCCAGTTTACTTATTCAAAAGGTCATCACAGAAAAGTTCTTCAAAGATGCTTGTCAAAGTTTCATCAAATAGATTACATTTTTGTTTATTTTATTATATTTATTATAAAGTATTTTAACCAAACAGGCAAATTCAGATCATAATATGACATAATCATACCACTGATTTATTCGGATTTTAACATTTTGCTATATTGTTCTAAAATTTCTTTCAGAATTTTTAAAATGTTAAATAAAAGAAGTTGTAAGAGAGATTGAATAGTATGATATGTACACATGCATATATGTACACATATATACTTAAAACCTACAGTGGTGAGGAGGAAGGGGATCAAAGGAAATATCAATGGGCAAAACAATGGAAAATTATCTGTTGATTACAATATGTGTGTTAATTTCTTTGATTGCACTAACATACACGGTATTCATACTGAAAAACTTCATTTTCTATGTTGTAAAGCTACACATAGAATGTGGTTGAATACAAAAAATAAGGAAAAAACAAAACCTACAATAAAATAATTTATTTTGTGTAATTGCTTTAATTGTCCTTTTACTCATTTGCTTGATTTGTTGAAAATAATTTATTTAGTGTCTACTATATTCAAGTTAATTTTATAAGTGCCATATAGTAAAATGCATAAGCTATGGCATCTATTACCAAATCTATGGTAGTCCCTCTATCAATAATCAATAGTCCATGGTATCTATTATCAAAGAATTTATCAAGAGTTAAAGGAGATAGCACACAATAGTAATTGTAGTCAATTTAGAACACTAGTTGCACAAAAGCACAAGTAAGTGTCTTACAAGTTGTAAGAAGTTACAGATTGTTTTTGGCCAGTATGAGATACAGATGGCTTCATGAAATTCTCTCACTGACTCTTATAGGAGGGCTAGGTAATATACATGTGAAGTGAAGGAGTATGAAATACAGCTGAAAGGGGGAAAAGCGATAGATATGTTCTATGAACAGAAAATAAAGCAGTTTGGTTCATGGCTAAGGTGCTTGAAGATAAATTGTGAGAATTGGGAGGGGAAAAAAAGTTTGCCTATATATCGAAGTAATTTGAGTTCCAAACTAAATATTTGAACTCATGAACAGCAATTTCATTGGCTGTTTGCATTTCTACTCAGCCTCTTTTCTGTTCAACAGGACAGAGAAATTATATGGAAAAACGTGATGGTAGAAACTTAGTATTTATAAGTAAACCCTGATCCATTCTACATTTTCCACTTATATCACCTTGTTGCTATAGCCCCCCTTTCCGTTTCTTTCTCTCCTTATCTCTGGTTCCATTAATAATTTGCCTTTACCTGATCCTTATCTTTGGTTTAACACCCTGCCCCTCAGTCTTTCTCAATGTTTTCTATTTGGTGAAATGAACTATAGGGAGTAATTGCCTTAGACTACTATACCCAGCTTGGTACCATCTGGTCCTACGTATCACCCATTCCAACAATTCTATGCCAAAATATCAGTTGACTTAATTGTTTTTGATTTGTTGTAACTTCCTGGAAACATAGTCCACTTTTCTTTCCTTCCTTCCTTTCTTTCTTTCTTTCTTTCTTTCTTTCTTTCTTTCTTTCTTTCTTTCTTTCTTTTTTTTTTAAAGAAGTTTTGTCTTAGGGTGCATGCACTCACTGGAGAGAGAGAGACAGGAAGAGTGAGAGAGAAAATGAGAAATCACCCAAATGGAAGTTGGCCACACCACAATCTCTTTTCCTACCTTCTCCCCTCAGGATCTTGTGCACACATTCACATGTACCTGATGTAATTTTCAAACCACTGGGTTCAGAATTCGAACCACTGTTGGCCATGTGGGTGTCCAGTGACATAATCACGATGCCATCTTCTGGCCCTCTCTGGGTTTACTTAACACTTTGGTTTCATTTAGATAATCAGAGAAGCAATGTAGCTAAATATATATATATATATATTGCTTGAAATCTTCAAATTTCTATTAGAGACTCTGTGTTTGCGTATTTCATATGAGCATCATTTAAACCTGTGATAACTGAGTAGACTGGAAACAGTAATGGATGTAAACTGAACTACTACTCAAATACTATCTAAATTGTTGGATTATGTGTAGCCATATGGAACAACTGAAAGGTAGGTTCTTTAAAACAACAGTGGTAGTTACTCTATCAATAGTCACATTAAAGTCTATAAGAAAGCAAAAATCAGGTAAATTGGCAACTGGCTTTCAAAGTGAATAGGGTATTGTTCCACATAGATAAAACATATACTATTGAAATTTCAAGTGTTGAAGTGAAAGAAAAGTTCCACATAGCAATAATGTGTGGCAACTCAGCCAGCATTCAAAACTCATTTCTGAGATAGTTTCTTTCAATCAAACCCTGAGGGAATGTGAAATCTTAAATCCTTCATTTTGTAAATAGGAGCCATAGCTGAAGCAAAACCAAGACTCCTAAGTTCCTCAGGGACTTCCATAAGGAAACTATATATATATATAGTTTCTTTTACTGTTTTTATTTTATTTCACACTATCATTTTTAATTTGTTTTCTAATTGTGGTTCTCTCATTCTTTAAAATAAATTGGTACTTTGAAAAGAATTTGCAGTAAATAAAAATTCCAGTGGAAATACCAGATAAAAATACAAAACCAAATTTAAACATTCTAGTTTTCTTCAAGGTGAATGTGAAAAAGTTGTTCCTATACTAGGAGTTTTTAATAAATAGACAAGGAAATGATAAACTTAGGATCTATAAAAGGATTTCAATAGATTTTTTTTTCAAACATTCATTTTATTTTTATTTGACCAAAGAGAGACACAGAAAGAGAGAGTGAAAGTGGGAAAGTGAGAAAGCAAGCCATCAGATCTAGGACTCAGACCATGGTCAACCATGCGGGAGTGTCCAGTGCCTTAACCACCACGCCACCTGCTGGTTCCAGGATTTCAATAGTTTATGAACTAAAGAAAGAGTAAGTTAAATTATATATTTCCTAATTAAGAACTTTTTCTGGACAATGTCTGTTAATTGTAAAATAGAACTGTGAAAAAAATAACAAAGTTGTTAAGAAATATAGACTATTCTGTTCTGTTAATACTTTACTGTTGTAACACATAAGTAAAACATATTTTATATTTTTCAAGACCTAAATATAATGTTGGCCTTTCGTTGCTAGTAAACTAAATACAGACAACATCTAAAAATAAAGACAAATTTAAAAATCAAAAGGTGAGAGAAAAAGCAGGCCCAATTGGCCTCCATTGCTCATCATAAGCTCCCTGCCCCTACATTGTGGAAAGAGGGGCTCCTTTGGCCTCAGGGACCATACCCTTGATCCTGTAGATGAAGAGCTAGAAGCTCAGCGGCTCCTTGCCACATAAAGGCTAGAGAGGTTTGGTATATAGGAGCTGATCATCTGAACACTGTGAGACTCTGCAGAAATTTTCTTTCCCCTCTCAACCAACCAGGAAAAAGAGAGAAACTCTTTGTAAATGTGAACCTGAGACTCCTGTAGATTCCACACTGCCATCTACAGTAGAAGGAAACAGGCACAAAGTTCATTCATAACGCAGGGAAGCACATCTGCACACAACTACGGAAATCTATTCTGAAGAATTAGCGGTAAGTGAATACATCTCCAGATGACTAAAATTCACAGCAGAGCCTTCAGAACTATAAGAAAACCAGGACAAATCTTTCTTCCAGGGGAACACAAAAATTCTTCACCAACAATGGGTAGAACAATAAATTACTGAAATATCAGAAAAAAATTTAGAATACTTATCATAAGAAAACTCAAGGAGATGCAAGAGAAAACAGATGACCAATTCTGGGATATCAGAAAATATTTCCATGACTTGAAGGAGAAACTCCATAGAGATAGACAGCCTGAAAAAGAATCAAAAATAATTTCTGTAGATAAAGAATATGATAAAGGGGCCAGCATGTAGTGTGGTGGTCAAGATTCTAGACTCCCACATGGCCAACCACAGTTTAAGTCCTAGACCTGATGAATTTGAAATTCATGCTGGGTGAGGGTGCATGCATGCCCCAAATTCCAAGAGTAGAATGGAGGAAAAAGGATTGCAGCACTGCAGCATGGCTACCCTCCCTGGTGTATGGAGGGTGACTTCTCACATTCCTTCTCACTGGCTTTTCCTCACTGCCTTTCCCTATCTCTCTATTGCAAGTACATATGCTGTATTTGGGGAAAAAAAAACCAAAAAACAAAACAGGAAACCAAAACCTCCCTTGAAACTATTAACAGCAAATTAGACCATACAGAAGAAAGAATCTCTGATCTTCGAGACAAAACTTCTGATTTACTCCAAGAAACTAAGAAGAATGGAAAAAACAACCATTTAATAGAAGATCAATATAAAGGAAATCCTAAACACCATGAAATGAATGAATATTCATAGAATGAATATTCCAGAAGTGGGAGTGACAGATAGAGGCTTAGAAAATCTCCTTAATGACATATTAGCTAAAAACTTTCAAATTTAGAGAGGCAAATGGAAAGCCAAAAACAGGAAATACAAAAAACACTAAATAGCTGAACGATTTCTAATCACAGATGATATAACTATCTATGTAAAAATCAAATGGAGTCTATAAAAATTAAAATTGATTAATGAATTCAGTGAAGTAGCAGGATACAAAATTAATTTACAAAAATATATAGCATTTTTATACACCAAGAATGAACAGACTGAGATAGAATTGAAGAAAGGAATCCCATTTACAACAGCCTCAAAACAAATAAGATACATAGGAATAAACCTAACCAAAGAGGTAAAAGACCTTTACAGGGAAAACTTTAAAAAACTGAAAAAAGAGGGACCAGTAGTTGGCATAATGGCTATGTTGTGGGACTCTGATATAGTCGAATACAGTTTAAGTCCCGGAACTAGTGGCTTAAAACTCACGCCATGCATGTGTGCAGGCATGCCCAAGAATCCGAGAAGAGAATGGAGGAGAAGGGATTGCGGCTAGAATAGGGGGCCAGCAGGTGTTATAGTGATTAGGGTGCAGGACTCCCACATAACTGACACAATTTGAGTCCTACACTCAGAGGCTAGAAATTCATGTCAGGCATGTGTGCATGTGTGCACAAAATCCTGAGAGGAGAATGAAGAAGGGATTGCAGCATGGCCATACCCCCTGGGGGATGATTTCTTACTTTCTCTCTCTTTGTCTCTATGTCTCTGGTGAGCACACACACCCTATAGCAACAATCTCTCTAAAAAAAATGGCTAGGAAATAAAAAAGAATTACAGGTGTTGGTGAGGCTGTAGTGAAAAGGGAACCCTCTTCCACTGTTGGTGGGAATGTAAATTAGTACAATCTCTGTGGAAAACAAAATGGAGAGTCCTCAAAAACCTACAAATAAAAAAAATAAAATTAAAAAAAACCCCTACAAATAGAACTACGATATGACCCTATAATTTCACTTCTTAGTATTACTCATTGCATCATTGTTCACAATTGCTAGGACATGGAATCAACTTACACGTCAAAAAACTGATGGCTTCATTGAAAAACTGTGGCACATACATTCTATGGAATATTAATCAGCCATAAGAAACAATGAGACCCTTGGGACCAGCAGACGGCACAATGGCTGCGTCGCTGAACTCCCATGTAGTCGACCGTGGTTGGAGTCCTGGACACAGTGGCTTAAACTCATGCGGGGCATATATGCATGTGTGCCCAAGATCCCGAGAGAAAAATGAAGGAAAAGGTATTGAGGCATGGCCATCCCCCCTAGGGAGTGATTTCTTGCTGTCTCTCTTTCTCTCTGTCTTTCTGGTGAGCACACACACCCTGTAGCAAAAACCTCTCAAAAAAAAAAAAAAAAAAAAAAAAAAAAGAGAGAGAAACAATAAGATCCTATCATTTGATTGAAAGTAGATGAGTATATAGGACTTAATGTTGAGTGAAGTGAAATGGACTTTGAAAGACATATGCAGTACAATCCTTTTTAATATGTACCAAACGTCTGCACTCTATGGCAAAAACCCAAAGATCCAAAGACATGATAATAGAGAGGATTAAATGTAGATACTAAAGACTATAAGGGAGGGGAGTGGGTGGTAAATGGAGGATGGGTGGGGCAAAGAGAAGAAATATTTAACAGACAAAAGAATGTAAAGTTCTCTGCTGGAATTAAAAAAAAACAAGTTCTGCAATTTTTACTTTATAAAATAATATAAAATAAATAAATATATTAAAACAATGAAAAGGCACTTCAATTTCTGGCCATTATGACATAACTTTTACCAGGCCAGTGCTGACACTGAGAGCAACTAACACATCCTGATAAAAATAAGTCTGTTTTGGTACAACTGTGGTGGCACAGACAGTAAAAGTGCTCCTTTATGGTGTGGTAGACCCAGGTCAGGAACCCAGAGCCTTTATGGTCTTCAGTATTTTGAAGAGACTTCAAAAATAGTGTGGAAAAGTGGAATTAAAGCATGAATTTATCTTGGTATGCAAAAAAAAAAAAAAAAAGGAAATCCATGCATATTTTCTCATAATATGCATTTCCATGAAGTTTTTGAAGACACTTTCCCCTCATATATACTTTGTATTTTTCATAATACCTAGCAGAGTGCTATATACATAGAAGTTTCTCAATAAAAATGTTTAGCGATGATAAAAGTGATGAATTACTTTTTTATTAATGTTTAGCAGAATCTTTGACAGTTTACTATTATTGTCAGTAACTGGCTTTATAATGTAGGTTGCACTTAGTCCATGAAAATCAAATCAACAGTAGATGAAAGCTAAGTAAATCTGTTTTATTGTTTGTTAGGAGATAGTGCAAAAGGCATTTTGTATCAGAGCTATAACAAATCAATTCCATTTCTGGAACTTACATTTAATCAGAGCTAGAGATATGTTAATTTTGTAATTAACGAAGGCTAAGACATTTTAGTGTTTGGTCTTTATTTCTGGAAATACAGTTTGAAGCCTATCATTCTATTAAAATCATATTTAGATGGTTTTGGTTTGGTTATCTAGGATTAGAAAATGAATTAACTTTAAACACTACTGAACAAAAGAACACTAGTCATGATGTAATTTTAAGTTTTTACCTATGTACCCCTCCCAATTCAGCCTGTTCTGATGTTTTCTTTATTGTGTTTTGTAGAAATAACTGTATTTACAATAATTCAAAACCATCTAGGCATAGCCATAAACCAATCCAAATAAATGCCTGGCAAACAAGAACTGACATCAGCCATAAATATTTGGTACTGCTATACTGCTGACTGCCACTGTCAACCTTATTTTTGAATTAAAAGTTAATGTCTGATAGGACAGAACTCATCTTTGCTAAAAGAATTGTTTAGCTATATGTGAATTTTTAATTCTCCATATTTTTTAAAAAATTATTTTATTTATCAGAGGGAACAAGAAAGAGAGACTTTCACCCTTCATAGGATCTCACCACACAACAATCCTCCTTCCGGATACCCAGATACCCAGGATCATGGATGCATGTTGGTACACCCAATGTGTACCCAGGTCAACCCAAGATCTGAACCCAAGCCTCACACACTTTAATATCAAACAGTAGAGTCCTACATTCAGCATCACCATGGCTGTCCCAATCCCCCATATTTCTGAGTAATTTAATTGGTTCTCAAAATCATAGCTCACAACTTCTTTGGCCGCTTTGAACTGGTAAAGAGTAGACATTTGGGCCATTCCACACCTAAGCATATTTCTCAGTTTGAATAATCTTTTCTTTTTTAAAAAAATTTTTTAAGTTTTTTCCCCACAGAAATTTTATGTAATGTAATTTCAATGTGGCAATAGATACTTTATAAATGAATCTTTATATTGTGTATATCTTTTACAGATGGTCTTGTTTATAGCTGATATAGGTAATTATTACTGATTTTAGTCGATTGATATTACATGTAGAAATCTTGTTGAAATCTTATTAGTTGTATTAGTTTACTTGTTGATTCTGTTCTATTTTTAGGTAAATAAATATACATACATTTACATCATAAGAAAAAAATAAGTGTTTTCATTTCTTTCCTAATTCTCACTTCTGACTTACTTTTCAAGATCATTGTCCTAGGGAACCAGCAGTTAGCGTAATGGCTATGTCACTAAACTCCCACGTAGTTGACCACGGTTCGCGTCCTGGACCCAGTGGCTTAAAACTCACGCTGGGCATGAGTGCGTGCGTCCCCAAGATCCTGAGAGGAGAATGGAGGAGAAGGGATTGCGGCATGACCATCCCCCCCTGGGGGGTGATTTCTCGCTTTCTGTCTCTAATGTCTCTGTCTGGCGAGCACAAGTGCCCTATAGCAAAAACCTCTCCAAAAAAAAAAAAAAAAAAAAATCATTGTCCTAAATCTCTAATACTATGATAAACAGTAATTGAGAAGTTAATGTCCTTATTTTGCTTTCAGTCATAAGGCTCATATTTCATTTGATATTTATAGCCACGTAAAATATTTTCCACAGTTTTTTTGTTTATGCTAACTTTGAAATCTAAAAAAATAATGTATATTCACAGTTTGCTAAATTTTAAATGTCAAATGGCTGTTGAACACTATAGAATGTTTCTTTTTAAAAAAGTTTACTGGGACCAGCAGATGGCATAATGATTATGTCGCTGGACTCTCATGTAGTCAACTGCAGTTCAAGTCCTATACCTGGTGATTTAAAAAACTCATGCCAGGCACATGTGCATAAGTGCCCAAAAACCTGAGAGGAGAATGGAGGACAAGGGATTGTGGTGTGGACATTCCCCTTATGGGGTGATTTCTTGCTTTCTGTCTCAGCCCGGCAGCAAAAACTCTCTCTATACACAAAGAAACAAACAAAAAACTTTATTCTTGATAGAGGGTTAATGTACACACATGGGAGATAAAGAGAGTGAAAAGCCCTTGACAGTCTTGTTGCAACAAGATACCCCTTCCCTGACCTGGCTCATCAGAATCTTGTACTTCACACACACCCAATATTCTTTCAAAGTGACCTGCAGATCTTGAAGATCTGAACCTGCAACTGTGGCTTGCAGGCTAGACACAATTTTTTTTTTTTATTTTCTTGTCTTTTCTTTTTTTCTCTTCTCTTTTCTTTTCTTTTTCTTCTCACTTTTCTTTTCTCCTTTTTCTTTTCTTATTTTTTCATAGACTAGGTCTTGCTCTATTGTGACCTTTGGGCCTCAGCTTCCCAAATGGCAGGGATTACAGGCAAGGGCCAGTGCATAAGCTTTAAGAGTGAATGGAGAATCAAACCCAGAATTGTTGAGGCCAGTAGGTGGCATAGTGGTCAATGTACTGGACTCTCACATGGCAAACTGTGGTTCAAGTCCTGGATCTGGTGACTTGAAAATCATGCTGAGCATGTGTGTCTGTGTGTTTTCCCAAGATCCCAGGAGGAGAATAGGGGAGAGGGAATTGTCACATGGCCATCCCCCCTGGGGGTTGATTTTTCACTTTTCCTCTTACTGTTTCTTTGTCTCTGTTTAGCAAACACATGTACTCTATGGAAAAAAACAAAACAACAAAAACAAAAACAAACAAATAAAACCCAGAATTTTTACTTGGCCTCAGCCTGCCGAGAGACAGTGTCAACCAGCATGTACGATTGCTGTTGGGTCATATATATATATATAATATATATATTATATATATATAATTAATTGAAATAATATGCTACTTTTCTATTTGTGGCTATACAGAGCAATCTATCTTATTCAACATACCACACCTTGTATTTATCATTCACTTACTGATAAATATTTAAATTGTTTCCAGTGCTGCTTTTACAAAGTATGTTGTAGTTAGCATGGATGTATATTGTTTTTCTTTTCTGATTAGCTTCTGGTGCATGTGAAATTGCATGTGAAATTGCTTGGTTATAGGTTATAAGCCTCTTGAAATTGAATACATATTACCAAATTGCCCTCAGTATATTAGTTACAATTTAAAATTAGCAGATATGCAAGCATATACATTACAATAGAATCTAAATACTGCTACTTTTTCTATAGCTCAAAATCACCTACCGGAAAAAGAGTCATGAATACAGTGACATTGCACAAGGTCTGTTCAAGTCTGTCCTAGTTTATCAGACTTGACTTTCATCATTTTCACTCTTTTTTTCCACATTCTCCCTATGCTGTGTGTGTGTGTGTGCTCTTTTATATTGCTTTAGCTTTTGGAATTCTCCCTCAACTATTAAGATGTAAGAATGATTTGACACCAAGTCATCTTTGACTTCTAGACAGATTTGGTTTTTATTTTCTCTGTAATTTATTCTTGACTTTGCTTCATAATTCTTTGTTTTCTTGACCTTGTGTTCTCTTCACCCTTTTTTTGAGATTTGATTCTTTTTAACTTGTGTGTTCACAGCAATGCCTACTGGAGTATCTGGCATATAGACAGTACTACTGAATAAATGAGTGAATAAATGAATAAGTAAATAGATGAATCAACAAAATTAGAATACTTTATAATCAAGAAAATAGAATACTGAGAAAAATGAGTTTTTCTCAAATCTAAAAGTAAAGTCGTGCCTTGCTAAAACTAAATGTATTTTGACTCTTTAGACATTATTTTATATTTTTTAAATTGGTTCCTTTGCTGTGCAGAAGATGCATATCTTGATGCAATCCAATTTATCTATTTTTTCATTTTTTTTTATAATTTATATTTAATTGTACATCTTTATGGCATATGATACAGTTTTAAAAGTATGCATGAGGTCTGTGATAATCAGTTATTATATATATATATCACCTTCAATGAAGAACCTTGCATCTTTATGTCTGTTAAATTATTAGTCCCTGAGTCTTTCTAACCACCTCCCATTAAGCACCAGCCTCCTAAATAGTCTCTGGTATCTAAACTTACTTCTCTGCTATTTTTTTAATTTTTATTTTTCTATTTTGTTATCCTATTTTTTACATTTAATCCCTGTACATCTACACAGCATACAAAATGAATTTTCCCAGTATGGTTACATTATATATCAGTCTGGTCAAAGACATTACTATTTATAATGATCAAAAACAGATAATTTTCCATTTTTATGTTCATAAAATGTTTTCCTTTTTATTTTCTTTGAATCCTTCTTTCCCATCACTCAATTTCTTTTTTTTATTTATTTAAATTTATTTATTTACATTCATTCACTGTACATCATTACAACATACAAAATGAGATTTTCCATCCAGAGTACACTGTATATTGTCTCAATCAAGCACATAAACATACATGTTATTGTGAACAAATAATTTTCCATTTCTTGTTTCCTGTACGTATTGCCTTTTTTCCCCCATCCTTGATTCCCTATCTCTTACCCTCTGCCATCTCCCACTCTCTTCCCCACTGTCTCTGGTATCTATGTTTGCTTTCTATACTGTTTTTCCCCCACATTTTATTGAATTACTAAAGATCTTAATTGATCTAAATATCTTCCTAGCAAACACAGCTGATACATACATTTCCATGAACACAAGTCTAACTTTAGGCATCCTATAAAGTAGCACCTAGCTGGGTCTATGTATCTTACTGTCGTCATCAAATAGATATTTTTTTCTAAAACTTTTTTTTAACTTAATTTACATTTTTCCCTAAGCATCATCACAGCATACAAAATGTGATTTCCCATCCAGAGCATACTGTATAGTGACTTAATCATGCATATTATTATCAAAAATTTTCCATTTCTAGTTTCTAGAATTTTTGTTTTTTTACCCTTCTTTCTGATCCTCTGTCCTTTCCCACCCTCTTCTCACACTATCTCTGGTGTCTATAGTTGTCTTTCATTCCTTTCCCCCCCACATTGTATTGATCACACAATTTCTTAAATAATCTAACTACTTTCAATGGTAAGTTCACTTGGTACTATTAAGAAAACTAGTTTTAACTTAAATCAAAGAAATGCTAAGGAACTTTGCTTAAAGCCAGGACACAGGTTAGGATTCTACTCAAATGGTAGGTGCATGAACCTATCAGTCTCATGTACTTTATCTTCTGTTGTGGTTCAATTTTCCCAATTAAATTCCATCACCCATTTTCAATCCTCCACCCATATTATCTCTAGTATCCACAGTTGTGCTCCATGCTTTTATACTTTATATCATTTTCAGCTATAGAGTGCAGAGATATGTTAAGTGGAGACATATACATCCTCTCTTTCATAATCTGGTTTGCTTGATTTAGGATTAAATCTTCCATTCCATATTCATCCACTTTCTAGCAAATGTCAGGGTCTTAGTTATATTTATTTATTTACTTATTTAATGTTTGAGGACTATTCCATTGTGTGTATGTGTCACACTTTTTAAATACATTCATCTGTTCTTAGACATTTGGGTTGATTCCATGTCTTAGCAATTGTGAATAATGCCACAATAAACATGGATGTGCAAGTGTTTTTCTGACTGAGTTTTCTATCTTTTGGTAAGATACCCAGGAGTGGAACTGCTATATCATATGGTAGTTCTATTTTTAGGTTTTTTAGAAAACTCCATATTGTTCTTCACAGTATCTGTACTGATTTACATTCCCACCACCAACATCTCTTAGGAGGATTCTCACTCCCCTCTTTTTTTTTTAGAGGTTTCTGCCATAGGTCAGTTGTGCTCACTGCAGAGAGAGAGACAGTGAGAGGGAAAGTGAGAAATCACTCCTCTAAAGGGACAGCTACACCACAATCCCTTTTCCTCCAATCTCCTCTTGAGATCTTAGGTATGCATATACAAAAGCCTGGTGTGATTTTCAAGTCACCAGGTCTGGGACTTGAACCACAATCAGCCATCTGGAAGTCCAGCAATGTAAGCACCACCCCATCCGCTGGCCCTGAGTGTTTCCTTTTCACTGCAGCATCACCAGCACTTGGCATACATTATGGTTTTTAATCTTAGTCATTTGGACTGGATTAGGTGGTACCTCATTGTTTTGATTAGCATTTCCTTTATGATAAAGGATATCGAGCAGTTTTCATATGCTTTTTTGTCTGTTCGTATGTCTTCCTTGGAGAGTTGTCTGTTCAGTTCATTGGCCCATCTTTTAATTGTATTGAAATTTTTTTTGTCGGTAAACTAAATTCTTGTATATTCTGGTTATTAGCTTCTTACCTGTGGGAGAATTTGTACATATCTGCTCCCATTCTGAGGGTTGTCTCTTCATCCTAATTGTTTTGTTTGCTGTGAAGAAGCTTTTTAACCTGACTTAACCCCCCTTGTCTATTTTGGGGATTATTGCCTGTGCTTTGAGGGGCTTAATTAAGAAGTCTTTGCCTACTCTGCTGTCTCTAAAGTCTCTCTTGTGTTATACACCAGGAGTTTTATGTTTTGAAGTTTTATGTTTGATCTGTTTTGAGTTGATTTTTGTTAATGGTGATAGATAGGAACCCAGTTTTATTTTTCTGCAGGTGGGTATCCAATTTTATCCAACAGCAACATTTCGTGAAAGGATTTTATTCTCTCCACTGGGTTGTCTTGTGCCCTTTGTCAAAAATCAGTTGGCTGTTTGTTTTGGGGTTTATAACTGGGGTCTCAATTCTGTTACATTGATCTACATGCCTGTTTTTCTGCCATTACCATACTGTTTTGATTATCACTACTTTGTAATATATTTTGAGGTCAGAGAGTAAGGTGCCTCCTACTTTATTCTTTTCTCACAGTATTGCTTTGGCAATACAAAGCCTTTTATGATTCCGGACAAATTTTATAATTGTTTATTCTAATTCTTTGAAGAATATCTCTGGTAAGTTGATGGGGATTGCATTAAATACATAAATTAATTTGGGTAGAATTGGAATTTGGATTATATTTATTCTTTCAATCCATGAAAATATTTATTTATGTTTATTCTTTCAATACATGAGATTACTTTTCACTTTTTTGTGTCATTTTCAATTTCTTTCTTTCTTTCTTGTTTGCTTTTTTAGAGAGATTTTTGCTATGGCGCATAAGTGCTTGCCAGAGAGACAGAGAGACAGGAAGTGACAAATCATCTGTAGGGGAATGCACACACCACAGTCCCTTCTCCATTCTCCACTCAGGATTTTGGGCATGCATGCACATGTGCCAGGCATGAGTCTTAAGTCACTGGGTCTAGGACTTGAGCTGTGGTCGACCACATGGGAGTCCAGCGATGTAACTGTTCTGCCATCTACTGGTCCCATCATTTTAAATTTCTAGTTTTAATGTTTTATATTTTTCCTTTTAGAGACCTTTGACTTCTTTGGTTTGGTTTATTCATATGTATCTTATATTTTTTGTGGCTATGGTAAATGTGATTGCTTTCTTTAGTTCTACCTCAGTGTGTTCATTGTTGGTGTATAGAAATACTATAGTTTTTTGCATTTTTTATATCCTGCCACTTTACTGTATTCATTTATCACTTCCAGGAATATTTTTGTGGAACATTTTGGGTTGTCTATGTATATACTCATGTCATCTGTAAATAGAGATAATTTTATTTCTTGTTTCACTATTGAATGCTTTTTATCTTATTCTCTTGTCTGATTGCATTGGCTAGCACTTGTAACACTATATTTAAAAGGAGTGAAGCAAGCAGGCAGCCTTGTCTTATTCCAGTTTTTAGTGGAAAGATTATCAGCTTTCCATCATTCAGTATGTTGTTTGCTTTGAGTTTTTCATATATGGCTTTTATTGTGTTGAGAAATGTCCCCTCTATTTCAATTTTTCTGAGGGTCTTAATCTTGAGGGATATTGTTTTTTATCAAATGCTTTTTCTGCATTGACTGATAAGGTCATTTGTTTTATTCTCTTTCTGTTAATTTAAGGTATTGCATTTATTGTTTTACATTTGCTGAATCACTACTGCATCCCTGGAATAAAGTTCACCTGTTTGTGGTGCATAAACTCTTTAATGTGTCATTGGGTACTATTTACAAGTATCTTGTTGAGAAATTTTGCCTTTGTATTCATCAGGGATATTGGTTTTGTTTTTCTTTTTTATTATGGCTTTGTCTCCTTTTTTGTATAAGGATGATGGAGGCTTCATAGAGTAAATTTGAGAGAGTTATTTCCTTTTGGATCTTTAGAAATAATTTGAGTAGAATGGAGGTTAAATTTCTTTAAAAATTTTGTAGAATTCTGTGGTGAATCTGTTGGATCTGAGCTTTTCTTTGTTGGAAGAATATTTAATACTGATCCAATCTCATTGTTTGTTATAAGTATATTCAGGTTTTCTATGTCTTTCTGATTAAATTTGGTAGATTATGTATGTTCAAAAATTTGCCCATCTCATCCGTATTTTCTTGTTTGTTAGAGTATAGTTTTTTATAGTATTATCTCATGATATTTTGTGTTTTTGCTGTGCCTTTTGTAATATTGCCTGTTTTTTGTTGGTTTGATTCATCCTTCCCTTTTCTTCTTGATTAATCTAGTGAACAGTGTGTCATTTTTTTTTTTTTTTTTTGGAGAGATTTTTGCTCTAGGGTGTGTGCGCTCACCAGAAAGACAGAGAGAGACAGAGAGAGAGAAAGCGAGAAATCCCCCCCCCCCCCCAGGGGTGATTGCCACGCCACAATCCCTTCTCCTCCATTCTCCTCTTGGAATCTTGGGCATGCATGCACATGCACCCGGTGTGAGTTTAAGCCACTGGGTCCCAGACTCGAACCACGGTCGACTACATGGGAGTTCAGCAACATAGCCATTACAGTAACTGCTGATCCCACAGTGTGTCAATTTTTTGTTATTTTCTCAATGAAGCAGCTTTTGGTTTCATTTATTTTTTTGTGTAGTTCATTTATTCTCTATTTCATTTGTTTTAGCCCTAATCTTCATAACTTTTTTACTGCTCTTAATTTTTGGGGATTTTATTTTTCCAGTTCCCTGAGGTGTGTTATTATATGATCTATTTGCCATCTTTCAATTTTTTTCTCATGAGCACTAATTGCTCTGAACTTCCCTCTTATGACTGCTTTTGTTGTGTCCCATAGGTTATGAAAACTCATCTGTTCCTTATCTGTATGTTCGATAAATCTTCTGATTTCAGTCTTAATTCCTTTAGTGGTTGTGAAGTCATTCATGAGTAGGTTGTTTAGTTTCCATGAGTTAGTATATTTTTTAGTTTTTTTTTTTAAGTTTTTTTTTTTTTTTGAGAGATTTTTGCTGTAGTGCATAGTGCTTGCCAGAGAAACAGAAAGAGAAAAATGACCTCTTGGGAGGGATGGCCACATCTCAATACCTTCTCCTCCATTCTCCTCTCAGGATTTAGGACATGCATGCATGCATATATGCCCAACATAAGCGGGAAAATTTTTGTAGCCATAATTACTAGAATTGAATAGTTATTTTTAAATTAAAATCTTTATGAACACTGATGAGAATAAGATATAAATAGAGCCTATACAAATTGAATATTTCTTATCTGAAAATCTTGGTCCAGAAGTGTTTCAGATTTCAAATTTTGAAATATTTTCTTACATATAATGAGCTATTCAGGGGATGGCATCTATATCTATACATGAGAAGCACTTATGTTTCATATACACATTACACATGTGGACACTCTACTTGTTTGGCATTACCATAATTTCTGACTGAATTTGTGTGCTAGTGATAAGCAAACATTTTTCCACATTTATTCACACAAGACTACTTAGCAATGAAAAGTATGACACACCATTAATGCAGTGCAAAAATAAGGCAACTAAGCAGCTGTAGCATCACCACAGTATCTATATCTGCTATGAAGCTACAAAAATAGTAAACTATGGCTGGTTTTCTCCTTATAATACTTGTTTTGATTAAAATGTTACTGTACACTATAGTTGTGTGTGTGTGTGTGTGCATGTGTGTGTGTGTGTGTAAAACCACAGCAGAAAGAGATGCAGGACAAGGAAGTAGCTCTTCTAGGGATAAAGAAGCATTCTTTAATTTTTTTAAAGAATTATTTTTTTTTACCTTTAACTTTATTTATTTATTTATTTATTTATTTAAATTTGATTAGAGTGATGGGTTGAGAAAGTAAGCTGCCAGGTCCGGGATTCAAACTGTGGTTGGCCATGTGGGAGTCCAGTGCCCTCAACCACTACGCCACCTCCTGGCCCCAGGATGAGAAAGTATTCTAATGGATAGCTTTCTAAAATATTTCCTCCAGTCTTTTGCCTCATTAATAGCATTTTTTGTCTTAGAAAGCTTTCTTTCAGGGGACTTTTCTGTGGTACAAATGCATTTTGCTCTTCTAGTTCTTTTTTTTTTTTTTTTTTGGAGAGATTTTTGTTATAGGGAGCATGTGCTTGCCAGAAAGACAGAGACAGAGAGACAGAAAGCGAGAAATCACCCCCACCCCCGGGCAAATGGCCATGCCGCAATCCCTTCTTCTCCATTCTCCTTTCGGGATCTTGGACATGCAAGCACATGCACCCAGCGTGAGTTTAAGCCACTGGGTCCGGGACTCAAACCATGATCGAATTCATGGGAGTTCAGCGACATAGCCATTACACTAACTGCTGGCCCCACTGTTCTAGTTCTTCAATAAAGTCACACACATTTTCACCAGGTCATATGTAGGCAGTTTTTCTGCAGTGCTAACATCACTTTATTGTCCCTATTACCACATTTACCTTGATTCAGTAACATTTTAAGTATTTGACCTTCAGTTAATGAGTGAACAACTGCAGCCTCATTACTGATGTTAAAAATTTCTTTGATATCGATTTCTTTCAGGTTATTTTATTTATTTATTTATTTATTTATTTATTTATTTATTTATTTATTTATTTAGGAGAGGTTTTGGCTATAGGGCGCATGCGCTCGCCAGAAAGACAGAGAGAGACAGAGAAACAGAAAGCAAGAAATCATCCCCTAGAGACATAGTGGCCACACCGCAATCCCTTCTCCTCCATTCTCTTCTCGGGATCTTGGGCACACATGCACATGCGCCTGGCGTGAGTTCAAGCTACCGGGTCTGACACTTGAACCGAGGTCGACCACATGGGAGTCCAGTGAGATAGCCATTCCACCAACAGCTGATCCCGTTTCTTACAGGTTATTGATGAACTCTAATGGTTTATTTTGCACATGTGAAGATATCACGCCCCTTTTTTTTATCATTTGTCTAACAGAATTTTTCAGTCACTACCTTGTTTATCACTATCACTGAACATAATTGTAGGCCAGAGTTTGGGTCAGGCATATACAACTGTGTCATTTTATTCCAAGAAGCAACAACAGCATGTACAACATCCTTTGTGCTAAGCTTCTTTTGAAAACCTTACACATTTATGCCACTCTTCATTGCTATTAGCATCCTGTTCAAAAAAGTGTTTCTACATTTACTCATTTATCTAATAAAATCCTAGTCATAATGCAGAATTAATGAAGTCCTATTCAAGGGAAAGCCCATGGCATACCCATTAATTATGATAAGAATTTCAGCTGCCAGATGAGCAGAACAGTTGTCAAAGAATACCATTTTGTTTAGTATGGTACTGGGCTAGTAAAAACTTGACTTGTTAGACCAGCAGGTGGCATGACAGCTAAGGTGCTGGATACCACATGGCAAAATCCATGGTTTAAGTCTTGGGCCCAGCAGTTTGGAGAACAGGATGGGCAAGTGTGCATGTGTGCTCAGAATACCAAGAAGAGAATGGAGAAGGAACTGTAGTAAGTAACTTTTCACTTTCCCTTTCTCTTTGTCTCTCTCCAGCAAGCACATGTGCCTGATGACAAAAACGGAAACAACAAAAACAAAAATTGACTTCTCTAAAACAGCAAGAATGCCAATGTTTGTCTCTCCCAGCCAGTTTATACTTATGCGTGCCTTCTGCTTTAACCCATCCCAGCACAGTTATTCTGTCCCTGGCATTCTTACTTTCTGTAGAATCTGTCTCATCAGCTTAAGTTAACATTTTTGTGAGATAATACCACAAAGACATTGATGTTTCATCAACATTACGGACCTGTTCATGTGTTAGGTTTTCATCAATGATGACCTTAGTATAAACTTGTCACTGAATTTCTTTGTTGTTCCATGATCAGCAGATACTTTATCATCACTAATGTTTAAAAATTTAATGTCTTTTGATAACCAGAATACACAAGGAACTAAAAAAGGTGTTTGGCAAAAAGATGAGCAACCCTATTAAAAGATGGGAGAAGGAGATGAAGAAAACACTCTCTGAAGATGACATACGAATGGCCAAAAGGCATATGAAAAAATGTTCAACCTCCCTCATCGTAAGGGAAATGCAGATAAAAACAACAATGAGGTACCACCTAACCCCAGTCAGATTGTCTAATATTAAAAAAACAAAAAATGATAAGTGTTGGCGGGGGTGTGGTGAAAGGGGAACTCTTTTACACTGCTGGTGGGAATGTAGATTGGTCCAACCACTGTGGAGAATAATTTGGAGATTCCTCAAAAATATACAGATAGATCTGCCATATGATCCAGAGATCCCACTCCTCGGTATCTACCCAAAGGACAGAAGAATTCTTCATTGGAAAAGTGCTTGCACATCGATGTTTATTGCGGCACTATTCACAATTGCTAAGTCATGGAACCAACCCAGATGCCCCCGTATGGAGGAATGGATTGAAAAACTGTGGCACATATACTCTATGGAATACTACTCAGCCATAAAAACCAACAGAGCCCTGGCTTTTGACAGAAAGTGGAAGAATATGGAAGATGTACTGCTGAGTGAGGCAAGCCAGGCTATGAAGGAGAGACATTGTATGTCCCCACTTAACATATACCGTTTGTCTGCATTCTATGTCTGAAACTGATTGACTAACAGTTGAACAAACACAAGAGATGGGTGTGAATGTCAGATGAGGTGTATGTGGAGGAGTGGGGCCCAACGAAAGACATTTGGAGAAGGGATACAGAGGTACAGCATTGACGGGATGGGGAGGTGTGGTGTTATCTGTTGAAGATATTTCGATCAATGGGTCTGGGGAGAAATGTTCACATATCGAAATGGTCTCATTGTAAGCCAAACAATATGATTGAAAGTATATACAAAAATAAATAAATTAATTAATTAAAAAAAAAAAAAAAAAAGACCTTCAAATAGAACTAGTATATGATCCAGCAATCCCGCTACTGGGTATTTACCCAAAGGACAGGAGAGTACTCAGTTGGAAAAGCGCTTGCACATCTATATTCATTGCAGCCTTATTCACAATTGCTAAGACATGGAACCAACCCAAATGTCCACAAATGGACGTATGGATTGAAAAATTGTGGCACATATACTCCATGGAATACCATTCAGCCATAAGAAACAGCAAGGCCCTGGAATTTGATAAAAAGTGGATGAATATGGAAGATTTGTTCCTGAGTGAAGCAAGTCTAGCTATGAAAGAGAGGCATTGCATGTCTCACTTAACATATACCCACTGTCTGCACTCTATGGTAGAGACTGAAAGACTTGAAAACATAAAAGTATTAAAAATTGTAATGGATGCTAGAGACAAAGTGGAAAGAGAGTGTGAGAGGGGAAAAGCGTAGGAAATTTGGGGGGAAAATAGAGAGGTAAGACACTTGTGGAACACAGATAAGGTTTATTATATGTTGACGAAGATGTGTATGGTGGTCTCAACTGGGTTGGACTGAGGTGTATATCATGTTGGGTAAAGTCTCTTCACAATCTAAACAATGTATAGCGATTTAATGTATGAATAATAATAAAAAAATTCAAAAGTCAAAAAAAAATTTAATGTCTTTCGTTAAATTTCTGCAATCAACCTTTTTGCATATTCACAGGTCCCTTTAATTTTAAGTCATGATAGATCTTTACTTGTTTCATGATCAGTGGATCATTAAGTGCCATGTGTTCACTGCAACACTGACAGGCCCACTCTTTCAATATACGATTGTGACCTTCATTTCTATCTGTATGCAGTGTTTTTCTATTTTTTTTTTTTTTATCAACTTTTGTTACTCCATTTTCATAGAATCTCAACAGTTCATACTTCTGTTTCTTCTGGTCATATATGATGGCATTTCAACACTGTATTCTTCTGTAAGATGTTTCATGCTTACACTGTTGTACAGTTTCTCTAGCAGTTTCACTTTCCATGTACAGATAAATAAAAACGTGTCCTCTTTTCCTTGTTACTGTTGCCCATGGGTGACTGCATGTATACATTTCAACAATATATCACAGAGCAGAGAATAAACCAAAAATGCAGTGAGTAATGTGTATACATCTTGTCCCCATGTGGGACATTGTGGGGAACACACCTGCACATGTGCCATCTTATTACCCTCTATGTGCACGCTTCTGTGCATGCACAGAAAAGAGATATTGCTTGAAGGATGTGGGGAGTGTCTTTTTGCCTTTGGGATGCTGAATAAAACGTATTGTGTTTCTGGGTTGTGGCTGCAGTCACAAGAGGTCAGGTATGGATTTTCCTTGTGATGTTATACTCATGGCTAAAGAGTTTTGAATTTTGGAGCACTTTAGATTTGAGACATTTCAATTAGGGCTGTTCAATCTGTACTATAAAGTTTTGTATTTAAGCAAAACATACTTTATTTGTATCTATGGCCTATTCAAGTTTCATTTAAAAAGTTACACATTTTATATATTATCCCAAATCAAAAAACTTACGGATAATAGCAACTTTAAAGTAGGAAAATAACAATGTAGAAAATTATATTTTTTTCTTTTAAAATTTTGCATAACTAGATCCCACTTGGTGATCACTGTTAGAATTTGATTTTTCTCTTTGCCTTTTATTTTAATGAATTTTAAATTACTCATTCTATATGAAAAGTTTTGGTGCTTATTGGATTTTGATATTGCTTCAGACACCCAAAATACTACTACCCTCCAATTTCATAAATTTTTACTCTACTTTCTATAAAAATATTCAATTTTAACATGTTTTAGGAGACAAAAATTAAAAGGCTATATTAAAATTGTGATTATGGGATTTTAGAGCTGCTTTGAAAAGTTTTCAAGCATCACAAATTACTGCAATGGTCACTAAAATACTAGATTAAAATATTTAGATTAAAATAACTTACTAACATCTTACTTTTATCCTATATTTTAATCTTTACTCTTGTAGGGATAATAACTTTCAAACCTGAAAAGCACTAATATAGTTACATACAGAAAAGAAATCTGAAAAATAATTAAGAAAGCTGACACTAATTTTACAGATTTATTTATATAGTTAATTAAATTATTTTTATAATGGCAAATTCTTTTCAAAGAAAATTTTCCAAGAAATTTAGAAATCACAAATTTAAGAAAAATAAAATGGAGCTTCAAAGTAATATTCCAAAAATAAGAGCTTTAGGGAACCAGCAGTTAGCATAATGGCTATGTTGCTGGACTCCCACGTAGTCGACTGTGGTTCGAGTCCCAGACCCAGTGGCTTAAAACTCACGCCGGGCGTGTGTGCATGCGTGCCCAAGATCCTGAGAGGAGAATGGAGGAGAAGGGATTGCAGCGTGACCATCCCCCCTGGGGGGTGATTTCTCGCTTTCTGTCTCTATGTCTCTGTCTGTCTGTCTGGCGAGCGCACGCGCCCTATAGCAAAAACCTCTCCAAAAAAAAAAAAATAAGCGCTTTAATAAAATTTCAATATTTCTAATAGTACACTTTGCAATTATTGCAATATAATTAAAATAATATCATCATTTGAGAACAGAGATAGCAGAATATAACTGGTAAACAGTTATATCATATAGATATATTTTCAGGGCACAGAGGCTGTTATTCAAACCTCTGTTGCAAGGTGGGATCTTGCCCCTAAAAATTATTTTTTTATGAGATATTGACAGAGGAACTACATTTCAAATTGACCATTTATTCAAACAAATTCATACACCATATAAGTTACTATTCTATTAAATATATAGTGTACTATATTAGTTACTATTTAAGTAATTATCTAATCACACTATAAAATATACCCCAAAAGCAGTTTTTCTATAATGATACATGCCAAAATGACTACGCGTAAGAATTATATAGAAAGTTTTAAAAGCATGCAAATTATACCTCATCACAAACTGCTAAAAGTAATAGTCTTTGCAATTAATTCTAACGTGTAGCCAGGGTGAGAACCAGGTCTCTAAAAGAATCAGAGAGGGACCTTGACACCCAATATTTTGTATCATCTTTGCCAACTTAAACATCCAAGAAGTTAATTTAGAAGACTACTAATATAGATGGTAGCTGTTAATTAGCAATCAATACATGAGTTGTATTTTCAAATAAGTAAGACTTTAATGAAAGTAAGATAAGGCATAGAAATAACAATAAATGTTACTCCTTTGAGCAGAGTGGGATCATATTAAATATATTAGAGTTAATAAATCATATAATAATGAAAGAGAAAGAAAATCATCTGATATGGAGAATAATGATTTCATTGAAGACATTTAAGAAGAGATGCAAATAAATCATCAGCTAGTGAATTAGCACTTCATATTGTGTAGTAGGACATACTTGGACCCATGCATTTCAAAATAGACTTTCTTCCTACTCTTTAAAAATCATATCAAAAGACAACAAAATGAAACAAAACAAATCACTCTACATGACTTGGCCATGGTGGACGCAGGTGATAGGGAGCTGCTATATAATACTGGAGCAATATTCAGAGGTAGGGGTTCAGACCTCAGGTTGACCTGAACACACAAGACTGCCCATGTTCCTGGCTGGCTGGGAGCCTGAGGAGTCACATGACATGGCAAGACCCTATTAAGGTAACTGCTGTTCCTTTTCCTCTTTTGTCTCTTTGCATGAAAGAAATAAACATTATTAAAAGCACATTCTGCTTATAATATACACACAACACATACGCAGAATTTATATCATATAGAATATATGATATTATAGATAATATACTGTGTATATAATACATATAACATGCGATGCATGCATACATACAAGTTCATATAAAATATTAAATAATATTCTGTGGTCTTTATTGATGGTAGAAAAAAATACACACTTTTGAAATTTAATTCATTATTTATGTTTCATTTTTTGAATGTTTAAATATTATATAAACATATCATTAGTATTAGTTAAGTAAGTAAAAAGTCTATTAATAAACCTCCCCAGGGGGGATGGCCACGCCGCAATCCCTTCTCCTCCATTCTCCTCTCGGGATCTTGTGCAGGCACGCACACGCGCCGGGGATGAGTTTTAAGCCACCGGGTTCGTGACGCAAACCGCGGTCGACTACGTGGGAGTCCAGCGACATAGCCATTACGCTGACTGCTGGTCCCAATCTTTTTAAAATTAATCTGCTTTAATCAATGGGGAAATCTTCTGACCGCATTTCCACTTTTCAGTGAAACAACAAATGCAAACACTGCAAATCTCAGTTGAAATATAAGACTGAAGGACTTAACCCCTGCTAACTAATTGGGTGTGTTTGACATTTACTTTATTGCCTTGCTCTTTTTCACTTAGATTTTCTTCTTTAATAAAGACAAAATTCTTGATAGCATACTGCTCTAGAGATTAGGTTTGTAGCAAAGAGGTCAAGTTCCTTTATTTTTCTATTTCTTCTAATAATTCACCTTTTAAATTACATCACCCATTTCTTACCTCTTTGTGGTAACTAACTTTACCTGCTAACCTTTCTGAGTCATAGTATACTATTAGTATGAGAATTGCTGTTTTTTTTTTTTTTGTTTTTTTTTTTTTTTTTTTTAAGAGAGGTATTTGCTATAGGGCGCGTGCGCTCGCCAGACAGACAGAGAGAGACACAGAGACAGAAAGCGAGAAATCACCCCAGGGGGGATGGTCACGCCGCAATCCCCTCTCCTCCATTCTCCTCTTGGGATCTTGGGCACGCACGCACACCCGGCGTGAGTTTTAAGCCACCGGGTCCGGGACGCGAACCGCAGTCAACTACGTGGGAGTCCAGCGACATAGCCATTACGCTGACTGCTGGTTCCCAAGAATTGCTGTTTCTTGTAGCCAGACTGTACATCTTGTTGTTAAAGTACAATATTTAAATATATATATATATGTATATATATACACATATACACACATATATACATATATATGTATATGTGTGTGTGTATATGTGTATATATATATATATATATATATACACATACATATACATATACACACTCAGGTTTTCATAACAGAAGGACATAATGACACTTTGAGGAGTAACCTAACTTTTAAATCACTTCAAAATCTAAATCTAAATCTTAAATCTAAACATCTTGGGAAGTTGAAAATATATTCACAAATTAATTTTGGAGTTTTCTTGGGTCTTAGTTTTCACCATCATAGTATACAATTTTTTTTTTTTCAATGTCTAACCCAAGTAGACCTCCTTTGGTCTCTTGTGCATGCATTTACTCAGTCAGCAAACACTTGTTCAGTATTTACTCCATCCTCAGAACTGTGCTAGGCAGTAAGAACTCAAAGATTAAAAAAGAAAAAAAGAATTCCTGCCTTCCAGGTGTACACATCAAAGATCAAAGCAAGCAGACATTTGGTGTACATTGTGATCCTGGGGGATGGATTAAAGTTTTGCATTATATAAGGATATAAAGAAAGAAAAGGGAAGAATAAAAGGGCTTTTCTTTTTTTTTTTCCCAGTGGAAATAAACATTCAGTTAAATGTTAAATTATCAGTAAATGTCAGCAAGTTGTGGGGAATGATGCTTCAAGTCTGCGCTGGCTAAGAAAATATGCCACTTGGATCTCCTGCTGCAAGGAGCATGGTTGACTGACAGCCACAACAGTCACCCCTAGGGACTCATCTCTATAATTCTTGTAAAACTCAAGTGTCTCTCAACCTGCTCCAAGCCTAAAACTGAGGACCAAGGAGGTACTTATTTGGGTCCATTCCTCTGGGATATACCATGCTGGTTCAATTCCTCATTGACTGAAGCTTGCTCTGAGTTTTGCTACTGTCTGAGAATCATTCTTCCAAGTCTCCTCCATTTTCTGTCTCTTTTCACAAATGTCAGATTTCTTATCATAGATTGAATAGTGTTAGTGTCTCTCTATATTTCTTCTTCCTCTCCTTTATTCATCATATTTGTTTTTCTTAAAATATGCTTCTGAATAATCCCATTTTGATGTCTGTTTGTTGGAAAATCTGAACACAGGTGGACTCAGAAAGGGTGCAAAGAAAATGGGTTTTCAGGACTGGCTCAGCTTTTGCCCAGAAAGCAAGGGGGATGGCATCCCGAGTGGTATATGATGATCAATAACCCCTAGTATAGGTAGTTGCTCAGTTGCTGAAGACTTTACTGGAGGTAACCTAAAAAATTGACCTGACAGGAGAGAACTTCCACATGGATGCAAAGGTTTGGGCTTTTAAAAAATAAGATGCAACAAGACTGCAGAGTTGGGTGGTTATTGCTATCTTAAATAGACTTTGCAGAGGGGTAATGAGAAATTGAGGAATGTTAGCAAGAAGTAAAAGGCTATATGACATGGGGGCCAGCAGGTCCCATGGTCATTAAGGCACTGCACTTTCACATAGCTGACTCCACAGTTCAAGTCCCAGACCAACAACTTCATAAATATGCCAGGTGTGTATGCATGCATACCCCAAATCTTGGATAAGAATGGAATAGAAGGGATTGTGGCATGGCCATCCATTTTCTGCCCTGGATGAGGATTTCTCACTTTTTCTCACTACACACACACACACACACACTATGTGTGAGAGCTAGCTGTTCTTTTTGGTAGCTTAGTAGAAGAGTAGATTGAAGTTGGCTCTTTAGCTTAGTAATTAAGTTAATTGTATCCTACATGACTGACCCTTGTTTGAATCTTGGCCTCAGTGGCTTGAAAAATATGCCAGGCATGTGTGCATACCCAAAATCCCAACAGAATGGCCAAAGGAAGGGAAAAAAGTGATAGTATGATCACACACCATTGGGAGTGCTTTTCCTTCTCTTTTCCTTTCTGTCTTTATATCTCTCTCTAGTGAGAGCACACACTCTCAGACAAAATATTTTTTATAAAGAATAATTGACCCAGCAGAAGAACTAACTCATGATTTGATATTTCTATTTACAGAGCTCTAGAGATGTCCAATAGCTGAAAAAGGAAGATCCCCCTTTTTTATGATGGGGGTGTGGTGCGAGTTTGAAAGCAACCTGCCAGATCAAGGACTCAAAAGATGATGGGCCATGTGGAAGTCCAGCGCCTTAACCACTGCCACCTGTCAGCCGCACAGGCCTTTTTTGCTAAGGTAGAAAGTCTGATTAGGAAAGCTGGGACTCTAAATTATGAAATGGGGACATCTGAATTAATGTTATTAAGAATACTGGCACTAGAAAACCTTCTTGAACCATCAGATTTTGCAGTGGTTGGTCTTTTCCTATTAAGGAGTAGGACATTTGCTGTGCTGTAAGAAACTGTGGGAGCTTTCTCCCACAAGGCAACAGGTCTTCCTTGAGGAGCTGTGCAACTAGCTGAAAGGTGTACAGCTAGCATTAGATCCTAGCATCACTCAGACTAAGGAAGGAAAGACATAGTTTGAAGAAGATTGAATGTCAGTTAGTATGCACTGGAAGGAGCAAAGAGAGTGAATCTGGAATTGGATTTTAAATGTGTTTAATCAATGAGGTAAGAATGTAAGATTAGGTAATCAAAAATTCATTCATATGGGACATTGTCTTAGGACGTGAGATTTATCAGGACACCTTGGCATTATCCCAGGTGATAGGACAAATTCACCACTTGGATGGCTCTTACAGGCCTGAAAGAGTTATGTTTCATGCTGATCAAAGTGGAAATAGGCAAATTAGAGTGCCAGATGGTAGAGAAATGAGTAAAGAGGCTGGGGGAATTGAGTAGGCTGGATTAGATATATTAGATCAGAGGATCTAATATGGGATTATGTGCAGAGGACATAGTATTCATGAAGGCTACTGAGAATACCCTAGGGAGAAAGTCACCAGCATCATCAAGGGGCTTTAATGGTAACACCTTTGCAGACCAAAGATGATGCTGGGAGAAGTATTAACAGAACTTGGGTCATTAAATTCATAGGGATATACTACCCTCCCAGTAATAGAGACAAGGTGATAGTGCTTAACTGCCAGGTTTCAGGAAATTGCAATTATTGTGATGCTTCAAAGCTACAGGGGCATCCAAAGGAGCCTGGCCCAAAGAAAGTCCTAGAAATAGTCAATAGAGCAAGGTACCTTTGGGACTGATTGGAGAGGGGGCTAAAAATGATGATGCTAAATATCTACAGCAAGAAAAGAGCAAGAATGGAAATTAAGAATTAAATATGGTTGCCTCAAGAAAATATACCAATGTGTTGCTCAATTCCCAGACCAACTAGAATTTTTAGATCTTAACCTCATTGACTAAAGAAGTCACATACATGAAGTGACAGCCGGGAGATAATATTCTGTAAAGTTGAGATGCCATTATTTACAATGTAGCATATCAATTTAATCAGAGGCCTTTATGTGCATTTTATCCTCAGCAGGACTTGTACATGGGTACAGAAACCAGGAGGTTAGCATGAAAAGCCTTATTTAATGTTATTAGCACAATGGGCCCTTCATGCTTTTCTTCTTCATTGCTCTTCAGGATTAAAAAAGTTGATTTCTGGGGACCAGCAGTTAGCGTAATGGCTATGTTGCTGGACTCCCACGTAGTCAACCGCGGTTCGCATCCCGGGCCTGGTGGCTTAAAACTCACACTGGGCGTGTGTGCATGCGTGGCCAAGATCCCAAGAGGAAAACGGAGGAGATCACCCCCCGTGTGGGGTGATCTCTCTCTGTTTCTCTGTCTCTCTCTGTCTGTCTGGCAAGCGCACGCGCCCTATAGCAAAAACCTCTCCAAAAAAAAGAAAAAGTTGATTTCTAGCAAGTTTGCCAATGAACGACAAAATATGGATGCTTCCAGGGCATATTGGACTCTGATTTTAGAGATAAGCAGATGAAAACAACTGTTTGGCCGAGGTAATTGACTGATGACTATGAAGTGGTAGGACTCTTTTATACAATGTGAACGGGGAAAAATACATTTGGAGTCCATGTGATCCACTTGGATCCTCTTGTTTCAGACTTTCAGTGATAATAATTTGAGTCATACAACAGTGTAAACCAGCAAGACCTCTTAAGTGATAGTCAAAGATTAGGAAAATTTAGGATAGATTGTAAAAAAAGGTCCTACCATTTGTAGGCTGAGATCAACTTCAGGAATGGGGGCTGTAGTTCATCCCACTCACTTCCCACTTCACTATTCTTCACATGGAGATTTATGGGAACAATGGTGGAGCTAATTCCTGGATTATTTACTGAAGCACACTTATGCAATGTAAGGCATGAATGTGGCAGCTGTGAGAGTGCACTGTTCAGATGGTACAACATGAATGGTATAGTTAACTGACAGCCCATGCCAAGTTGACACATTGCTTGATCCCCCACCTTGTGATTTACACAAGGCCACACTTCTGTCTTACTCCCAATGAATGAGCATGATACAGCTTCTGATGCATTTTAATTTAAGAGGATCACTGAACTCCTTAATGGGTGACTTTAGTTCAAGGACTCCCCATCATCTTGATTACAACTTGCTTTAACTGTGTTTTTTTTTTGGAGAGGTTTTTCGCTATAGGGCGCGTGCGCTCGCCAGACAGACAGAGAGAGACATAGAGACAGAAAGCGAGAAATCACCCCCCAGGGGGGATGGTCACGCCGCAATCCCTTCTCCTCCATTCTCCTCTCGGGATCTTGGGCACGCACGCACACGCGCCCGGCGTGAGTTGTAAGCCACCGGGTCCGAGACGCGAACCGCGGTCGACTACGTGGGAGTCCAGCGACATAGCCATTACGCTAACTGCTGGTTCCCCTTTAACTGTGTTTTAGGCTAAGAATCTTCATGTTCAAATCTCTTTCCTCATTTTTTCTTTCTTTCTACAAGAGCCAGATTTGAAAGTTCTCTTTTTGCAAATTCTGTTTCTTCCCCCCTCTTTTTTTCCTACAGAATTGTCTCATTTTTAAAGATTTTATTTAATTATTTATTTACCTATTTATTTTAATGTGACCAGAGAGGGGCAGAGAGAGAGAGAGGAGAGAGAGAAAGGAAGTGAGAAAGCAAGTTGCCAAGTCCAGGACTCAAACCACAGTCAGCCATGTGGGAGTCCAGTGCCCTTAACCACTATGCTACCTGCCAGCCCTGATAACTTTCTCCTTTAAATACCTTTTAATTTTAATCTAACTCTAACTTTGCAGCTGCTTCTCAGAGGACCTAAACTAATCCAAAGACCAAAGAAGTAAAAGGAGAGACTTAGTAAGTCATTATTTTTATAACATTGAGTACAAGTGTTTATGCAAGACAGCATGAATTGTAAAGAGAGAGTCACATAGGTGAAGTGTGGGTGGGATGTGGCTGATTTATGAAGTCTGGTTTTGATTGATTTTCATATTACCAGAGTATAATATAAAGCAAAAATTCACTAAATCTCTGTCAAAACATTGAAGATAAGAATAAATACTGGTGGGGCTGGCAGGTGGCATGGTGGTTAAAGGGCACCAGACTCCCAAATGGCAAACCATGGTTTTAGTTCCAGACCTGGCAGCTTGCTTTCTCACTTTCCTTTTCTTTCTCTCTCTTTCTGTCTCTCTCTGGTAAAATTGAAATAAAAAAATAAAGTTAAAGTAATTTTAAAAAAAAGAATAAAAGACAGTTGTAACCTTGCTGTTATTATAAAATAAATTATATCAGAATATAATATATATTTTAAAAGGCTATTTTGATTATTAGATAATATTTTAGAATTCTGTAAAATGTTAAATTAGGTGAAAATAAAGTTCTATTGTAACCAGAAAGGCAACATTAAATGCACTCAACTGGTCTTGATTGAATATATCCAAAGTGATTCAGAAAATCTGAAGGATAAAATTCTAAATTGTCCTTTTTATGCATTTTGCTTATTTTTAAATAGATACTACATGAACAGTTAAAATCAGATTATAGAAAGGTACATAATTAAATTGTACTTTAAAATTTTATGCTGGGACCAGCAGTTGGCGTAATGGCTATTTCGCTGAATTTCCATGGAGTTGACCATGGTTCGAGTCCCGGACCTGGTGGCTTAAACTCACACTGGCATGTGTGAGTGCGTGCCCAAGATCCTGAGAGGAGAATGGAGGAGAGGCGATTGCGGCTTGGCCATCCACTCATGGGGTGATTTCTTGCTTTCTGTCTCTCTGTCTCTCTCTTCCTGGTGAGTGACAAGCCCTATAGCAAAAACGTCTCCAAAAAAAAAAAAAAAGAAAAATTATGCTTAGGACTCCCAAAATATTCAAACAAGAAGCCATTTTAAAGCTGAAGTGTGTCCTGGCCTGTTCAGGGAAGCTATGCTCTAAACTCCATCTTCTAGACTCCAGACATATTCAGACATGCAGAGTCAAGGAGAGATTTTGTCACAGAATGACCAGAAACCACCACAGAGGCATAAGAAACATGAGAAACCAAGAAAATACCTCTCCCCTGAGGGAAAAAAACAATCCTTCATCATCTGTAGACTGTATAGTAGAACTCGTGGAAATGTCTGGTAGAGAATTCAGAATATTCATAGTGACAAAACTAAATGAGTTGCAAGATTTGAGAGATAATGAACTCTAGAAGATGCAGGAGAAAAGAGATAATGAGTTCCAGGAGGTGTTGAATTTTTTTCCATGATCTAAAAGAGGAAATACACACCATAAAAAAAATCAAAATGAGCTATTAGAGATGAAGGATGCCATTCAGGAAATTAAAACCTCCTTCAATAGTATTAAAAGCAGTTTAGTCCATGTAGAAAATTGAATCTCGGATATTGAAGGCAAAACTGCTGATCTAGAAAAAGCAACAACAACAACAACCAAAAAAAAAAAAAAAAAAACCAGAAAATAACCCAATAAATGAGAATACTATATGAGAAATAATAGGCAGCATTAAGCGCCCAGACATCTGGATAATCAGTATCCCAGAAGATGAGGAAACTAATAAGGGCATTGATAATCTATTCCATGAAATCTTGGAAGAAAACTTTCCAAATCCAGAGAGGCATTCAAATATCCAGACCCAAGAAATACAAAGGACCTCTAATAGAATCAACCCAAGATGATCTTCTCCAAGGCACATCACAGTCAGACTGGCCAAATCTACAGACAAAGACAAGACACTATAATTGGCAAGAGAGAAAAGAAGTGTCAAGTTACTTATAAAGGTTATCCAATCAGGCTAGCCTCAGACCTCTTTTCAGAAACAATGCGAGCGAGGCAAGAATGGGAAAATATATTCAAAGTGTTAAGTGAAAAACAGTTTCAACCAAGAATACTATACCTGGCAAGATTATCTTTAATATGGAAAGAAAGGATAAAAACATTCTCAGATAAACAAGAACTGAAAGAATTTGCCAATAGCAGACACACTCTTCAAGAAGTTCTGAAAGGAATGCTCTACCAAGAAAACTAAAGACACATACAGAAAAAAGAACAAAAGGCAACCAAGAAAATGACCAAATTAATGCTAGGGACAAGAAACATCAGTAATAATGTTGAATGGATTCCAGGATTTAAACGGAAAGACTGGATCACAGCAACACTGTATATTCAATAGAAGAGAGTTTGAACATAAGACTGAACTGGCAAAATAGAATTTTTTGACTTTTGAGTAAAACATTACTGATTTTTCTTTACTATGCTTTGTTTTCCCAATTTAAGCATTTTACTTTCTTTTGAGATGTTGATAGTTTCAGTAATTTGTTAAAGTATTTTTCTTGTTTGTTTCTTTAAATGGAAACATTAACTTTTCTTCCTTCCTGATCCCTCTGGAATTAGAAAATATTTGGGAGTATTCTTATTTTGTAGCAGAAAGGTTATTTGCATACGTTCAATAATGCTTGTTGCATTGAATCAGAAATTAGAACTACTCATTATTGGACAGGGCTTTGACTGGAATGTCATACCTGAAGATTAATCAGAAAACTATGGAACTAAGGTGAATCTCAAATAAGCCAAAAGAAGCTCTCAGAAAGATGACCTGGTACCATAAATAGTTCTGCCTGACAGAGAGAATTAGGGAAGATATGTGAAAGAATTTATAACATAAAATAACCTGGACTTTTCCATACCAGCATTGTAATCAGTAGAGATTGCAAAAGAGCAACCACACCAGAGGATTATCTTTTTTTTTAATTAATTAATTAATTAATTAATTTTTGTATATACATTAAATCGCATTGTTTAGCTTACAATGTGAGCATTTCAATATGTGAACATTTCTCCCCAGTTCCATTGATCAAAATATCTTCAACTGATAACACCACACTTCCCCTGACATACAAATAGCCAAAAGGCATATGAAAAAATGTTCAACATCCCTCATCATAAGGGAACTGCAGCTAAAAACAACAATGAGGTACCACCTAACCCCAGTCAAAATGTCTAAGATTAAAAAAACAGAGGATTATCTTGAGAAAGAATTTGAAGTAAGAAAAAGAGACTGATCTTTGCTAGCAGATGGTATGTCACAGAATACTTGGTAGGCAGGGCTGAATTGAGAAGGTTTATGTGTAACTTGTGTGCTGGACATTTCCTTTTCAACAATTTGAGTAGTTGACATGTAAATATTTTCTCAAAAATATTTAAAACCATACTTTCTGTTGTTACAGAGTTACCATCAAAATTATACAAAATTATAAGGAATATTTTGAACATTATCTTTAAAATTCAGTATCTTGAAATTTTGAAAATTGTTTATTAACTGTCAAGAACTATAAAGTATAAGCAAAACTTTTTGATATATAAAGTAATTGTTTGGAAAAATGTAAAAATAAATAAATATGTTTATTAACTGTCAAGAACTATAAAGTATGAGCAAAACTTTTTGATATATAAAGTAAATGTTTGGAAAAATGTAAAAATAAATAAATATAAAAAAAGAAAAAAATTTCATGCTTATGATTGACTTTAATTATTGGTTTTATATTTTCAAAATTGTAAATTTTCAACAATTCACTAATTGTATTTGCTCATTTCTATGACATAAATAAAATTATATTATGTTTAAAAGACAAAGCTTTCAAACCACTTCAACCCCCAATTTTTAAGCTCCCACCTTATTCTCATCTATAGCTACCCACTGTTTTTAGGTTTCATGTGTAACTTTCCACAGCTTTTTTCTTCCTTTATTTATTTATACTTAATCACTGCATATCTTTACAGTATACGATTTTTCCCAGAATAAATATAGTGCATATTGGTCAAGTCAGAGATATTTTCATGTACATTAACATCAAAGATAACTTTATATCTTTGTTTCTGTTAAATGTTTTCCCCCATCTTTTCCCTCCCTTCCCTTATTACCTGTTCCCCGCCTCCCACTGTTTCTAGTATCTTCAGTTGCTCTCCCTGCTAGTATACCTTCCAGTCTTTCAGTGTCTGCCATAGAGTGCAGACATTTGGTGTATGTTAAGAGAGTAAATAAAATGCTTGCCTTTCATAGTCTGGCTTGCTTCACTTAGTGTTAAATCTTCCATATTCACCACTTTGTATCAAATTCAAAGGACAGGAAAACACTCAGTAGGAAAAACACTTGTACGTCCATGTTTATTGCTACATTATTCATAATTGCTAAGATTTGAATCAGCACAGATATCCAAGAAGAGATGAATGGATTGAAAATGTGGCACATATACACAATGGAATACTACTCAGACATAAAGACCAAGAAAACCAGTATTTCTTTATGTTCTTCCATAAGAATATCAATGTACATTTTAATCCTTTCTCTTATTATAAAATTGACAACATGTCATGATACATTCTTTTCTAAACTGTTTTATCCCAATTTAATAGTATTTTGATAATTTTCTACATACATACGTAAAAGACTTTTTGCTCATTTTCTTTCTTTTTGCATTTTATTACAAAAATTATAAGTTTTTTTAATTAACTCATGGCAAAATGTTATCATTACCACATTGAGTCTTCCTTTTTAAAATTGGTAAGTTGGTGATATGTCATTCTTTTTATTTATTTATTTTTTGAGAGGTTTTTGCTATAGGGCATGTGCGCTCGCCAGACAGAGAGAGACAGAGAGACAGAAAGCGAGAAATCACCCCCCCAGGGAGGATGGCCACACCGCAATTCCTTCTCCATTCTCTTCTCAGGATCTTGGGCACGTATGCAGACGTGCCTGGCATGAGTTTTAAGCCACCGGGTCCGGGACGTGAACCACAGTCAACTACATGGGAATCCAATGACATAGCCATTACGCTAACTGCTGGTCCCGTGATATGTTATTCTTTTAAAAAACTTTTTGAAATGTTTAATGCTTTCTAATCATATAGAATTTGTGTCATGCCAGGTTATTCCTAAACATCTTTTTGTGTGTGTATATATGTGTGTGTGTGTGTGTGTGTGTGTGTGTGTGTATATGTATACACACACATATATATATATATATATTTAATTAGGGAGCTTTTTGTTATAGGGCATGCACTCACCAAAGAGACAGAGAGAGATAGAGAGACAGAAAGTGAGAATCACCCCCCAGGGGGTTTGACCACACCACAGTCTCTTCTTCTCCATTCTCCTCTCGGGATTTTGGGCATGCACACACATGTGCCCAGCATGAGGTTTTTAAGTTGCCGGTCCAATACTCGAACCATGATCGACTATTTGAGAGTCCAGTGACATAACCATTACTCCATCTGCTGGTCCCAAAAGACTTCTTTCTTTTCATGGGAAGAGTATTTCTGGTAAGCTGTACTTCTGATGGACTCTCATCACTTCTCACGACACCTGATTTTTTCCCAGGGGACTACTACTCAGTATAAGTTGATTTTGCTAGTCTATATCTATTTTTGAGACTATAATTATGTGCGCCATCCACTGTTACCCAAAATGACAAGTGAAATTTTATTTTACTAATTTTGTTGTGCTTGGATGATTTTCTGAAAACAAGCAAACAAGAAACAGGAAAATTGGCTAACAAAACCATTTTTAAACCAGAATCTGATCAGTTACCATTTTTAATTGCTTTTTGGAAATTGCAAAATGAGGATAAAGAGAATGAGCAGGTGTGGAAATATGTATATCATGAACTTCAAAAGGTCTGAGATTTTAACCTACTTATAATCTAGTATGTTTGTCTGTCATAGTTTTATGCATGTTATCAGAAGGCGGGCATTTCCTGGATCAGAGTCAAAAGACTTTATTATAGAAAAAAGCATATCCAGATACATCATTGCACCAGTTTCCTAAGTTCCATTTCCAACAGCAGTGATGAAAATGGCCCTAGAAGAATGCCTGTACACACAGAGATATGTTCTTACATGAGAAGAAACTGAGCCTAAGAAAACTACCAAGTATAGTACCCAGCAAGCAAGTTTCCTTCGTTCCAGAAGATAATACCTCAGCCTCTTAAACTTGCTTACTATAAACACAACCCTGGGAACAGTTAGTACCTTATATCACAATATACTCAAACCCAGCGAGATGTATGGCACCATGAGAAATCCACGAATGACTACCTCCTAACAATGCCATTTAGGTATTCAAAATATGGAGGAAGCAAAACTTGTTAATTACAAAAAAAAGTGAGAAAGATATGAGTGTAATTGTATATCATAGTATTAAAATATTCTGATGAGCAGTTTCCTCTTAAAAGGGTTCAATTGGTTGGACAGAGACATTGGGCAGACATACTACAGATACTCCTTGAGTTGCAATGGGTTACATCCCAGTAAACAAACGTACATTGAAAATATGATTAAGTTGGAAATACACTCAATACACCTAACCTACCAAAAACTATAGCTTAGCCTAGCTTTCCTTACATATACACAGAACACTTACATCAGTCTATTGCTGGAAAAAAATCATCTAACATGAAGACCGTTTTATAATAGAGTGCTGCACATCACATGTAGCTTATCAGATGCTGTACTGAAAGTGGAAAACAGAGTGATTATAAGTCTATGAGTTGTTTACCCTCATGATTGCGAAGCTGACTAGGCGCCCTAGCTCCCTATCATTGCCCAGCATCAGGGGGAAGTATCTTATTGTATATTACTAGCCAGTAAAAGACCAAAATTCAAAATTCAAAGTATGATTTATACTGAATGTGAATTGCTTTGGCATCATCATAAAGTAAAAAAATAAATAAATAAATAAACCTCTAATTGGAACTGTTAAAAGTCAGGAGCCTCTATATATCTGAATTATGGATATTTCCTTGTAGAAAACTAAACAGTACACAACAATGGATTTATACATGATTTAATGAGAAAAAGGTTATCAATAAAGGATTGTGCTAAATTAGAAAAGTTAATCATGGAGGAAGGGAAATTGTGAGGTAATCCTCCACCAATAAAAGCTGATTTTTTTCCCTGCAGTTACATTGAAGCATAGTATCTAAAGTGAAGTAGCAGAAATATATTTTATATATGGTATTTTATGATATGTTATAAATTTATCATGTAGCATCTTCCTTCTTGGTATTCTAGTCAACATAGTTTAATAGTGACATGAAACATAGAAAAGAGAGACCAGTTTAATATTTCCATATGAAAACCAATGGAAGGAACTGATAATACTACCCAGCAATAAGATAGGGAGGAGAATGATAGATCTATTTTAGAAGAAAAAGTTAAGATTTGTGCTGTTTGGCCTGAAAGTATAAATCTTGAGTCTATAAAAGATATGGGTTAACAAATTAAATTTCAACACAAAGAAAAAATTCTAATAGCCTGCCCTAGGGTGAAATGGGACTTGAGATAAAGTAAATTTAATTCAAGGATTGCTCCTGGCTTTGTGGAACTTGAATCTTTTAGAGACACTCTTTAAGAAGACAAATATAAATACATAACTTGCATTTAAACATAAGTATGAAGAAAGAATTTTCTTAAAGCAAAAAAATACGACAAAACTATACATTTTCAAAAGATATCAAATACCATAGACATTAAAAATTTCAGAAAAATAGCCTAATATTTTAATTGATTAAGTTCCTGATTCAGTTCTTCAATACTCTTTCTCCAATACCCTTTGATCACAGTATCTACTCAGTATCTATTGGGTGTTGAAAATAATTCTTTTTTTTTTTTTTTTTCTGGTAAGTTTGGGGTGTGTGTAGGGTGTGTGTGTGTGTGTGTGTGTGTGAGCTCTACATGTATATTTTTTAAAAATATTTTATTTTAGAGAGGTATCCTGTATTTACTGTGACTCCTTCTAAAAGCACACACAGCCTCCCCATTATCAACACTCCACATCAGCTGCATTTGTTTCAGTAGGTGAACATAAGTAGACACATCATTATTACCAAAAGTTCATAACATATATTTTTCAAAATTATTATTTACAAACATTTCATTCAGCATCATGGCTCATTACTAATAATGTACTCTTTTCTGATACTTTAGAAATCTGTGACAATATAGCTTATGACCTTATTTCAGCTATAACATTTTATAATGTTTAGTTTATCAATTTTAATAATTCGAGACATTTATTTTAGTTTTTAAAATATTTTGTTGCTCACTTCTATAATGTATGTTTGTATTCATCCATGGTGGCTGTAATCTATATCGCACATTTTCACATAGAAAAATATGATCCAGGCGCAAGTGAGATTTCAGTATATGTTTAACTTGTGTTAAAAATTCATCTTTATATATGCAATTAGTTACCACTTTTAGAAACAACAAAATCATTCCCAATATTTTGTAGAATCAGAATATTAACAAATTAGAGAATAGATTTTTAATAAATATTATTTCTCATTATAGTTGTTTCAGTTACTTTTCCTTTAGTTTTCAAATCTTTTAATTTTACAGTCCATTGAAAGACTTCATTTTTCCTATAGATTTCTCATTACTTTTCTAGATTACTTTAGTGAAAGGTGAATAACTTTAAGCTATTATTAAAGAAGAATGGGAAAGATGAGCCCATGAGAAAGGTAAAGCATACAGACATAAACCTTTATGATAGTCAAAATATTATTGAAAGAAGAATTACAAGAAGAAGGAAACGTACTGATGTGCTGGAATTTTAACAATGTTTTAAATTCATACCAAAGAATTTTTTATTCAGCTACAGAGAGGAAAGTCATGTGCCTTTTGCTGGAATGCAAGATTTCCTTTCCACTGAAACAATTTTATATGTCGTTTTGGCTGTGACTAACCTAGAGTTATTTCCAACCTCAGAAGGGACTGCTTTGCCTATCAGCTAGGGAACACCCTCTTGGTAATATCAGGCAATACAGCTTAGAAACACAAGTGACATAAACACATTCTATTTCAGAGACAAATATTTCTCCTCATAAGTAGGTGACAAAGATTTTTTGAAAAATAATGCTACAGTTCTACATATGCAAGCTTTTACTTTTTCGCCCAAGAAATAATCAGACTCTTACCCCTCCTTTCTGCTAAAGACTTTGGATCCTTTAACAGTATATATTTTAAAAACTAAAACAGAGAATTCCTTTGCCATCTATACAGTCTTTTATAACTCCCAAGAGGGGGGGAAAAATACCTTTATAGCTTCAAACATTATTTACAATTTGTGTAAAACAAAAGTGGCAAGCCATTCAAAATTTCCATTCCCACATTTCCTACCAACAGCTCCTCAAAATGTTTTTTGTGAATCCTTTTTCAGTCTCATCTCAATTCATTTTCTAAAATAATATTGATTGAGAATCTAAAACATGCCCAGCACAATGGTAGGTTCTGGGATACAGTGATAAATAAAATCAACGCAGTACATAGCCTTATGAATTTTACATTCTAAAGAAGTGACATACATTAAATAACATATCACCTAAATATTTTTCAAGTTGCAATTGTGACAAATTTATGAATCAGATGTAGACACACACCAGACCTAATAGATTTAGGAGTGTTGTCACCTCCTGTGCACAGTGACTAATCTAGAAAGATGTCAAGAATTTTTAAGCCGGTTCTAGTCTTAGCAAATGGTCAGTTGTATAAATGGCTGGCTCTGTCAACAAAGAGATTCTTCATGCCAAACATAAAACTTGACAAATACTTTCTAGATGTTAATTTTTTGTCTTTTATTTCGGACTTTAAATCTGTCCCTCTCTATGCCAGCCTCTGGGTAAATGATAACAGTTCACAAATTCTCTATTCAATCATCTTTATTGCTGGAAGTTACATATGGAGTCATTCATTCTAAAGCCTTCTATATTGCACTTTGAATAATCTCCAAATATTTATAGTGTTATACAATTTTTCAGTTATTTTAAATAATTCCCATTTTCACCACCTACTGACTCACTGGATGTCTTTAATCTCTTTTTATCTTAATTCCTTCATCTGTACATGATAAGCTTGAACTACAGTATTATCTCAAAAGTTCCTTTCAGCTAAAACATCCCATGATTCATCCCCTGTGGTGACTGCAGTAGCAAACAAACAAACAAAAAAAGATAAAACAGGGTACTTATACTCTAGGTTAATGTAATCTTTAAAGAATGTTAGAAAATGTACCTTTGTTACTTCTGAAGAGTAAGTGGGACTTTAATGGCAGAGTAAGTGGGAGGAGTATATGTACACTTAGGATGGAAGGTTATTCACTTTCTTATCATATTACATACCCATATCCGGGGATTCAGCTAACTGTATATCAATAGTTTTGCATTGATCGGACCAGCAGTTGGAGTCCTAGACCTGGTGGCTTGAAACACATTGGGCGCATGTGTGAGCATGCCCAAGATCCTGGGAAGATAATGGAGGAGAAGGGATTGCAGGGTGGCCACACCCTTGAGGTGTGATTCCTCACTTTTCGTCTCACTGTCTCTGTCTCTTTCTCTCTTGGCAAGCACATGTGCCCTAAGGCAAAAAACTCATTAAAAAAAAAGAGGTTTGCATTGCCACTGTATGTAGTTAGGCCTATGATGATTGTATCCACACTGAATGTATACAGATTGTTTTCTTGTCACTATTCTTCCAACAATGCTGTGTAATAAGTATCTATGATTTACAATGTATTTGGTATTATAAATAATTTAGATATGATTTAAAGTATATGAAAAGATAAGCTACATGCAAATACTACACCATCTCATATAATGAACTTAAACATCTGCACATTTTGGTATTGTGGAACCAATCAGCTATAGATACTGAAGGATGACTATATATGAAAAAAGACTTTCAGAAATATTGAAAGAACTCTGAAATTCATTCTAACTTGTTATTTGCAAATATACCATACCAAAGAGTTATGTTTCCCATTTTAAATTCATCTTTCTTGTCCATAGAGGCTTCATATATCTTCCACACAGAATCTCAACAATGCCAGGCAATTGCAAGGGTCACATCAGTTCATTTGGGAAACATATTAATACACTGCTTCAGAAGTCATTTATATAGAGTGATTAAAAATGGACCTAGTGTCAAAACTTTCAACAGAGGGTCACATCTATGAGACTATACCTACACATTTGATTATAGATGGACAGTGGTAAGCCTTAGTTCCTGTATTTCATCATCTTTTGTTGCTCTTTTGTTCTTTGACCACTGATTTGACCTATTTGTGTTTCACTTTGCTGCCCTAGATTCTACTAGTCCACACTCTCTCCTTGCTCTTCACCAAAATGCTCTTTTGACTATACATATGTATTTGAAACAGCTTCTGGCCCTCCAGTTCCCCCTTAACTTGTCCTCCTTTTCTTCATTTGTACAGCTAACAGGTCAAAGACTTTACCCTGCTAAAAGCTGAGATATGATATATTTTTTTCTTTTGTAAATTCTCTGTGTTTGCATGCAGTTTTTGATCTACTATCTTGGAATTCTAAACATTTACACTGCTTTTACACATAGAGACCAAATTTAGTAATAGAATGTCTTACAGATAGCTATTATTTAACATTTTCTAGACTTCTGTTCTTTCTTCATGAAGAGCATGTGCCTATGTGTGAGAGAGATAGACAGACAGAAATAGCTAAGCACTGTCCCTCCACAGGATGTGGGGTCTGGTCATGCAGTGATCACCTTCTTTCCAGTCCTCCAGCCCTTTGAATCCTGAGCACTCAGGCATGAAGGCCAACAGGTCAGGGGATTTGAACTAAGATGGGATTCAGCTTGTCTTGAGCTTCATGTAACTGCTGTGCCTTGCAGCCAGCCCTAAAACTTATTTATCAACCTAATTTGGTTTGTATTCAAATGATCCTGCTACTTAATGTTGTGATGAACTTGAGGAGGGTACTAAACTAGTATTGACCACATCTGAAAATCTCCAAAGGTCAAAAGATTATTAGTGCAATGATATGCATAGATAGAGTTAAAATATATGTGAGTGGTACTTACTAGGCACTTAATAAATGATGAAGATGTCTTTTTTTTATGCTGCTTCTAATATTCTCATGGTTAAAAAGGTGTTTTGGTTTTCCTTATTATGTTCTATAAACGAAAATTCCCACTTTTTTCTTCTTTTTATTATGGAACATTTGAAATGGAGGGATTTAGTAACTTTATTAGAATGAAAGAACATAGAGATCATATCCTGTTTTTAACTAGAAATATTTTAATCTAATAATTAAAAAATAATAAAATGGGGAACCAGCAGTTAGCGTAATGGCTATGTCGCTGGACTCCCATGTAGTCGACCGCGGTTCGCGTCCCGGACCCGGTGGCTTAAAACTCACGCCGGGCACGTGTGCGTGCTTGCCCAAGATCCCGAGAGGAGAATGGAGGAGAAGGGATTGTGGCGTGACCATCCCCCCGGGGGGTGATTTCTGGCTTTCTGTCTCTATGTCTCTCTCTGTCTGTCTGGCGAGCGCATGCGCCCTATAGCGAAAATCTCTCAAAAAAACAAAAAATAAAAAAATGTAGGACCTGTTATCTTAGCAATCAAATGTTTTGCAATTAATTTGCAATGCATTTGATTTCAGTTTTCTAGTGTGGATGAAGGTGTTATGAGAAACAGTTTATTAAAGTAGGGATAAAACATATGCTTAAATACTTTCTATATTTTTCACTTTTAAATAACATCAACTGGAGTAATGGGCATAAACACAAATTCCATTACATCATTTACCATCTGAAAACCTCTAACAGCTTTTCGTTGTCTCAAGGATAAAGTTTAACAACTAGGTAGTCTTTTTTTCTGATGCTATTATCTGTCGCTGTTTTAAGAAGAAAACTCACCAATTACTATAAAATATCTCCATTTATAGTAGACACCCTCAACCATACTGAATTATATCCTGCTTCCTAAATCTTTCATACTACTGATACTTCATCTTTTTATAAATTTTCACTTCTGATCTTTGTGTCTGGAATACCCTCACCATCTCATCCACACTGAGATATTTGAAGGGTAAAATGTATTTTATACTCTTGCAATCAGCTCAAATGTCACCTTATGTTTAAGTTTCTCGACTCCCCCAGCCATTCTTAGGATTCTACATCCTTCTCAGTATTCTTTGCAATTTTCAACCTTCCTTTTACAGGATTTACCTAATTCATCATAGTATACATAGGTTTTTATATTTCTGTCTTTTAACTTAATAGTGAGAATTCTTTAAAAAATATTCTTTTTTATTATTTTTTTCTATCTATACTAGTCCTACAAAACTGTGGATTGAATAAATGAGGTTAATTTTTAATGTTCACTTGCAATTAATGATTACTAATAATGTTTTTAATCGTCAAATTATATTTCTGTTTTCTTATTTTTCTAACATAGGCATACTTTGTTCTCTCTTGATACTTCTACTTCAAAACTTCATATTATTTTCTGAATAATTCAATAGGAGAAACGAGAAATAATGGTTTTTAGAAATATGCAAATAGGCTTGTGACTTTTCTTTTCTGAATTTCATAAACTACAGGGTTAATAAGCCATGAACATCTGACAATCCAAGCATCAAATGTGATGCATAACTTGTCCTGAAATACATTCATACCATATTTACCAAATTTTAATATTTAGAATGTTATATGCCAGTAAAGATAACATTATAATTTTTTTTACTAATACAATTCCTTTATTTAATTTTTCATTCTCTCAATTATTTATTGAAAATTATTATATGCAAGACATCAAACCTGATGTTGTAGGAAATACTTCTTATTCTCAAAGAATTTACCTTTGAGGAGGAGATATGGCATACTTTGAATAAGCCAGACATTAATAGATGTTATGAGATACTAATGAAATAGAATAAAAGGTCATTGTAAACAAAGACAGTGTCTTTACAGAAATAGAGAAGAAAATTTGAGTTGTACATCAAGATATTAACAGTCTATGGACATGTGATAATTGAAAATTACCAAACTTTTAACCTTTCAATGTTTGTCCACTTTTATATTCTTGGTGAAATGAAGAGCATAAATATAAAAAAAACCTACCCCAATCATTTCAGATATATTTAAATTATAATATAAACAACACTCTGACTGATATCCTGAAGACAATGATTGCTTGAGTATTAGACACTGAACTAAAACCTAATTGATTTGTCTAAGTAATGAATTGTTAAAACTATACTTTTAGCAGTTTTATCCAGGCTATGACCAGTTTTCCTCTCTATCTGGAGTTATTCAGTAGGATCTTATTTAAAAATAATGCGCAGAAAAATAATAATGTCATATGGTCATTCAATTATGTTTTGGGCACATTTGATCAACTAAAAATGAACCATATAAACTTAAAAACTTTTTTAGGGGACAGGACCAGCAGGTGTTGGGGGAAATTATTTATATTGATCTTTAAGAAATTATTGAATTTTGCAAGAAATTAGAATTTTATTTTAGTGAACAAGTACAATAATTTTTTTAGACAATTACTTAAAACAGGGTCAGCAGTTGGCATGCCAGTTAAAGTGCTGGATCCCACATGGCTAACTTCATGGTTCATGTCCCAGACACAGTGGCTTGAAATACACCAGGTATGTGTGAGTGCATGCCCGAAATACCAAGAAGAGAATAGAGTAGAAGGGATTGCAGTGTGGCCATCCCCCTGGGGGATGATTTTTCTCTCTCACTGCCTGTTTCTATCTCTCTTTGGTGAGCACATGTACCCTATAGGAAAAAAATTCTAAAATAAATAAATAAAAAAATTAAAGTATTTTAAATAAAGAACTTGTAATTAAATAATATAATATATGTATATTATATATGTGTGTGTGTATACATATATTTATATATATATATATATATATATATATATATATATATAGATAGATAGATATTTGTTTGTATTTTTTAAAGAGAGATTTTTGCTATATGGCATGTGTGCTTGCTGGAAAAACAGAGAGAGAAAGAAACTGAGAAATCACCACCCTAGAGGTATAGCCATGTCAAAATCCTTTCTCTTCCATTGTCCTGTTGGAATCTTGTGCACACATGCACACACGCCTGGTGTGAGTTTTAAGTCACCAGATCTGTGACTTGAACCACTGTCAACTACATGGAAGTTAAGGGGTTTAACCATTCCACCATCTGCTGGTCCCTTAAAGAAAATTTTTTTTCACTATAGTTGATTGATATAAAGGTTAAAATAAAGAAAATCAGAATGTTAACTAAAGTACTACACAAAATTTTTATGAGCATCCAAAAGAATGATTTGACTCCCTGTCACTCATTGAAGATAATTTTAGTTATAGTGACATTCAAGAAGTTAGAAAGTCACAGAGAGAAGAGATTACCACAAACACAAGAAATCAGTCAAATAAGCATATAGATACCTCAAAATCTAAAGATATATTTCTGCACTAGAGGAATTTACAAAATTGTATTTTTTGCAGAACATATTTGATATTTATTTGAAATTTAATCTGTTTTATTTTTATTTAAAACAGTTGATTAATAGCACAGGCTATTTTCAACAGGTATACTTTATTTTATATGAACCCCATTGATAGTTGAGAGTAAAGATTAAGTGACCCCTAGGCAATGCTGTTATTACTAATATCATTGATTTCTAGTGTTTTTCTTTTTTATTTTTATAATTCTCAGGGAGGTCTAATGATTTGAAATGTCAAACTACCCATGTGAGATTGTGTCTCAGAGCATTTGATTTGAGTGCTACAACATTCTTTGACTTTTTTCCCTAGTATTATGGCGTATTTTAAACAAATAAGAATAATTGGGGCCAGCTATGTGGCTTGGTGTTTATGGCAATCAGATCTCAGTGGCTGATCATGGTTTGAGTCCTGTACCAGGTAGTTTGAAAAACACACCTGGCATGCACCTAAAATCATAGAAGGAGAAAGATATGGAGGAGAGGGGATTGTGGTATGATCATTCCCCATGGAGGGTGATTTATCTTCTTCTGCTATCTCTGTCTCTCTGTGTCGCTTTGGTGAGCACATGTATCTTCTGACAAAATTTTTATAAAGCAATTTTATATTCAGAGCTTAAATAATTACTATATGTATAGAAACGATAAAAAATCGAAATGTTGTTTATTAAGAATGTTATTAAGTTGAAACCAGATAACTGCTTATTAAAGGGGATCTTTAACCCCTAGCCTAGTAGCAAGAAGATCTCTGAATCAGTAAAATTTTATTTTAATATTGTCTTCCAGATATTGCACTGGAAGATGAGGTGTATGTGAAAGTACTTGAGGTAGATGACTCTGCTTGGGAAGGGAATGTGGGGTAAACACATCTATTGATGATATTCTTTTGGCACTTTCATAATGCTTTGTTATAGAGCTATTTGCCCAACAGCCACAGAAAGCCCCTTCTTAAAGTATTTGCTAAGCTATTGAAAACTCATCCAACTCACCAAAGTATTTTTGAAAAGGTTCAATAAAAATTTTTGAGACTATGTTGAAGTAACCATAAAAAAAAATCAGTTTCCCCAGATCTTCATACTTGTTTTATTATGTACTACTTCTGTTAATTGAGTAAGATATGAGGATGGAATTATAATCTTCTGAGTGCTAAATTACCAGAAACCATTAGGATTGTATCAAAAGGACAGAATAATCAATATGAAGATTCAACTCTGAGATATTCAGAACATAATATAATAAACTGCAAAGTATTAAAGACACATATGATAACTCAAACTTAGAAATCCTTAGTGACAATTTAACAACAACAAAACAAAACAAAAAACCCTGCTAACTGTGAAACTGTGGCAAGAAGGGGTTGATTATTCCACACTGAGCTGAACTAGAATTGGTCCCAGTTGCAGACTGAGACAGGTGTTTCATGTGTCTGTCTCCTTGGCTTAGTAAAATTCTTAGGGCATACTTTCATGGTGAGGGAAATGTAAAATGTAAAAAAGAATTCTGACTGTGGAATGCGTTATACACTTCTACTTATTTCATTTTCCTGATATTCTACCGGTCAAAAGAGGATACATGAACAAGACTCAAAGTCAAGGAGAAGGAGAAAACACTTTATTGGGAGAAACTTCAAAGTCATATGGCAAAAAAAAAAAAAAAAAAAAAAAAAAAAAAAAAAATTCCGATTTCATAAGTGATGCTTCTTTAATATGTTTGCTAACATTCCTCTGCAAATACTGATTTTAACTTTTCATAACTGGATTACTTTCATATTTATGACAGGAAACCCAGTGGACAATTTAAGTTTTGCCCTATTATTATGGTTGAACTGTTTTTAATCACACATTTCAAATGGTAATTAATTATTCAATACATCTGCTTACTTCACACCAAACATTTTATATCAAGTTAAGGTAAAATAATTTATAACTTTAGTGCTTTATACAATAAATATCTTTTTTTTTGAAAACAATTTTCTTACCTTACCATGAAAGAAATAACTATTTTAAGATTATATATATATATATATATATATATATATATATATATTTTTTTTTTTTTTTTTTTGAAGAGGTTTTTGCTATAGGTCATGTGTGCTCTCCAGAAAGACAGAGAGACAAAAAGTGAGAAATCACCCCCCATGGGGCATGGCCATGCCACAGTCCCTTCTCTTCCATTCATCTCTTGGATCTTGGGCACACACGCACATGCACCCGGCACTTGTTTAAGCCACCGGGTCCAGTACTCAAACCATGGTTGATTACAAGGAAATCCAGTGACATAGTCATTACACCAACTGCTGGTCCCAGAGAAAATATATTTATGCTAAATTAATTATCCCTTACTGAAGTTTATCAGATGCTCTGTGTTTCCCTATATGATTATAGATTTGGAATTAAATAATTTTAAGTACAAATGACGGAGTCTCAATTACTGAGTTGGATAGACACAGAGCTGGCCTTTGAATGAATTGTGAAAGGATATAAACATTCAGTAGAACATTCAACGTTAAATTTACAAGTCCAGTTTGATATAGGAATTTGAACATTCATTGCACATTGACATGATTCCTTTGCTGTTGGTTACATTTAAAATTATCCAGCAACTAAACACGGTCAAATGTAGGCTACTACTTTTTTTTTAATTTTTCCTTTTAAGAGTTGTCTTAATACATATTCATGTGAAAAATAATAAACCCAGAGACAAGCATATAGAAGAAAATAAAAATTACTCAGTAATTAATGCAAACAGCTGTGGTTTTACATTGGGATATACTTAAATTCTTGATATTCATAAGGCATGTGCCTATACTAAATAAGATCAGCAAAAAACCATTTTTTTAAAAAAAAATTACTTTAATTTTTGTATACATTCAATCACTATATATCACTTAGTTGTAAAGTGAATTTTCCAGCATGAATACACTTCAAGTCAGTCCAGCTGGGGATACTATACACATTATCATCATCGGATAATAATCCAGTTCTGTGTCCCATAAATCTCTATTTTTCTTCTTAATGTCTTTGCTCACACTCTCCTCCCTCTCTCACCCTCTTCCCACACTGTATCCAGTGTCTACAACTATTTCTCATGTTTCTATATCCTCTAATATTTCAATTTCAGCCATAGAGTGTGGACAGTTGGTATATATTTAGTGGAGACATACAATGTCTCTCCTTCATAGCCTGGCTTGCTTCACTCAGCAGTAAATCTTCCATATTCATCCACTTTCTATCAAAACCCAGGGTCTTGTTGTTTTCTATGGCTGAGTAGTATTCCATAGAGTTTATGTACCACTCATTTTCTTTTTTTTTTCCCTTCTTCTTCTTCCATTCACTGCGCCACATTTGCAATTCATTCTTTTGTTCTTAAACTGCTTTTTCTTGATTTATAGATATATTAAAATCCTTCTATTTAAGTAAATATACATTCACATAATTTTAATAACTTCATACATCCCAGTGCATTGTATTATATGATATGTTTAATATATTTTATAATCTGAAAATGTAGGTAGCTTTTTAGGTGTATATTATTCCAAAGCTATGATGAATATCCTTACATATACATACTTCCTCACATCTAATTAAGTTTTAGAGAGAATTTCTATATCAGAAGTTACATTTTTAAAAAAATCAATTTTGATGATATATTGCCAAATTATTCTCCATTTTTTTCCCTTCAGCTTATACTGCACTCCTCAGGATATGCAAATATCAGTTTATTTTATCTCATAATGATATACTATATATTATAATTTTTATTTCTCTTCCTTTGTAAATTGGCTGTTTATGCTCTTCATCTTTCTTGTTTATATCATATTTTTATATTTATCTAAATGGATTATTTATTGCGAGCATTTTTCTTAGAATATTCATTGACTTTTAATTTTTTTAAACAGGTAAATAAAAATAAATTTTAAAGATGTGTGTGTGTATGCATGCACTCACCAGAGAGAGGCGAAAAGTGAGAAATTGCTCCCCAAGAGAGATAGCCACACCATAATCTCTTCTTCTTCTTTTTCATCTTGGCCATGCCACAATCACTTCTCCTTCATTCTCCTCTCGAGATCTTGGGCACTCACGCACACACGCCTGGCATGTTTTAGCCACCGGGTCCGGGACTCTAAGACCGGTCAACTACATGGGAGTCCAGCAACACAGCCACACTAACTGGTCCCTCAAGTTGAATCTTAACAAAGAAAATGGCTAACCAGTCTGCAAACACATGAATGACTCAGTCCTGTCTAGTTCTCCCGCAATGTCAGGATTCATGCTTAAGTGACAGAAACGCAATTCTGATATTTCATATTCAACTATTTAATATTGCATCTTTAATGCCAGTTTCTTTATGGTCATTAGACTGACATTTTGCTTCATTTAACAGAGATTTCCCTGTTAGAACTTACTCAAAACATTTGGATTTCTTTTATATATGCCACATTCAAAAAATAATCTTTTTCTCATGTTCAATTATTCATTCAAAAACTTAAAGATAATATCTTTAATTAAACAGTAATTTTCTCTGTAAATGTGTATTCACGACTACACTATTCTATCTTATAATATTATTTTTATAATAATCTCTAAAATACTTATTTTAAAATCCAAAAATTAAAATTGAGGGCATGTTTCAGAAATGATTACTAAGTTATGTTAAATTTTAAATTTATTTTTAAAAAATTTGCCAGAGGATATGTGCTCTTTCCAGAGAGAGACAGAGAGACACAAAAAGCGAAAGCACTTTCAAATGAGAAGCAGTCACACCACAGTCTTTTCTCCGCCATTTCTCCATTCTGTTGTAGCTTTGGGCATACATGCACTTGCGCTACTGTGTTCATCAGGTTGCTAGGGCTAGGATTCAAACCACATAGTTGGCCACGTGGGATCCAGCTCTTCCAATGACCAGGCATACGAGGTTGACCCTTACATTCATTTTTTAAAATTGACTCTATTATGTGACTCTATGAACTTCCAAAACTATCATTGGTTGGAGTTATTTCAAGCTGACATGTCTTCATCAGAGGGTATATTTTTGCTTAAATAACATAAATCAGAGAATTCTTCAATACACAAAAAACCTCGTAAAGACTCAAACATAAGTCAAATTCCTTTTTCTTAAGATGTGGGGGGGAAATTATCCTCTTATTTAGTGACAAGGGAGTAATTAATAACCATAAATTGTCCCCTCCTAGTTTCATAATAGAGCTGCAATCTAGATTACAATATCATAAAGTGATGGGAATTGAGAGTTTAGATGATCATATTGGACATTTGATCTTTAATAAGATTGACTACAGGAGAAAGCAGAGAAATGAAGTAGTAGTAGTAGAGCTTTTCTTTTTCTTTTCTTTTCTTGCCATTGGGCACATGTACTCACTGAAAGAGACAGAGAGAGATGGAAGGAAAGTGGTAAATCATTGTCCAGGGGAATGGCCACACTGCAATCCTTTCTCCTCCATTCTCCTCTCAAGATTTTGGGTCTGCACATACATGTGCCCAGTGTTCAAGTCACTGAGTCTGGGATTTGAACTATGGTTGGCTATGTGTGAGTCCAGGACCTTAACCACCACACCATCCACTGGCCTGGAGACATGTGATTTTAAGGGTTATATTTGATAGATTTTTGAGGGGAAAGACATGATAATATTTAAATGTGTATTATAGAAGGAACTACTAAAGAAGAACTTAAGGATTGGAACTTTCTTATGTGGTCATGTGAAGTAATTAACACAAGATTGCAATCCTGCCACATATAATTATGAACAACTATGTACCTGCATAAAATATAGAAAACAAGAAATTCTTCAACATGTGACAAAATATTGCATTATTTTTTATGAGATAGTCCCATATCTGCCTTGACTATTTGTCTTAGGACAATTCCCAAACTTCTCTAAAGAAAAACAAAATTCGGAATGTGAGTAACACCCAGTTCAGGGAGGTCTATACACACCTTGGCCTTCCACAAAGCACAAATTCACTGAAGAAATTCAATGAGATCAGTCACTAACTGACTAACTGCTAGAATAAAAATCAGTATTCTTCAGAAGAAAAGAGAACTATGCCTATATAGTATACCAACAAAAATGTCTTGTTATGTAATAACAACTTACTAAGTATGCCAAATGAAAGTCAATGGAACAAACTGAAAGAAGACTTGGATACTGAATTTAATAAAGCATTTTAAGACTATTAAAAATGTGATCAGAATCTTAAGGTAAAATAATCTTTTAAATGACAAGAAAGTGAATCTCAGGAGAGAAAAAGAATCTATAAAAACAGCCAAAGAAGATTGTTGAATGAAAAATCACAATAAATGTAAAAATTATCCATAAACTTAAAAATTATATTGGAAATGTCCAAGAAAAAGTAAATTTAAAGACAAATAAATAAAAAAGTAAATTTAAAGACAAATAAATAAAGTTATCCAACTTAAATGATAGAAAAAATAAAATGAAAAAATAAAACAACCCCAGATTATGACCTAATATTGACCTAATATTAAGCTACATAAGGTATATAAGCTCCAGACAAATGCAAAAATACAAATATAAAGCAAAACAATGGCAACAACAACAACAACAACAAAAATCCCACTTAACTGAAGGCTCTAGAGAATGAATCAAAACAGACAAAAAATAAAAACAGTCAACACTATGTTGGTGCTTGGTAGGATAGGACAGTACTGGTGAGTTTCAAATTTTATAGAGAGCTAAATTTAACTGATAATTTTTAAATTTAGAAAGAAGAAAATATCTATGCCATGTGGGAAGAGTTAAAATCCAGATGAAAAAAATCTACATTCATGTTGTTTTACGGAACAAGAGGATAAACAGTAGAAAGAGAAGAGAGAAATGATATACATGCAGGAATTAGTACACAATGATTTTAAAACAGGTACATTAACTATGTTCAAAAACAAAATGAAAATACATTTGCAAATAATGAAAGGTAAAGAAATGACAGTGAAACAATGATAAAGAAGAATAAAGTCGAGATTAGAGAGCTAAATCATTATTTGAAGTAGAAATAAAAAACTGGAAAGCCTGAGAGCAAAATAGATATAATAAAGGAAAGAACCAGTGAACTGGAAGATAGATAAGTAAGAATTTTGGGGGGGCCATCAGGTGGCATAATGGTTAAGGCACTGGACTCACACAGGGTTGACTGTGGTTTGAGTCCTGAACCCAGCAGCTTGAAATTCATGCCAGGAGCCTGTGCTTGCATGCCCAAAATCCTGAGAGGAGAATGGAGAAGGGATTGTGGTGTGGCCATCCCAGCCCCGAGGGTAGAGTGGTGATTTCTGTTTCCCTCTCTCTGTCTCTCTGGCAAGTGAAGGTTAAATAGTGGCACAGCAATAAAACAAGACAATCTGGGTTCCCATCCAGAAATTTATCTGATTGCATCAAGCACATGTGTGCCCAAGATCTGGAGCTCAAACAAGCTAGGGGAAATTTCAGTATCAAAGACCCTGTTAGGAGTGTTGTCTCTATGTCTCTATCTCTGTTTCTCTAGTTTATGAAATAATTTAAATTTTTAAAAATGTTTGTGGAAAAATGGAATTAAAGTGTAAATTTATTTTGGTAACAAAAAAAGATAATTATTAAGTCTAAAAAATAGAACCAAGAAAAAGACAAAACAGAATGATATGAATGTATATGAATATACACACACAATATAAATTTCAAAAGTTGACAAAAAGCTACAGAAATAAATTTGAAGAAACCATGACCCCAATTTTTATTTTTATTTTATTATTTTTTAAATTATGATTTATTAATTTTATTTATTCATTTATTTATTTTAATTTGACCAGAGAGAGACACAGAGAGAGAGAGAGAGGAAAAGGGAGAAAGGAAGCCACCTGGTCCAGGACTCAGACCTTGGTCGGCCATGTGGGAGTGTCCAGCACCTTAACCACCATGCCACCTGCTGGTCCCCAGCCAAAATTTTTAAAATTTGATCAAAACCAAGATTTTACAGGTACAAGTTCAGTATACATTAGCAAGGATTAATGAACATAAAAATCCATTGGCTGAAAACCAAAGTGAAGTGAAAATCTTGATGAAGTTAGATAAAATTGACACTATACATGAAGTACTAAAATTATGCATGACTTTTCATTGGAAATATTGAAAAATGTTTAAAAAGAGTAAAAAAACTTTAACATATTGAAATAAAAAGTAAAAAGGCATCCAGAATTTTAGTTTATCTAAATGTATCCTTCAAGAAAAATGTTAAATAAAGACATTTTTGAGTAAAAAGAAATGTAAAATCTTTTTGATATAATTTCTTTACAGTGTATCTAACTGCTTATATTAGGTTAAAGAGTGTTCCTCTAAAATTTATGTTCACTCAGCATATCAGAATGTGATCTTATTTGGAAATAAGATCTTTGCAGATATAATCATTTTAAGAAGAGTATATATTGATTAGGGTGGATTCTAATTTATTAATAGTATTACTGATTTCCTTACAAGAAGAGAAGATACCCAGACACATATAGACACAGAAAGGACAGACTCACAAAGAAAAGACAACATGTGAAGTCAGAGATAGACTGTGTCTATAAAACAAAGATTACCAGTGACCACCAGATTCTAATTGTTTAAATGAATCATTTTTTTACTAGAGATAATTTAATAAAAATCAACTCCAGTTCTCATTTCTCAACCTTATCACATACGTAGGATTGTCTACAATGCAATAACAATCAATCTCAAAATTTTGGTTAAAAATCCATAATTTCTTTCATGCTCTGTACCCCAAACAAGTACACCAACACTCACTGGTGAGGGAACAGCTCAAGGACTCCAGCCACCAGACAATCACTTAGGGAGGCTCCATTGTCTATGGCTATGCATCTGAAATACAGACTCCTGAGACACTACAGAGAGGGTAGAAAAGCTGGAGGGTCCCTGGCCAGTGATTGCAGGGTGACATTACCAGGCTCCTGTGGTCAGTACTCATTGGCCAGAACTAGTTAAATGGCTCCTCCAACTGCAAGTTAGAGAGAAAACATAATCTTCCTGTATGCCTTGAAAGAAAGAGCAGGAGTGAGCCTTAAAAGTCTCAAACTTAACTGTTCTTAAATGTAATATAAACAAGAGTATGATAATAATAAAATTAAATAAAATTAAAATTAAAAACAAACAAAAAAAACTTAAATGTTCTTAACGAATGAAAGATGTTCAGATTTACTGTAGGCAACAAGCTTTGTAGAATATTGAAAATTCTATTTGCACTAGAATCTGCATCTTTTTTATTTATTATTTTTTTATGAGAGGTTTTTGCGATAGGGTGCATGCACTCACCAGAAAGAAAGAGACAGAGAGACAGAAAGCAGGAAAGCATCCCCCAGGGGGGATGGCCAGGCCACAATCCCTTCTCCTCCATTCTCCTCTCGGGATCTTGGGTACGCATGCACACACGCCTGGCATAAATTTAAACCACCAGGTCCAGGACTCGAACCACGGTCTACTACATGGGAGTCCAGCAACATAGGCACTATGTCAACAACTGGTCTCAGCTCTGAAATGTTATCAGTAATAAAGAAAATTACCTATGTGACACAAAACAAGGTTAACTATCATAAAATCTAATACCTTAAAGCAATTTATTAACATCACTCACATTCTGTGGGTTAACTGATTTACGTAGATTTGCATCATGGTCCACTACATGGTGTATCTAAAAGAATATACTACATGCACTTGAAAAGTACGCTCATTCTGTATTTGTTCAATGCATTGCTTTATAAAGGTCAGTTAGGTTAAGTTGTTCAGCATGAGGTTTATTCTTTTTCGTCTTGATTGATTTTTTAATTTTTTAGATTTTGTATCAAGTTCTAGGAGACACCTGTCAAAATTTCTAATTGTAATTGATCTATTTATTTCTTTAATTTTCATTCTCTGCTTCATGTGTTTTGAAGCTCTCTTATTATGTACATATACATTCATAATCCCTATGCCTTAGTTATATAGGGACCTCTTCATCAATAGGAAAGTACATTTTGATCTCTAGAAATTCTTCTCGTCTCAAAGTCATTTTGTCTCATAATAATAGTCAGACCAGCTTTCTCATATCTAATGTTCACATACTGAATATTTTCAGTGCTTTTACTTTCAAACTATTTTTTAATGTGATTTAATCGGGCAGCATATTGTTTTTGGCTTGATATTTTATTTATGAAATATTGACTTTTCCTTTAACTGGAATGTTTATTCCATTTACATTTGATGTTATTATTGATATGCTTGGATTTAGGTGTAATATATTTGCCAAGTTTTATATTTGTCTTGTTTCTGTGCTCTTCCTTTGTTCCTCCCATTCTGCTTTCTTTTCCTATAATCAATTTTTAGGTGGTATGTCTTAATTCCATTTGGCTTTACCTCTCTAATGATAACTTTTGATTTAGTAGTAGTGCTATTGTGTACAATATTTATCCTCATTATGGATTTTTTAAAGTTAATACTGTACAACTTCACAAGGAATTTGAGAAGCTTGTACAGTAACCCTAAATAGCATATATATTGATACACTATATATATATATATATATATATATATATATATATATATATGTAAATAAAAACTCCATAGATACAAAGGGGTTTCAAAGAGTTAATGGAAAATCCATGTTGTGAAAAAACTATGGCTGAATTTCAAATTTTTTTGCATGGGAATCAGCAGGTATTGTAGTGTTTAAGGCACTGGACTCCCATATGGATGACTGTGCTGTGAGTCCCAGATCTGAGAGTTTCAAACTCATCCTGGGCACATGTGCATGTGTGCCCAAAATCCCAGGAGGACAATTGAGGAAAGGTGATTGCAGCATTGCCATCCCCTCTGGGGAGTGATTTCTTACTTTCCCTCTCACTGTGTCTCTCTGGTGAGTGCACACGTCCTATGGCAAAAACCTTTAAAAATTCTTGTTTTTGCACCAAAATAAACCCATATTTAATTCCATTTTTCATAAACTTTTAAAAATATTTCACTATATATACATACATATAGTTTATATACATATATTTTTATAATAAAAACTTTTTAAATCCTATATATTTTTTAAAGATACATTTTTTAAGGAGGGTGGTGTTCTATATTTGTCCTCAATTATCATAATGTCTGTTGCTCTTGATTAGAGCATGGTTTTGACTTAGTGTAAATATCTTTATCCTGAAAGATTTTAATCTTCTTCTTTTCTCTCTTTTCTCTTTTTTTTGAGAGTTTTTGCTATAGAGCACATCACTTACCAAAAAGACACAGAGAGACAAAAAGTGAGAAATCATCCTCCCGGGGGGATGGCCACACTACAATCCCTTCTCCTCCATTGTCCTCTTGAGATCTTGAGCACACACGCACATGCGCCCAGCGTGATTTTCAAGCCACCTGGTCTGGGACTCAAACCATGGTCAGCCACACGGAAGTCCAGCATCTTAATCACTATGCCACCTGCTGGTTTCCCTTTATCATTTTTAAAAGTTTGTTCAGTTATTTATTTCTTTATTTCAGAGAGAGAGGGAGAGAGAGAGATTTTTAACAGGGTCTCATCAAATCAGAATCCTCTTGCCCAGCCTCCTAGCCACCCAGGATTACAGATGTGTGCAACCATTGCTGGCCTGTTGTTTAGGTTGTGACAAGAAATTAATCCAGACCACGCATGTGGCCTTAGCCTCTGAGTTGAGCATTTTAACAGTGTGTGCACCATGACTGAGCCATCTACTATTTCTGATGGTGTCAGTCTACCACAAACTCAGTGATCTGCAATCTTAAGAGAGAAGAGACTTGCCTCTGTCTAGCCCACTTGTGCTGTAGACTAGGGAGTGACCTCAGGGCAAAGGCCAGGTTGCAACCAGGACATGTTCCTTTTTCTCAATGGAAAAATACATGCGTGTTTCACTGCAATTGGTTGTTCTGATGTCCTTTACATAGTTGTCTTTTATAACTTATCCTAAGTTTTTCATTTTTGTCTGTGATAGATTTCTTTTCTAAGAGGCACTTTGCCCTCACTGAGAATAGCACTCTTAATCTGATCACTTTAAAAATTCATTTTTACAACATTATGTGGCTTTTCTACAATAAATAACCATTAGTGATAAATATATACACAACTTAATGGAAAATTAATAAAATCATCTCTTCATATGTAAAAATACATTTTGACAGGTACTTAGTGAGAAATAAATATGTGCCTATATTCTTTGGGCCAAGGTTTTTATTTAATGACATAAATTACTTAAAGTAGTACTTCCAAAGTTTTAATAATGGTTATTGCTATAAAATGCAGATTCTGGCTCCATTTCCTAGGGGGAGACCAAGTTTCTGTAGTGCTTTCAGTGTCCATGTAATAACAAAGTTACTATTCAGTGAAACACACTTTGGGAGAATCTGCAGTACAGTGGCACTGTATAGATACTGTTCATTGTGTTTCTTTCTTTTATCCATTGGCAAGAAATTGAGTGAGAGAGAGAGAGAGAGAGAGAGAGAGAGAGTGAAAGGGCAACCAACAGAGCTTCCACTGAGTGATCTACCACCAGCCTCAGATCGTGGATATGTGCTTGCCCAGCACACTCAGGGAGGTCTCCAGACATTAACCCTGAACCTTCCCAGGTGAGTCAGCCTTGCAGAGCGTTATGTTGCCAAGATACCACCAACTTGCACCAGATTTTGGACCTTACAGCAAGAGTGACTGAGTTTGATAATCGGCTCAATGACTCGATAGGTGAGTGATATTGGATAAATAAATTTACGAGTTTAGCTCTAGTATACTAATCTTACTCATCTGTGAAAAGGGATTAATAATATCCCCCTGTTAAAACTTCACTTTTTTTGTGAGAGAGATTTTTTTTGCTATAGGGTGTATGCACTTGCCAGAGATAGAGAGACAGACAGAGAGACAGAATGCGAGAAATCACTACCCCTGGGGGATGGCCATGCCGCAACCCCTTTTCCTCCATTTTTGTCTTGCAGTTTGGAGTCCCACATGAACATACACTGGTGTGAGTTTTAAACTTCTGGGTCTGGGACTTGAAATGCGGTCGACTGCATGGGAGTCCAGCAACATAACCAACTGCTGCTCCCAAAACTTTTTTTTTTTTTAAGAGAGATTTTTTTGCTATAGGGTGCATGCTCTCACTGGAGAGACAGAAACACAGAGGGAAAGTGAGAAATCACCCCCAACGGGGATGTCCGTGCTACAACCCTTTTCTTCCCTGGATTTTGGGCATGCACGCATACATGCCCAGCATAAGTTTCAAGCCACTGGCTCTGGGACTCAAACTGTAGTTAGTCATGTGTAATCCAGAATTTAACCACTACACCACCTGCTGTCCCCCTGCACCTGGTAAAAGTTTCGATCTACTTATAGCCTCAATTATTATAAGGTACTTGGAATAAACACCAAAGAAAAAACACTAATACTAACAATAATAAAAGTAATAAAAACTGACTAGTTGAACACAAAAATCTTATTAGGCTTGTCTAGGCAATCATATAAATGACAAAATATATCTTAAACATCTTTTTTTTTTAATTTAAAGAGGTTTTTGCCTTAGAGCAGGTGTACTTGTTGATAGAAAGAGAGAGGCAGAGACAGTGAGAGGGAAAGTGAGAGATCATGCCCTGGAGGGATGGCTATGCTACAATCCCTTCTCCACGGTCTTGGGCAGGCACACGTACATGCCACTGGATTGGGACTTGAACCACAGTGTGCCTTGGGGGAGCCCAGTGATATAGCTGCTATGTCATCTGCTGGACCCTCTTATAAAATTTTCTAATAGAAAAATCAAATTTCCACAAAAGTAGTTATTTTTCATTTAATTTTTTTTCTTTTTTTTTTTTTTTTTTAGAGAGATTTTTGCTATAGAGTATGTGTGCTCGCCAGAAAGACAGAATGCAAGAATCAGCTCCCAAGTGGGATGGCCACACCTCAATCCCTTCTCCTCCATTCCATTCTGCCTTTGGAATTTTGGACACACACACACACACACACACACACACACACACACCCAGCTTGCATTTTAAGCCAGCAGGTCCAGGACTCCAACCACAGTCGAACACATGGAAGCCAAGTGACACAACCATATGGCATCTACTGGTCTCAACATGTTTTTCTTAAAATACTATATTTTTGCCAAATTTATAATTACATCTCCCTTTAAATAACAAAAAAAACACTTTTATATGCTAAACTATGGTGGAACTTAGGGGAAGGCAATAAATGGCTGATGACATACAAATGGTGTAAAATGAGAAGCAATTATTCAAGCCAGACTCACCCAGCTCTTAAAGAATTTGCTAGAAAAGGTAAGCTAAAACAAAAACATGTAGAAATATTTTGGGAGCATATCATGTGCTTTCACAATTCATAGCATGTCAGACTAGTGATAATAAATTAAGGAAGCATTATTAATATAACTGGAACATGAAACATTTTATTATAGAATTGGCACTCTTCTTTTGTCAAGATGCCTTTTAATCTGATACTATCCCTCCCATTTATCACTAGCTAAATGAGTCTTCCAAAAGTTTATGGAAAGTGTGTATTGTGTAAAAACTATGCATAGGTTTCAAAATTTTTTAAACCTAAATGTCCTTGCATTATTTTTCCCCCATTTGCTATAGAGCATGTGCATTCACCAGAGGGGAAAGAGAGAGAGGGAAAGTGAAAAAGAATTCCTCCTCCCCTGCCCAAGGAGAAGATGGCTACTCCATATTCCCTTATCCTTCCTTCTTTTCTTAGGATTTTGGGCATGCACCCTCACTTGGTCTGATTTTCGGGCCACTGAGTTTGGGACTTGAACCACACTGTTGGCTCTGTGGGATCCAGCTACCTCAACCACCACTCCACCAGCTAACTTATACTTGCACTTTAATTCCACTTTTACACTAATTTTTTTTTTTTTTTTTGAGAGGTTTTTGCTATAGGGCGCGTGCGCTCGCCAGACAGAAAGAGACAGAGAGACAGAAAGTAAGAAATCACCCCCCAGGGGGGATGGTCACGCTACAATCCCTTCTCCTCCATTCTCCTCTTCGGGATCTTGGGCATTCATGCACACACAACCAGCGTGTTTTAAGCCACCGGGTCCGGGACTCGAACCGTGATTGACTACGTGGGAGTCCAGTGACATAGTCATTATGCTAACTGCTGGTCCCTACACTAATTTTTTGAAGTCCCCTTGTATCTAAAACTGGCATGCAAGTGTTAAAACTGGCATGCAAGTGTTAAACGAAAAGTAACGCCTTCCTCCCAAGTTGTTAACTACCTTTGCAAAACTATGTGTATTATGTTGTAAAAATATTACCTCACCCCTGTAGACTTTGATCATTAAAAATAATTTTCCAAAGGAGGCCTAAGATATCTAAAAAATATGTCTCATTATATTTTCTGACAAAGTCCTATATTCAGTCTGGTAGGCCAATATCAGAACTTGTAAATGATTTAAAGAAGCCAAATTTTCACCTTGAAAAAAAAGTAATAATATTAATATAAAGTTCTATATATAAAACAAAACTAATTAAATCTATCAAAAAACTTTCTCCCCCTTTATTAGCTTATAAATCATGAGCTTATGGAAAAGATTGGATGAGTAGGGAGTCTAAAACATCAGAAGTAATCATTCTATGTTGTGCTCTAATGAACCAAAATATATGAATTTTAAAAAATCTCTCTAAATTAGTATTAGTAGCCAAATAAATAAATTGCCTAAATTTTTACACTTTTGGTCTGTCTTCAAACTATTTCTCAGAGGATTATATTTTATATATTAGTTTTCATCTATTCATGAACATTTAGTAAACGACTACATGAATCAGACACTAAGTTAGATTCTAAAAATAACTAGCAAAATCATCTGCCAGAGTTCTTGTCCTCAGTTAGTGTATACTCCAGGGAAGGACATCAATTAAACTATTAAAAAATTAACATAAAGTTACAATAGTGATAGAGAATTATTGTTAAAAGAATAAGTGAAATGGAAAAGCAATTTCAGTAGACTTACTACCGTTGATACGCTCTTTAGTTCCTTGTTCATTCAGGCTATTGAACTGTGTCGCTGGAGTTGGCATTGTCCCAGCATTTATATGAAATGATCTATCCTCTCCCTAAAAGCTAGAATGACATTTTACCATATATTGAATTCTCATATATATTTGCTTTTATTTCTAGACTTTGTTTCATTTTATTTAGGTTGTTTTCATTATTATTTTTATAATGTTTTTATTATGTGTAATATTATCCTTATTTTAAAATTCAAACTTTAGCATAAGTTTCACAAGCTCTCAAAAACTATTGCTGCTATTTTTGTTGGAATCATGTTAAATTTATAGATTAACTTGGAATAAGTGACAGCTTCCCTAGGTTAAATATTCCAAGGTAAGGTCATTATAATTTTTTTCATTTATTTGTGGGTTTCATGAGTCCTTCAGGTACATATCCATTTCTATGTGTTTTCTTTTAAGTTAAAGGACATCTAGAAGTCAGAAGAGCTCATGGCAGTATTTGAAAAGGAACTGGCTAGAGACATCAGGAACTCAATACAACCTGCCACATTATTACTCAGCCCAAGACCGGTTATGCCACACAGACACTTAAAAGCGAAGCCTACTACAACAAAATGTATCAAACTGGGAAAACCAAAATACCCAAACGAGAAACTACAAGAAACTTTGAAGATAACTCATATCATTTAAGTCATACTTTAAGCAACAGATTAAATTACAGTGATTTCTACACTTAGGCAAGCCAGGTTTATCGTGCAACAGTAAAGTGCTGCTCACGAGAAGCTGGACTCCACACAGCAACCATGATCTCAGTCTGTGGCCCTGTCAACCTGAAACATACTGGGTCCTTGAACATGCACCCAGGATTGACAAACCAGAGGACTGGAGGGATTAGAAGAGCGCATGACCAGACACTGTGGAGACTGCTTGTTTCTCTCTCTCTCTCTCTCTCTCTCTCTCTCTCTCTCTCTCTGTGTGTGTGTGTGCTCTATCATGAACAAAGAAAAAACAAAGAAGTAAGGGTAAAAGAAATGCTCCAATAAAACCTATTCCTGAGGGGACCAGCACTTGGCATAATGGCTATGTCGCTGAACTCCCATGTAGTCAACCACAGTTCGAGTCCCAGACCCAGTGGCTTAAACTCACACCAGGCATGTGTGCATGTGTGCCCAAGATCCTGAGAGGAGAATAGAGGAGAAGGGATTGCGGTGTGGCCATCCCCCCTAGGGAGGGGGGTGATTTCTCGTTTTCTGTCTTCTGTCTCTCTCTGTCTTTCTGGCGAGTGCACGTACCCTATAGCAAAAACCTCTCCAAAAGGAAAAGAAAAAAAGAAAGAAAAAAGAAAAGAAACCTATTCCCGAGGACCAGCAGACGCTGTAATGCTTACGTTGCTGAACTCCCACCTAGTCAACTGTGGTTTGAGTCCTGGACCCAGGAGCTTAAAACTTACACAAAGTACGCCTGCATACACACTCAGAATTCTGAGAGGAGATTGGAGGAGGCCATGTTGCACATGGCCATCCTCCCTGGGGGGTGATTTTTGCTTTCTGTCTCTTTCTGGGTCTCTAAAAATAAATAAATAAATAAAATAAAACCCATTCCTAATGGGGAAATTAAATCATTTTAGATTATCCTTTTCAGACACCAAAGACTACTAACAAGAAGTAAAAGTGAAAAAAAAAAAATGAGTCTGAGGCTAAACAAAGGATTTTTTTGAGTAAAATGCAATTTCTTTTCAAAATCCAAGTTGTAAAAATCCACCATTCACAGCAGCACCCCCACAAGATTCTGTTACTTCTTGTCCATGAAAGTCTCACTTCTAAGGGCAGATTGTGTCCCTTGCACTCACTGGGACAAAAAAGCGAAAAGCAAAAATGATCCGCATGCAGAAAACTGACCTACAGTTTTTTCTTAAAGTTTGCTCTGCCTTTACTTTGTTGTCCTAAAAGTGTACATATATTTCACAGAAGAGTTAAAGTACAGGGACAGTTGCAGCTTATTTAAACCATTTTAATGAAGGACTAACCTTTTACTTTTAACATTTGTTCCCTTCATTTGTTTTCTGGCAGCAGCTCATACTTTATTTTTTTTCCTCCCAAAGGACATAGCATAATGAACATACATGAGATTATTTAAATGAATGGTTTAATGAGTTCTTTGAATAGATTCTTTAAAAAGCAAGCTTAAAATTGCTTTCCCAGTTGGGATGCTTTAAAATATTTTTAGAAATTTCATATATAAAGCCTTAAAAGTCTAACTATTTCTAAAGAGCAATGATTGAAAGGTTTTCTTTTTTTTTATTGTAGTGTGATTTATTCTCACTCATATTGTAGAAGACATTATAAAACTCAGCAGGAATTTTGAATTATTTTAACAGAATATCACATTTCATATTAATAAGTAGTTATTTATCAAATTTAAGGGCTGAAGTTCTTATATACTACTTTCATGCATAGAGATATGCAACTTCTCTAAATGGTGAACATTAGCTAGACAGAAATTACTTTATATAAAGAACATTGTTGGTCTCCCCTATTCATTTTGAATTTGTGCTCAAGGTGTCATAGTCTTAAAGTTATGTGGAATTAACCCTGTTCTCCTGCCACTGTGATTATTTCAGAAGTTGGCATACACTTCATTTGTTCATGGAAACGTGCTGTTCATGACTTCTATTCCGTGATTTTATTCACCCCTTGGATGAGAATAAGAAAACCTGGAGACCCAAGAACCTGCAGAAATTGCTATGCCTCTATGTATACAGACTAAGGACAAAGCAGACACATGGAGCGTCATAGAGCTGGGAGGATCACAGGGCAGAGGAAGCAGAAGCCTGATCAAATTCTCCCTGACAATTTCCTTGGCCACAGGCTTTTCAGCTTTGTGAGAAAGTAAATTATTTAACTTTTGAAACTAAAAATATGGAATCCCAGAGTGATATGAACTGTGATTGATAGATATCACCCTATCATTTTAGAATCATTTATTTAAAATCTTCTGATAGCTCAGACCCTTAGGCTGACATTTAAAAAATGAAACTACCTTGTTAGACATAACTAAAAGTTGGGCATTGATCAGTCTGATAAATGTTATTATGGGACCATGTGTGCTCTGTTTGTCAGTTGACCATATTCACATGTGCTGTTGCATGAGTCTTTTGAGTGTGTGTGTGTGGTTTTTTGCCATAGGGCACATATGCTCACGTGAGAGAAGCAGAGAGAGAGACAGTGAGAGGGAAGGTGAGAAATCACCCTCCAGGGGTGATGGCCACTTCACAATCCCTTTTCTATTCTGCTCCTGGGGTTTCGGACATGCACATACATGCACCTGGCATGATTTTCGAGCTGCCAGATCTGGGACTCAAACTATGGTTGGCTATGTGAGAGTCTAGCACCTTAAGCCCTGATAGCCCCATGAGCTATTGTTTAAAAAAAAATAGAAAAAAATCGCATTTCTTAGCTTTAGATATTAACTGTCTAGCATAATTTGTACATATACCTCAAAAAAGAACACTCAATATGAAGTAGCATGTGGCAAATGGACCAGGTTCTGAATATTTCCTAATATGGAAAAGGACTTTTTTTTTTTTTTTTTTTTTTTTTTTTTTTTGAGAGGTTTATGCTATAGGGCACGTGCGCTTGCCAGAAAGAGAGACAGAGAGACAGAAAGCGAGAAATCACCCCCCAGGGGTAACGGCCATACCGCAATCCCTTCTCCTCCATTCTCCTCTCAGGATCTTGGGCACACGTGTACACGCACCTGGCATGAGTTTAAACCACTGGGTCCGGGACTTGAATCACAGTTGACTACATGGGATTCCAGTGACAAAGCCATTACTCTAACTGCTGGTCCCAGAAAAGGACTTTGCCAAAACTCCTCAGTAAGTTTCTCTCCAGCTTTAACATCATGTGATTTTATGACAAATGATATATTAGAGTTTTGAAATCCAGAGTGGATGAATTTGGTACATGCAGATTACCAAGGAAAATGAAATCTTATTCTTTATAAATTGATTTATCGTTTCTGTACGCTAAGGTTTTAAAGGACTGATTCTGTGTCTGTTCTCTGGTTTATTACAAAATACTCTTTGGTGATATTTAAATTTTTTATGAGCAATTTTTTTTTAGTGAGTTTCTTTTTGTGTGAAATAAAGAACAACAATTTTATATTAGACATTTTATGAATTTATAATCTCAAAGGTTCAGAACTGGAAAGTCTTCGTCATATTATAGGAAGCCCTAAAGCATGTTCTGCAAGTGAACACTGAGCCTCTTTGAAATTCCTTTATCGATGAAGAAATCCTTAGTTCCTAAGCAACACTCCATTTTCCTACTGTTCTAATGCTCACTATCATCACCTATATGATTGGCCATACCATCCTTGGAATCTAGAAACTCATCTCACATATTATTATAACTGTAGTGAAATATATTCTCAACCTACTTATGTTCTCAGAATATAGGCATAACAGTTATTTTTACTTTCTCTTCTTTAGTGCCCACGTTCACTTCATCCGCAAGTCTGTTCAGATCAACTCTAACAGCATATCCTGATTCCTATCACTTACCTCTCCTGCTGCTCCTCTTAACTTTTGAACACCTATCTCTACCTGGACAATTATAATTGCCTCCCAATATGGTCTATTTTCTATTTTCTTAGAACAGCCAGAATCAACATAACCTTCCTCTGCTTAAAAGCCATCAAGGGATTTTCACTGATTTAAAAAATTAAGCTAAACATCCTTACCATTATTTATAAAATCTCGCATGATAGAAATCTCCGGCTTTCTTCTTTTTCCATAAGTACTCTCCTTTGCTCTTCTTCAGTTATGCTGGCCTTTTTCCTATTAGGTTCCAAATCCATCTTATATCCACTAAATGTCTTTGCCATAACTTGTATTTCTAATCCCTCTACCTGAATTTCTCTTAATCAAGTCTTTGCAGAGGCCTGGCCATGGTGGTGCAGACGGTAGGACACCACTGCACAATGCCAGACCATGTGGGAGACTGGGTTTGGATCTGAAATGGATCTGAATGTGCTGGGTGTTCCTGTGATCCTGGCTGGCTGGGAGGCTGGGGTGGCAAGAACCAGTCAAGGGTATTTCTCTTGCTCATGAAAAGAAATAAATAAACTTGAAAAAAATATCTTTGCAGAGATGATTCTTTTCTTTAATTGTTATATTTAACTTTTATTTATTATCATTATTATTATTTTAATTTGACCAGAGTGAGAAAGTGAGAAGGCAAGCCACCAGGTCCAGGACCTGAACCATAGTAAGCCATGTGGAAGTCCAACGTCTTTAACCACCACACCACCTGTCTTCCCAGAGATGACTCATTTATCATAAAGACATCTGGTCAAATATCTCTTCTTTAGGGACCAGTAGTTTGCGTAATGGCTGTGTTATTGGACTCCCAGGTAGTCGACAGCGGTTCGAGTCCCGGACCCCACAGCTTAAACTCACGCTGGGTGCGTGTGCGTGCATGCCCAAGATCCTGGGAGGAGAGTGGAGGAGAAGGGATTGCGGCGAGGCCATCCCCCCTGGGGGGTGATTTCTCGCTTTCTGTCTCTCTGTCTGTCTGGTGAGTGCATGCGTCCTATAGCAAAAACCTCTCAAAAAAAAAAAAAAATCTCTTCTTTAGACATCCCTTCTGAAAGATTCTCTCTTCCCCCATATCTTGCTAAAATTATTTTAGTTATTTACCTCTTTTATTAAACCCTTCCTTATATAACTCTATGGGAGTGGTAGATTTGTCAGCTCTGAATCTTTTTTTTCAAAAATTGTTTTATTCATTCATTCCTTCATTTTTCATTTTACCAGAGAGGGAGAGAGAGAGAGAAAGAGAGAGAGAGAGAAAAAAGTGATAAAGCAAGCTGCCTGGTTTGGGATTTAAACCACAATCGGCCATGTGGGAGTCCAGCCTACTTAACCACCACACCACCTGCCAGCCCCATCAGCTCTGAATCTCCAGCAGCTAGAATGAGTGAATAAGTGAATAAGAGGCTGAATATAAGATGGTTAAAATGAAATACACACACACACACACACACACACACGTTGTTTATAAATTACTCAATAAATTTTACTGGTGCGTTGTTTTTCATATTTTGATTTCTGAACATTTGGCATTGTGTTAGAATACTAAGATATAGGGACTGGCAGGTGGCATGGTGATTAAGGCACTGGGCTCCCACATGGCCAAGTATGGTTTAAGTCCTGGACTTGGTGAGTTGCTTTCTCACTCTCTTTCTATTACTTCTAGTGAGTGCACATTCCCTGTAGCAAATTTTAAAAATTAATGATAATGATAAATAAAATTAAATTTTAAAAAGGGAGTTTTCTCTTTAAAAAAAGATTGCTAAGATATGAGTAGAAATGTATTGTACACTTATTTGGGGATAGAAATATTGGGAGTGCTGTAATTAACAATTCCTTCTAGAAATAAGATAGTATTCCTGATAAAATATTTTAGCAATTTTATATGGGATTCAATGAGATTAAGATCCCACATGTGGAAAATTAGAGTTCTACCCTTCCCAAAATTACATACATTGGAACCAATTAATAAACTTCAGTAAGGCATTTCTTTTTTCTACAGTTTTCCCTTTATTTCTTCTGCAAAAAGCATGAGTTTCTTTCTCTAGTTTTCTTTGTTTGTGAAGCAAGTCTGAAATAAATTTTGCACAAATTATAATTTTGCTTATAATTAATTGTTTTAAGAATTTGCTATTATAAGGACCAGCATATGGCTTAATGGTTATGTTGCATGACTACCACGTAGTCAACCATGGTTTGAATCCTGGATTGAGTGGCTTAAAAAAACTTATACCAAGTGCTTGTGCATGCATACCCAAAGTCCTGAGAGGAGAATGGAGGAATTGCTACAGCACAATTCCCTCTTGGAGGTGATTTCTCCCTTTCTGTTTCTCTATCTCTCCGGTGAGCACACATGCCTTAGAGCAAAAATCTCTCTTAAAAATTTTTTTGCTATTATAGATGTATGAGGGATATTTCATGTTTCTGCTAATATTGGGACTTTGGGAAGGTATGACACATTTTTGCCTAGGAAAACAGAAAAATAAGTCATGACTTTCCCATCAATCTAAAAATTTACATCCCACCTCTTGGCAGGATAAATTTGTCTTCAGCATGTTTTATAGCAATGCAGTGTTGCTCTCCTATAAACTCTTGTATGGACCACTTATTGTTTCATATGTAAAGTTTTTATGGCTTTGCTTTTGCAGTTCCTTACATCTAGATAATTTTTTTCATTCTACTTTTACATGCTCAGAACATCTTTTATCTTACAGGCACAGCTCAAGAACTATCACTTCTAAAAAAAATCCTCTTTGAATCCAATATTTAATTACCAACAAAGGTCAATTCAGGCTGTTGGCAATGTACAGGTATTTTTGACTTTGTTCTTTTATCAGCTGTACTAGAGAGAAATGTTCACCTGTTGACATACCCATTTTATAAGCCAAATGATAATGTGATTGAATGTATAAAAGAAAATAAAATAAACAAATAAAAAAATTTTAAAAAGATATTATAATACTGGCTCTTTCCCACCTTACAAGATGGCAGATGTAAAAGCTGAGAAGCCAGATACTAAGAAAAAGAAACTTGAAGTCAAGAAGAATGATGTCAGTAACAAGTTTAAAAATTTATGTCCCCAACTCAATATATAGCGAATGTCTACACTTGATAACAGAAACTGAAAGATTGGACAGTATTAAAGGCATGGCGAGCAACTGTGGCTATCACAGACAGTGTGGGAGGAGGGTGAGAAATGGGAGAAGGTGACAGGGAGGGAATCAAGGGGAAAAGGGAAGAAGCAAAACATTTAAGGGATACAAAATGGAAGATTATCTGTTGATAATATGTTTGCTAATATTTTTGATCAAACCAATACACAGTGTATTCGGAATGGGAAATTCATTTGGTATGCTGGAGTGATACACAGTGATTACATGTAAATAAATAAATAAATAAACAGCCCAAGAAAGGGAAGCCCCCCTGCAGCCAAAACATGGTCCTAGTCTGAAGAATTGGCGGATCATCCCAGTCTGCTATGTATTCCAGAAGGCAGTGTACAGAAGAAGTGCTCAGTCCCTAAATCCAGAATTGGAAAGGAAAAGAAGGCGGCTTTGGCTGCCATCACAAAGACAGTTGGTGGTGATACGAACAGTGGTACCCAGGTAGTTAAACTTTGCCAAATGTCTACATATCATCCTACTGAAGATGAGTCTTGAAACCTGTTGAGCCCTGAGGGGGAAAAAAATGCTTTTTGGTCAGGATATGAGAAAGCTGTGAGGCAGCATCACTCCTGACACCATTCTGATTGTGCTCGCTGGTGCCATGGAAGTAAGAGGATGGATTTCCTGAAACAACTGGCCAGTGTGTTGCTGCTTGTGACCGGACCTCTGGTCCTCAGCTGAGCTCTTTTGCATAGAACACACCAGAAATCCATTATCACATGTCCACAAAATTTGATATTAGCAATGTAAAAATTCCAAAATGCTTCACTGATATTTAGTTCAAGAAGAAGAAATGGGGAAGGTCGGAAACTAGGAAGGCAATATCATCGACACAGAGCAGAGAAATGTGAGATTACAGAGCAGTGCAAAGTTGTTCAGAATGCTCTGGACTCAGAACTGTTATCAAAAACCAAAGCTGTTCCTTAGCTCTGATTCTTGTTTGCCCTTACAAATAGTTTAATCATCGCAAATTGGTGTCCTATATTTCTTAGCAAGAGCCTAATTAGTAGCTTATTGGAGAAAAATTTAAGAAGACATTACCCAACTGATGGGTGACTGGGACACAGGGATTTAGACATACACTTTCTTGCCAGAGATGCTAATAATATGCCCATTGAAACACTGAAAGAAATCCCTTCCTCTTTTTATCTTCTATGGCTACTCATTGTCCTTTTTGTAGCCTCCAATCACAATTCAGGTGTACAACATAATTCAACTATACTTAAGTTTCCTTCATTTCTGGACATATGCATGAGTCATTCTTATCTTCTATATTAGACAAGTGTTCAATGATTTTTTTTTTAATTGCCAAAGGGAGAGAAAGATAGAGAGACAAAGTGTAAAAGCATCCCCCATGGGGGATGGTCACATTACAGTCCCTCTTTTCCATTTCTCCCTCCTTTAGGGATTTTGGGCACATGTGCATAAGTGCCCTGCATGTTTTTCAAATCACTAGGTCAGGACTCAAATTACATATGAGGTCCTTAATCACCATGCCTTTGGCTGGCCCATTCAATTTTTTTTTTTTTAAGTAGATGATGATATAGATTGTAATGTGTTTCATTAGCCATAGCACATTTACATTTGTTAATGAATTCGAAATAAGTAAAGTTAATGATAGACATTTCAGGCAAGTTGAATTAGAATTCTACTCAATGGGACAAATGTAGAGAAGACAGTTTTAGGGAGACAGGGATCACAGATGACGATCTTGTCCATCAGTAGAGAAATTTCTCATTAGATAAAATGTTCCATTTTTCAGTCCTTACCTATTAACTAATTTCTTATATCTGTTCCTTACAAAATAGGCAAAGGGGAAAAGTATTTGAGCAAGAGATTATTGTACTATTCCCTTGTTCCATGCAGAACATTTTATCTTATTTGTTTTCTAAAAACAGCAAAAAAATAAATAAAGCAGTACATTAGCTGTTTGAAGATCAATTCAGCTGTCAGACTTGAAGTTATTTTTATTCAATTTTTTTTCAATAGTAATTGATAATAGAAACCCAGAGTGTTGAAGATAATTTTAAGTAACCTCATGACCCTTAAATTTACTGGACATCACTTCTAAACTCTCCAGAAGATATTTGGAGGATTTCATTGGATGACATTCTCATGAATTTAAATGAAACATATTTAAATGCTCTCTGGAATAGCTCATTTTGATGCTGAGTAGGTCACTTTCTGTCAGAGGGAAGAAACAAGCTCTAAAAGACAATTAATACAAAATGACTCAATCATTATTGTTAATGGCTCTGCTCACTTTACCCAGAAGTGAGGGTTAACTCTGCTCTGCAAAAAATTTTCCAAGCTTAAAGTTTGCCAGCAAATTAGTGATACACCACCCAGAGCCCAGGGAGGAGAGCTGTGCAGTGGCACTTTACATTAACAGAACTCTTTATATTCGTATTATGCTAATTAAGCAAGTGAGGCAATCTGATGCAATGATGGTACTTAAGCTGAGGTCTCTAATGGCAATAATGTGCCTCAAAGGGCACAAGTCAGTGTCCTGCCAATGAGTTTAATCCGTGCCTGGACAAGTTAAAGGTCAGGATGGTTACAGTGTGCCAATAAGTGCTTCACATTAGCAGGTTTGGAAGAAACCCAATTCTTGTCTCGTTAATAAAGTCCTCATGAAAGCTTCTAACTTGACTTTCATTATCAAGTTTTTTGAAAATATTAATTATGCTCATGGTTCCTTCCATTAAGATGAATTATATTGATCCCAATTTTTTGACTTATAGGTGTGAAGAAGCAACCAAAGGAGAGCTCCTCTCTCATACTAAGTTTACCCCTTAAAATAAATATAGCTTCAAAATCTGAGATTTGTAACTGTCCTTTCAAGAAAAGTGTACAGATTGAAAACTAAATTGGCTCATTCCTTTCTGAGGTTCCATGCATTTGTGAAAACAACCAGTAATAAGATCTTCATAGCAGGGTGCTGGCCCAGGGCTGGGTACAACAGTAACACAGTGCTTTGCAATGCTGGACCCACTCGAGAAGGCTTGGAGTTTATGTCCTGGGGTCCCTCTGTACATGTTAGAACGTGCAGCTATGAGGGCCAGCATATGGCATGGTGGTTACGTGGCTATACTCCCCCATGGCTGACTGTAGTTCCAGTCCTGGATCCAGTGGCTTGAAATTCACACTGGGTGGAAGTGTGTGCATGCCCAAGATCCTGGGAGGACAACAGAGGAGAAATAATTGCAGCGTGACCATTTTCCTTGGGTGATTTCTTACATTCTCTCTCACTGTCTCTGTCTCTCTCTCTGGTGAGTATATGGGCCCTGAGGCAAAAACCTCAACAAGAAAGAAAGAAAGAGAGAGAGAGAAGAAATAAAGAAAGAAGAAAGAAGGAAGAAAGGAAAGAATGAAGAGAGAAAGAAAGAAAGAGAGAGAGAGAAAGAGAGAGAGTGAGAGAAAGAAAGAAAGAAAGAGAAGAAGAGAGAGAGAGAGAGAGAGAGAGAGAGAGAAAGAGAGAAAGAAAAGGAAGAACAAAGAAAGAGGACAGAAAACTAAAGGAAAGAGAGAGAGAGAGAGAGAGGAGAGAATGTGTAGTTACCCTGAGTTGGCCTGTCTGAGGCTGAGAGTAGATCTTGCTGAGAAGAATCTGTGGTAGGTAGCTCTCTGTCTCTCTCTCTGTTTCTCTGCCTTTCTCCTGGAAAGAATAAGTAAACTTAACCTTAAAAAAAAAAAGAAAAAAAAGAGGTAGAGATTTGCAAACCTGGGTCTTGGTGAGTGCTATTGTTTGAATGCCCCCACCCACCAAATCAATATTGAAATTTAATTGAGTCATGAGATCTCTGTCCTCATGAATGGATTAATATCAATATTGTAGGAGTTGATTAGCAAGAATGAGTTGGTTATAAAAGTCAGTTTGGGGCCAGCAGATGGTTTGGGGGGTTAAGGCATCTGATCCTACATGGCCAGTCAAGTAGTTCGAGTCCTGGACCCAGTGACTTGAAAATTATGGCAGGCACATATACTTGTCTGCCCAGAATCTTGAGAGGAGATTGAAGGAGGAGGGACTGTGGTGTGGTCATCCCCCCAGCTGCTTCTCTACTTTTCTTTCTCTCTCTATCTCTGTCTCTTTATGTCTCCAGTGAGTGTGCACACTCTATAGCAACAAACAAACAAACAAAAAACCAAATACCAAAAACCAAAACCAAAACTAAAAAACAACTTTTAAAAAAAGCAAAAAAAGAGAAGCAAGTCTGGCTCCCTCTTGCCTCCCTGCTTTTTTCCCCTCTGCCTCTGCCATGGAGGTTGAAACATGAAGGCCCTGGTCAGATATTGAGCCATGCTCTGGGACTTCCCAGTGTCCAGAACTGTGAACTTAAATACATTTTTACCAGTTATAGATTACTGTCTCAGGTATTCTGTTATAACAACCAAAATCTAATAAGACAGTAAGAGACACAGGACTTTTATTGTCCAAACATTCACGTGCCCTTTTCATAAGTACCGCTGTTCTAACTATATTGAAACACTCACACAGTTGACCTTTTCTTTCTTCTCTCCCTTTTATTTTTCTATTACTTGCTCTCTGGGCTTTAACTAGAAAGATATTGTTAGCAATTTCTTTTCTACTCATTTAAAATTTTTTTTTCTTTTTCTTTCATCATTCTCCTAACATATCCCCTCTCTACCATGTGTTCAATCCTCCAAAGTTGTGATTTCTTTATTTAAAAAGCAGTCACACTTTTATCCCAGTGTACTCACAAAGTAGATAGTCCACAGAACAAAATGGATTTTATTGTTAATAACATCATTTTTAAAACACTAGCATTCTCAAATTACAGCTCATGCAACAAGAAACTGGCAGTGTAAGAATAAATGAGGCGCTATTATAATTGTGATTTTAAATTATTTTTAATTTACTCAATTATGCTTTCCTATTTTCCTAAACCTCAGCTACAATTCATCTCCATTTCCTTAAAGCAATTGTGTTTATCAGTTCCACTAGGTCAGCTTTGTGTTTAATAGACCTTGTTTGGAATCACAGACAGTTGCTGAGATTTTATCCTCTAAAATAGATATTTAACCTCTGATATTCATTTTCTGTAGTGCAATAATTTCTGGTCAAACCATCAAAAATACAGTAAGAGTGCCTACTCCAAAGAGAGGGGAAATAAGCTCTCCTGCACTGAAATTTTAGAGAGGTCAGGAATATTTCTATATTCAAAAGCATATGTAATCATCATAAATATAGTCTTTAATAATATTTACAAACAGTTTGCCATAACTGATTGCCTATGTTTTTTTTTTTTTTTTTTTTTTTTTGGTTTCCCACACAGAGTCAGGGAAACATTTCATAGCTTTTTCTTTCTCTTATATTTCTAAAACCAGGCACATACTGTAAGTACACAGTTTCTGAGAAGCAATTAGAGTTAATGGGATTAAAAATCTAATCACACGACTGCTCTTGGCTTGTATCTGCAGAGCTGCATAGTAAAATCTCACATTCCAAATGCACAAAAATGAGTTATTACACTTGTCCCTGGAAAGTCTCTGCAGCCCTTATTTTCTCTGACTCTCTCCAGGGGCAACTTTTCAGAGTTTCATCAGAGAAAATGGCTCAGATTTATTTCTTACAACAGGAACATTTGCACTTCCATGCTTTTAAATTGATTTTGATCTATGTTAAAGATGACAGCAAGACAAAACCTAGAGGTCTAGCCAGGACAAAAACACAGTAAAAAAGACATGCTTCCGAGTTCGTAGTGATGACAATCACCACAGAGACTCTCTACTTTCACTCAGGAATGCCCATACTTCAAGAAGTTGGAGAAACAGACATGCTCGTGCCAAAGTATTATGGGATGTGAGCCAGTCACTGCAAAAGGCAGAGGGGCCTATGCTAGAGGAGGGCCCTCTGTGACAAGAGGAGGTTGAAATAGATGCTCTCTAAAATCTCTTTGCCATTAAAATTCCATGAGCATGCAATGCTGAATGAAAGAGGGGCTCTACATTTATGTGCAGATGATTTACAGTGCAAAATAGCAGGACAAGACTATCTACACTGAAGGAGAAAGACATGGCAAGAAAAATTCCCCATAAAAAAGATAGCCTACTCCTGATGTTCTTTAGTGCAATAAAATAAAAATTAATAGTAATAGCACTTTTAAGTTTTTCTGAGTTTTTTTTTTTTGAGAGGTTTTTGCCATAGGGCACATATGCTCACCAGAAAGACAGAGAGACAGAGAGACAGAAAGTGAGAAATCACCCCCAGGGGGGATGGCCACACCTCAATCCATTCTCCTCCTTTCTCCTCGTAGGATCTTGGGCACGCTCACACACGCGCCTGGTGTGAGTTTAAGCCACCAGGTCTGCGACTCAAACCGTGGTCGACTACGTGGGAGTCCAATAACACAGTCATTACGCTAACTACTGGTCCCAATTTTTCTGAGTTTTTTTTTAACTCCTGGCATCTAAGCGTCTTCTGAATTTCACAGTCCTATGAGGCAGCTACTACTACTACTATTATTAGTTGGTACTGATAGAAAAGGCACAAAATAGTTCAGAAATTCACCCAGCATCACCCACTCAAGTGACATAGCCAGGGCTGGAATGTAGCTAGTATGGGGCCAGATTCTGGCTATTAACCAGTATTTATAAGTAAGAATATTTACTAGAAATCATGTTTGATTGTGTTCATATGAGGAGATCTGTCAAATACCCTTCATAAACAGTTCAAAATCTATAAGCAAAGAAACATAAATCCCTCCCTCAGTTCATTATTGGATCCACCTGCAGTTTTAGGGCAATTAATTCAAGTACGTTGTTGCTACATGTCTGTCTAACGTATATCTTTCCCCAAGTATTTCAATGGCCATCTCCACAACTGTCTGGCATGCATCTTCCCCACCTTACCCACACTGAACAGGCATCAGTGCATTCCTGGGAGAATGTCCAGGAAGCAAACTGCAATTCATCATTGGTTTAGTTTAAGAAAGCATAGTTAGCAAAGTCTCTGCTATTTCAAGGGCAAATATAAATGACTCTCAGATTGCAAGAGCTCCAATCACATTGGATTCTCAAGACTTTCCTTCTTCATTAATTTGCAATTATACTCAACTATCATCAACATCAGGAAGTACATAGCAATCACACTGAGAGAAGGCTCTAAGATATCACAGTAAGGTCCTAATATAGCTTCAAAAAGAAATCAACAGTGTACAGTGCAGAATATTTTTCAGTGCATGCAGTGATATCTCACTTGAAGTTAGGTTATAAACTCAATGATTAGTGTAAAAATTTAAAAAACAATTAAATTATCAAAAAAAAGTTACTACTGAAGACAGTCTGTGCCTAGCCTCCACAACACAGTCAGGAGTGTACTGGACTGCAGTGCTGGAAGCCACGTAGCTGACTATGGGTTTAGATCACCAGCCCAATCAATGTGAAATATGCCAGGCATACATACCTGCTCAAGATACTGACTAGCTGAAAAGCTGGGAAAAGAGGATTGCAGTATGACCAGACACTGCTAGTGAGGGGTACTTCTCTCTCTCTCTCTCTCTCTCTCTCTCTCTCTCTCTCTCTCTCTCTCTCTCTTTCCTTCTCTCATGTTCTCTATAATGAATAAAATGAATAAACTTTTAAAAAGACCCCAGTTCAGGGACCAGCAGGTGGTGTGGTGGTTAAGGCACTGGACTCTCACATGGGTGACCATAGTTCTAGTTCAGGGACCAGCAACTTGAAACTCATGCCAGACATGTGTGAGTGCACATATCCAAAATCCCAGGAGGAGACTGGAGAAGCAGGGATTGCAGCATGGCCATCTCCCACAAGGGGTTATTTCTCTTTCCCTCTCATTGTTTCTCTCTGTCTCTCTCCTCTCTGGCAAATGCATGCACCCTATGGCAAAAACTTAAAACAGTTTTTTAAAAGACCTTAGGTCACTCATATATTTCTATCTACAAAATTTGTTTTCAGTAGGTCTCTCCATAGAGTCTGCCTTCTTTATATTTCCTCCAGAGGCTAATAAACCACAAATTATGCTGAGAATAAGATACAATACTTTGGTTGCATTTAAATAACACTATATTAAAAATGTCCCACCCACTCCTACACTGGGAAAAGCTAAATTCTGCATGCAAAAAAGTGTCTTTTATGTCATCCAGTGCAGTCATAAAAGCAAAGATAATTATGAGTGGTAAACCTTTAGGTTAGCCCATTGATTGAATCATAAATGTAAATCAATATATATTTTCCTGGGAAATGGTACAGAATTAAATACCCCAAGCTTTAGTACATACAAAGAACAAAATAGAAATAAAATAAAGTGGTATATATTTTTCATCTGAGATATCATTTGAAGAAATTTCTATTAATCAAAGAAGTTAAAAAAGGAACATATAAATTTTAAGAAGGGATATTTTCCTATGATTTTCCTCTGTACAATTCAATTTTAATAAAGTGACTCTTCTGGATTGACAATTTCAAGAAGATCATAAAATACTAATATCCTTTGACCAGTAATTGAAAAAAATCTCCAAATAAAGCAAAAAATACAAAAATAAACAGGGGAAAATTGACAATAACAGAAAGGACTGAATGAAGGAAAAAATGAAAATGAATGTTATTATCATTCCTAACTTTTATGGAATATAATACAATATTACAGTATAATGGTTTTAAAGATAGGGTAATATGTCAAATGCTCATGATAAAATAAAATAAAATTTGCAAAATAATTTATCACATGCATTTATATATATATCATATATTCATGTCAGCCTTTTCTCTTAATTAACAGAACTTTAATTTCTAAAGAGAAATAAAATACTTAAAAATAAGTAAGCATCTGCTAAACTGTACAGCCATTAGTCACGAGACATATATTTTGTGCTAAGATGTTAACAGAAACCAAAAGATTGGACAGTGTAAAGGTGAGCAACTGTGGATATCAGAGACAGTGTGGGAGGAGGGTGAGAAATGGGAGAAGGTGACAGGGAGGGAATTAAGGGGAAAAGGGAAGAAGCAAAACATTTAAGGGACACAAAATGGAAAATTATCTCTTGATAATATGTATGTTAATATTTTTGATCAAACCAATACACAGTGTATTCAGAATGGAAAAATTCATTTGGTATGCTGTAGTGATACACAGTGATTACATGTAAATAAATAAATAAATAGCCCAAAAGCCCCCCTGCAGGCAAAACATGGTCTTAGTCTGAAGAATTGGCGGATCCTCCCAGTCTGCTATGTGTTCAGAAGGCCATGTACAAAAGAAGTGCTCAGCCCCTAAATCCAGAATTGAAAAGAAAAAGAAGGCGGCTTTGGCTGCCATCACAAAGACAGTTGGTGGTGATACGAACAGTGGTGCCCAGGTAGTTAAACTTTGCCAAATGTCTACATATCATCCTACTGAAGACGAGTCTTGAAACCTGTTGAGCCCTGAGGGGGGAAAAAATGCTTTTTGGTCAGGATATGAGAAAGCTGTGAGGCAGCATCACTCCTGACACCATTCTGATTGTGCTCGTTGGTGCCACGGAAGTAAGAGGATGGATTTCCTGAAACAACTGGCCAGTGTTTTGCTGCTTGTGACTGGACCTCTGGTCCTCAGCTGAGCTCTTTTGCATAGAACACATCAGAGTTCTATTATTGCCATGTCCATAAAATTTGATATTAGCAATGTAAAAATTCTAAAGGAAGCTCTTCTAAAAGGGGACAATATCTCTGCATATTTATTTTGTCCTCTGTCTTTCCCTCTCTGCCGAATGAATGCTCTAGTGTCTCATGGTACTGCCATGTTTAAACCATTAGACAACTAATGAGTGCAAAATGTACATGGTAAGAACAGCTGACTCTCAAATGAGAAGGAGCTTGAGACCTGATAACTATATACCTAGAAGTTCTCTTTAAAAGTGAAGAAGAACAACCTTAATAATTTGTTGAAACCACTCTTTCTCAGGATCTGTTATTGAGTCTGAATGGAATCTACCCCTAATATAACAAAATATATGTAACAGTCACCACACACACACAAGCACACTCCCGATACAGACAGTCTTTGTATAGTCTCAGTAGGAATAGATTTTTAGTTAACACAATTTATTTTAATGACCCCAACTCCTTCTAATCACAGTTCAAATTTCAGTGACCACAGGATATTAGTGGTGAGTTATTGCATTAAATATACTCTCCATTAGTAGTTGTTCAGCTCACAATCACTATACATACACACACACACACACACACACACACACATACACACATATACACATACAAAGAAGCTCAAGATGACCAATCACTTTTTTGAAAGTCTGCTAATTATTGGTCACTACATATCTGCTATTCCTTTTGTATACAGACAGAATAGCATGTAGTCGTGTTGCCTCTTTGTCACCCAAAGATAAACCCATTTTAAAAAATGAAAGAACTTGGCCAAAAAAGATTAAAATGCAGCAAAGAAATAAACAGAGATGTTGATGAAAGTAAAAATCCAGTCAAACGTAATGAAGTTATAGAAAGAAAAATAGCCAGGCATAGATACTGTGACCTTTTGAGAAATTCCAGATATGCAGCTGGAGACACATAGTATACACAAATTTATTTACATAAGTGAAGAAAGCGATTGTTGTGAAAAGGACTAAGACTTCTTAGAGAAAGTGGTGTTAGACACCTCCCCCAAGAAAACAAAACAAATAAGACCAAAATAATCACAGAAGCCCCACTTCACAGTATATAAATGATAAGAGATATTTTAGAACACTGAAAGCATGAAAGACATAATCCTACAAGTTGATTAAAATACAGGAGGTAGAATACATTTTACCACGGCATAGAAAAGGCATCATAGCAGGAAGAAGCTGAGAGTGGAATAAGGGCCTTCTAAGAGCGTGGTGCATCACAGGCAGCAGTCCTGTGTCTTCACTTTCCTTAGAACTTAACACGGTTGGCCCTCCTTACGTGCAAATATGGTGGGTCCTCTGTAGAGAAGAATGGAACATAACATTCTACTCTCTTTTCAAAGGCAAAGCCAGTGAGAATTTTGATCTGTTGTTGCTACTTTACTTGATCAAATCCAAAAATTCAGGCATTTTTATATCTTTGATGACATCCTGGGAATCCCCAGTATGACTATGACTCCAAGGGATCTTGTAGATTCATGCTAAATTGGAATTGAATTATTTCATTTCCTTTGAAGACACAATAGTATTTCCCTTGAAGAGCCTTCGGCTCTGTATGTGGCAATCTGATGCACACTGTGAATCTAATTTGCAGAGAGTTCTATTTGTATGACTGTATGGGCTGGAGACTATATGGGCTGGGGACACACTAGCTGATTCCAGAAGAAATAAGATGTTTTGAAAAACAAAGTTATTTCTTTTAAAATCATGTGTGGTTTCTTGACACATTTCTAAATCCACAGTAAGATTTTTCTTTATGAAGTTGCATAAACAATTTTTAATTTAATTTGACAGTGTCAAGTATAGTTTTTCGTAAAGTATAATTTTTAAAGTATAATTCAAGTAACCATGATAAAACTGAGGACCTTTTATTTGTTCTACTGAAATCTCATAGGTAATGAAGTTAGTTGAATTGAAAGTACAAAATTACAGGGACTAGCAGTTAGCGTAATGGCTATATCGCTGGACTCCCACGTAGTAGACTGCGGTTCGTGTCCCGGACCTGGTGGCTTAAAACTCATGCCGGGCGCCTGTGCTTGTGTGCCGAAGATCCCAAGAGGAGAATGGAGGAGAAGGGATTGCGGTGTGGTCATCCCCTTTGGGGGGTGATTTCTCGCTTTCTGTCTCTCTGTCTCTCTCTGTCTTTCTGGCGAGTGCAGGTGCCCTACAGCAAAAACCTCTCAAAAGAAAAAAAAAAAAAGAAAAGAAAAGAAAGTACAAAATTACAATTCTCCTTTATTTCATTTGTTGAACTACTGCTATTGTCTAAAAATTAAGTTTTATTTAAAATGAGCCTTTTAGAACCAACTGGTCTGAAAAACATAGAGGAGTATGAGTGTGAATTGTTCTTTTACATTTTAATATATGTTGAATTGACCAAAGTTGTCATTGTAAGAAATGAAACCTTGGGAAAGCAATAAAATATATTATTTCAAGATTCATGTGAGAATATTAATATTAATCGCCAAAGAGAATTGGAATTCATGGTGATAGAAACATATTCCCTAGATGTGGAGAGGTGTGAAATTTGTATAATTCTAGACATGTTTGTCCTAATTGCAAAATTCCCAGAAGAATGAATTTTCTCATGTCTCGGCATGGTGTTTCTTAAATCTATTACCTTATGAAGTTAAATACTGGCATATGAAAACTGCAGCAGTTTAGATAATACCTAATTTAAAATGTGTTATGATTTAAAATTTGTTCATTTTAAATTCAGTGAACATTAACAGTTTAAGAAACATTTGGTATGGAAGTTAAGAATGTAAAAAGATTAGGGTTTGGCAGGAAATGGAGACTTTGTAAGTGGTTCAGTGGTTTAGTCTTTTTTGTACAATAGTGAATTGCAAACTGCAAATGATACTTAGCTGTTGTTTTAAATTAGGCCTTAGTAAAAGTCTGGAAGCCCGCTCACTAGGCAATGTAAGTCTCACTGAGAAGACCAGCAGATGACATAATGGCTAATCACTGGACTCCCATGTAGTCAACCGCTGTTCAAGTCCTGGACCTGGTGGCTTAAACTCACACCAGTTGCATGTGTGTACATGCCCAAGATCCTGTGAGGAGAATGGAGGAGAAGGGATTACAGCGTGGCCATCCCCCCCTGGGGGGGTGATTTCTCACTTTCTGTCTCTCTGTCTCTCTCTGTCTTTCTGGCAAGTACATGCACCCTATAGCAAAAACCTCTCAAAAAAAAAAAAAAAGTGATAGATTAGGTTCAAAACTTAATTCTTCTAACTCAGGTAAAAAACAAGACAAAACAAAAACACCCAAACCTAATATATAAATACTAAAAGCATATTTCAATTGGAATTCTAGAAAATAGAATTGTCATTTTGTTCTATGGTAAACATTTTATAAAACTTCTTTCCATGACAAAAGTACCTCTCCATCTTCCACTCATTTCTGTATCAGCTGGCAGGAATATTCATGACAACTTGTGTTCTGGAACCTTGAGTATCCAGAGAAGAAAGAGTAGAGGTAAGCTCTTGCTGCAGTGCCCAGGTGCCCAAGGCTTGCAGGTAATATGACTTGATTCCTCTATAGCAGAATCTCATCTGCTATAGCATTAGTTAATAAAGTGCAGTCAGGATTAGAATTTGTGTAATAGCAGACATTAGTTATATTAGTTAAATGACAATGGTTGCCATGTCTTTTTTTTTTTTCATTTAATCCTCACAACCATTTGAGATGATAGAAAACATTAACTACACTGAATAAATAAAAATGATATCTGAGTTTATTACATGTTTCCCAAATGTGTGGTAGCTAATAATTCTCCCGTCCTTCTACGAGCATAACATCCCTCCTATTGAGATAGAATCTATTTCTTGTCTCCTCATTGACTTGCACTGATTTATTGGCAGAAGTAGAACTAAAACCATGACTGAAGCCATGAGGCATCTCTACAACTTCTAGATGCTTCTGCTGTTACTCACTTGGAACTCAATTGACATGCTGTTAGGAAGTCCAGGCTATCCCACTGTAGAGAAAGGCCCTGTGGAAAATATTTGACAGATCAGGTATCATGTAAGGGAGAAGTATCACAAAGAAAAATCCAGAAAGCCAGCTGACAGTCAGGACCAACCCTGCAGGACATGTGAGAGAGGGCTTCTGAGACCTTTCAGCCAGCTCATTCCCCAGCTGAATGAAGCTGCTTGAATGGTCCTGAGGTGACACATGGAGAACTGCTCAACCAAATTTAGGACGATAAAAAAAATGCTAAATCATTGCATCTAGCCCTTAAATTTTGGGTGATTTGTTATTCAGCAATAGAAAACTGGTAAGTTGACTTGTATTTTTTAAACTTCTTTTATTAACTCATTTAATATACACAATTCAATGGAACGGACAATGTTCTTATGTGTTGTTATGTTCATGTTATGGGTGAAGAAACCGAAATACAAGAAGGCTAAGGGACTCACGTAAAGTTGCACTGCTAAGTGGCAGCTTTGGAGTACAAAGCCTGATTGCATCCTACCTCAGAGAAAGCTGAGGCTCAGCTGGTTGCAGTGGGGTCAGATTTCAAATTTGGACTGTCCAAAGCATGGGCTCTTTGGGTTGTGAGAAGTGTTTGGATGTAGTTGAAGTTTAAAATTCACAGGTATAAGTTGTTGACATGATTAGCAGTGTAGGTTGGGGCCAGATTCTGAAAGGCCCAAACATTATACTTTTTAACTTCTTCAGTGATTCTAAACATTCACCTGTAATAGAGTATAAGACAAAATGAAATAAAAAAGAAAGTATAATACATTCATTATATTACATGGATAGATTGTCACTTTCTTTCTTTCATCTTAGAAGAGCTCTTCCTTCGTTTACAACAGTGTTTTCCTAAACTTTTTTTTTTCTTAAAAATGTATGTTATTTTGTAAAATAATGGGGAGAAAAGAGAGTTGTAGCTGTGTTATTAATGTCAGTATCAGGCAAAATAATGTATGTGTAACTGTGTCTCTGTGTTCATGCGCATGCAGTACTGTCTTTTAAAATCTAAAAATCTAGGAGCCAAACACTGAAACTAAATGTGATCATTTTAAAAAATAAATTATCAGGCCAGCAGGTGGCATGATGGTTAAGGTGCTAGACTCCCACATGACTGCCTGCAGTTTGAGTCCCAGATCTGATGGTTTAAAACGCACACTGGGTGTGTATACGTGCATGCCCAAAATCTCAAGAGGCAGATAAAGGGCAATGGATTGCAGCATGGCTAATTACCCCCGTGGGGATGATTTCGTGCTTTCTGTTTCTTTGTCTCTTTCCCTATAGCAAAAATCTCTCCAAAAACAAACAAACAAAAAAAAGAATTTAGCTTAATTTTGATATTGTGAATATTTAAATATTTGGATAGTTTGTTTTAAAATTGCACAATAGTAGTAAATTATAATTCTTAGTTATCTTGCATTCTCTACTCCTTCCTTCATTTTCATACCCTTCTTCAGAGAGTAAGACCAAAAAAAGGAGATAAAAATCTAAGTATCAGGTTTAGCTCTTCTAAGAATCCCTGGTTATACTGAGAGTGACACTGAGTACCTATTCTATGCTGTAAATATATATAATAATTACTAATTTAATGATCACATGATTGAATGACTTCCTAAGGAGGGAGCTTTGAATTATCTATACATTTTCATAACCAGTGATAGTCCTAGCCTTGAAAATAATTGGACTGCTTTCACCATAAACTACAGGAAGAAACAATATTACTGCCCCAAAAATGCCTTAGGAAATTATTCTAAACTGAACAAACAAAAAGGATAGTTGCTGTAAGCTTTTATTTTAGCATTCAGTTTTAATTTATGAAATTAAATGATGGGCAGTAATTTAGAGAAATTGCCTGTAGTGTAAAACATGCTTTTTCCATCTTCAAATCAGTTGAAAAAATATTTTAATACAATTTAGATTTTATCCTACAATAGCTCTCTGTAATTATGCTTCCACTAATTAAAGCTTTTATAGTTTGGGTTTAATTCAGCCTTCCAACCTATTTTCCATCAATTTTTTTATCTGCGAGCTGTCAAAAGTAACAACTCTACTCTCCTTTTTTTTCCTTGTATAAAAGTCAGAAACTACTCCCAAGACTTCACCACAATTAAACACACAAATGGAAAGGCAGATATTATAATGGAAAGCAAATTAGTTTTTGCCTCAGTGACAACAAGTACTTGAGATTCTATGAAGATGCTTGAAATAGCAAAACAACCAGGGAGGGCACTTCAGTTGCTGCATAAACAAATACTACATGCAGATATTCTAATCAAGAACATTGCCAAATGCTACCTTTTGCATTTGGTTTGCATTTCTAATTTAAATTATTCTGTGTGAAGTAATAGTTCACATTTTAAGAGACTGCTAGCCATCACAATTGTAAAATTATTTGTGTGTGATTAACTGTCATTTGTACTGGTGACACCCTTTTATGTCCAAATGTGCAGTCTGTTGTTCAGTTTATAGTCATTAAAAGACAGCATTTTGGAAAGATGAGTAAAATGAAAAAATAACATACATTTAAGTCATCTAGATTTTTAAATTATACACTTAATATAAACTTTTAAAAAATTTAAGTGTCAATAAAAGACAAATAATAAAATCATCATATAAATGTATGGTGCGTTTTTATAAAAAGTTCAAGGAACTTTATGTTAGTGCATTAATTTTAGAACTAATCCTATACAATCTTTGATTGATAGTCTGGTCCTAGAATCATGAATATGCTTATCCAATTTGCAGTGATGGTAAATTAATCACAGTTGCTGATAGATGGTCTGACATAAATATAACTACATATGAATTTAAACAACCAGAACATAGTTCATAATACTCTGTAGTGTTAAGTGCAAGTTGTATTGACATGGATAAATAAAGAGAAGGTAATAAAAGAATATCTATATACAAATGTGTAATAAAAGAAAACAAAGCAAAAACTCTCAAGGTTAAAATTGCTGTAGCCCCACCTTGTGGCCGCAATAAAAACAAAATGTAGTCAACCCTTGAATTATCAACTTTGACTGGTTATTTGCCATGTACAAGACTCCATTAAAACTACAGCACTTTATGATGTAAACTTCATTATTATGGGCCACATTTTAAGGGTTAGAAAATTAAAACATGGAGAATTTAAGTAAGTTGTTTAAGGACACAGAGCTACTGGGGGAAGAGACATCATTTGAATGAAAGCAATTTGTTCCAGAGCCTGCACTGTCAAATCACTATACTCTGTAAAAATAGACATTTATTTCAAAATTGGAAATAAAAAAAAATGATAGTGATTGACTCTAAGTATTATGCTGGATCACCTGCTAATAATCCTGTTTCATTCTCATTTGACTCTTTTGAAAAGATTTAATTCTGTTTTAATAATAGGACCCAGGTGTTTTACATGCCTGTTCCAGTGAAGTTAATCATCTAGAGGGGAGAAAAAAGACTGATGAAGTAAGATTTGACAGGTAGAGGACTAGTGGGAAGATAATTCTAAAAGCTTTTATTTTATTCCCTAGGAAGAAAAAAAATAGCATTTAGATTGGAAATAGAATTTTAGTGATTTTTTTCTGATCGACTACAGAAAACTACCTTTCAAATGCTCTTAGATCAGCTTCCTCGTCTTTATCTTGGTTTCCTAATTAATTGATTCAATGGATCTTTGACATGTACTCTCTACTTTTGTAATTTAAAAAGTATTTTTTTTTTGACATACTGTGCTAGCACACATCAGAGAGAGACAGACAGAGACAGGAAGAGGTAGAGTGAGAAATCACACCTCAATCCCTTCTCCTTCATTCTCTTGGGATTTTTGAGTACATGCACATGTGCCCAGTCTGAGTTTCAAGCCACCTGGTCTGGGATTTGAACTGTGGTAAGCCACGTGGAGACAAGCACCCTAACCACCACTCTGAATGTTGGAACCTATTTATATAACTTTAAAAATGATTTTTTACAACCTTCTCTTGGTAGGTTGAAATATGGAAATATGGAAAAACATAGACATCATGGTGTGGTATATCCAGATATCCTCTGACTCCACACATATGTACTGTATCCCCCATTGTCAACATCCCCCACAAGAAACATGCATTTGCTGCAACAGAAGAATCTACATTACCCCATCATAATTACTAAAATTGATAGTTCACCTTTGGGTTCGCTCTTGTTGGAGTACATTCTATAGGTTTAGATAAATACATAATGATATGCGTCCATCATTACAGTATCATTCAGAGAATTTTCTCTGTTCCTAAAAATCCTCCCTGCTACTTCCACTGATCTCTCTCCTACCCCCAACTACTACCAACCACTGATCATTTCACTGTCTCCCCAGTTTTACCTTTTCCAGAAGCTTGTGTAGTTGGAATCATACAATATATAGCCTTTGCAGATTGGCTTCTTTAACTTAGTAATATGTAAATTTTCCCCCATGTCTTTTCATTTTGATACTGCATTTCTTTTTAGTGCTAAATAATAATCTATGGTTTGTATGTACTAGTTTACTCATTCACTTACTGAAATTACAATCTGGCTGCTTACAAGTATTGATAATCATGAATAAACTTGATGTAAATATCCATGTGCAGATTTTGTGTGGACAAGTTTTCAACTACTTTGAGTAAATACCAAGAAGTCCTTACCAAGGAGTGAAGGTGTCAGATCAGGTATGCTGTAAATTTGCCTTCCCATCAGCGACAATGAAGTTTCTACTGTTCACAGTAGAAGCCTGAGCAGCACATGTACATGTGTGTTGTGGGTGATAGGACAAAGAGTTGATTTTTTTTTTTTTTTTGAGAGGTTTTTGCTATAGGGTGCATGTGCTTGCCAGAAAGACAGAGAGAGACCAAGAAATAGAAAGCGAGAAATCATCCCCCAGGGGGGATGGCCAAACCGCAATCCCTTTTCCTCCATTCTCCTCTCGGGATCTTGGGCACGCACGCACACACGCCCAGTGTGAGTTTAAGCCTTGTGGTCCAAGTCTCGAACCACAGTTGACTACATGGGAGTCCAGCAACATAGCCATTATGCTAACTGCTGGTCCCAAGAACCCCTGTTTTAAAGGCACTACAAAAAAAAAAAAAAAATGAGACAACATACCTGGTGGTGGTGGTGGTGGAGGTGGTAGGGTGCCACTCTGCAAGACTGGAAGCCATGGGGAAGACTGAATGCCAGTGTCTGCATGATCCTGGCTGGCTGGAAGGCTTGGAGATGGGGACTATGGCATAATTAGGCCTTAACGAGGGTGCCACTCACTCTCTCTCCTATTCTCACTGTTTGTCATGTTAACACTAAAATGAATAAACTTTAAAAAATATATATTATGGGCCAACTATGGCAGTACAGTAGTAGTGTAATGCCCATGATGCTGAGACCATGCTGGGAAGACCTTACTGGGTTTGTGTCTTGAGGTATCCCAGAAGATTCTGGCTGGTTGAGACTAGGATGGACAGCACCACGAAGGCTCTATTGGGAGTGACAGTCTCTCTTTCTTTTTCTCTCTCTCATGAAAGAAATTAATATTGTTTTTTAATGAGGCAATAATTGGATCATAAGTTAGAAATATCTTAGATTTCATCTGTTTTTTGATAAAAGTCAATGTTATACTGGCATTGGATATTTTACTTTTAAATTATCTATCCCTTTGTTGATATCTATTTATTGATAGATCTTGTTTTTTGTTTTACAAAAAATTATGGATATATAAAATGCACCAAGGGAAACAAAGCATTTATATGTTTCAGTGTCACCAGGTTCCATGGGAGATACTGTATATTTGTCATTTTTGAGCTATTTCACATTTCTGTGAGTTTTAGATAAATAGCAACAATAAAAATGTTATTTTCCCATAGAGATACAAATTGTATTCAAAAGCATCTGGTTATTGTCCCTTGATTAATGATCAGTTTTGCAGCTTTGTTTCTATTTGTAAATTAATTTATATATATTTTTACCTATCAATGTTTATTTTTAAAATTCTTCTTTGAGCTACTTGTAACATTTTGCTGACTTATGAACTAATGAGAAAAATATTTGGCACATATTCTTTTTATATTTGTAAAAGATTCACAATTTTTACCTGTTTCAGAAAATATCTATTTACCTAGCTACCTATTTATTAACCTTCCTGCCTATTTATCTTTCTCCATAAATATTTGAGTTTGTATATTTATAGAACCCTCCCCCCATATCTTTAGGTTAAATATTCTATAAACATGGGCCACATATACCATGTCACTTCACATATTCCTTATATCAGTGCTACATACATTTATATTCATAACTCTTGTTTTTCTTGGGTTTTGTCATAGGGCTACGTGGTTGCAGGAGAAAGAGAGAGGAAAAGTGAAAAATTATCCCACAGGGATAATGGTCACTCTGCAATCTCTTCTCTTCCAATCTCCTCTTAACATGTTGGGCACATACACACATGTGCCTCGTGTGATTTTTAAGCTGTAGGGTCCGGGACTTGAACTGAGATCAGCCATGTGAGAGTCCAGCACCTTTACCACTACACCATCTGCTGGCCTCTCTTCATAACTCTATTAAGAAATAGAAGTCAGGGCCAGCAGATAGCATAATGGTTACATCATTGGACTCCCACATGACTGACCGTAGTTCGAGTCCCTGACCTGGTGGCTTGACAGTCATGCTGGGTGAAGTGTTCATGCATGCCCAAGATTCTGACAGGAGAATGGAGGAAAAAGAATTGTAGCATGGTTATCCCCTGGCGGGGAGTGGTTGATGTCTGTTTCCCTATCATTGTCTCTCTCTTTCTCTCTCCAGTGAGCACATGCACCCTAAGGCAAAAATTCTAAAAATGAAAGGAGTAAATCTACATTAAAATAGAAGCCATATAGACTGTGCATAAAGCTCTGTACCAATTAGAATAATAAAATAGTGATAATAAAAAGAAAAAGGGGGGGCATTAGGTGGCATAGTGATTAAGATGCTAGACTCCCACATGGCCAACTGCAGTTCAAATCTTGGATCCAGTGGCTTGAAAATCACACCAAAATCTTGTGCATGTGTGCCCAAAACTCCAAGAGGAAATGGAGGAAAAAAAAATATTGTGGCATGGCCATTCCCCCAGGGTATGATTTCTCATTTTTCCTCTCAGTGCCTCTTCTATCTCTCTCCAGCAAGCTCACATGTCCTATGGCAAAAATCTAAAATAAATAGATACAGAAATAAATGGAAAGGGAGTTTCTCCTTGTCTGAATGAGGTATGGAAAGGGACAAGGAAAGAATGGTATGTCTGGTTAGTGACCAAAGGCAGAGTAAAATTATAGCAGAATTTATATCCAAAAACTAACAAATGATATATAGTTTTCAACATTAGGATTGACTTAAACAGTACAGACTATTTATAATTCAAAGTATAACCACATAATCAGATAATGAGTTTCTCATTTATGAAGAGTATCACATTTGTGAGAGCTTTGCAGAAACCACAGAAAAGATAACCAAACTTGTTTTTTTGAGAGGTTTTTGCTATAGGGCGCGTGCGCTCGCCAGACAGACAGACAGAGACAGAGAGATAGAAAGCGAGAAATCACCCCCCAGGGGGGATGGCCATGCCGCAATCCCTTCTCCTCCATTCTCCTCTTGGGATCTTGGGCATGCATGCACATGCGCCCGGTGTGAGTTTTAAGGCACTGGGTCTGGGACGCGAACCCCGGTCGACTACGTGGGAGTCCAGTGACATAGCCATTACGCTAACTACTGGTCCCAAGATAACCAAACTTTGAACGCTTGTTTTATTTATTTATTTATTTATTTATTTATTTATTTATTCATTTAAAGTTGATATGTAGCAAGGTCGCAAATAGAACTCACTGGATGGTGATGATCTTCATTTTTTGTCTGACCATCTAGATACTCTGGCCCTCCACAGTAATATAAGTGGGGCAGTGCCATTCTAGGCTCCCCTTAGACCCGAGTCTCATACTTTTGAATATCTATCTCCTCTTTTTATCAAACCTACTAAACTCTTGTAAATAGCAGTTGTGTTGGATTATCATTATCTTTCCAATGTGTTACTTATGTAAATATTTAATTACATATTACTTTTGATTTGTTAAGCTGACAGACCTTTTCATGGGCTTTGAAAAGGTCATACATCCTAAATCAAATTCCCAGAATAATGAATTGTTAAAACAACCAGTAACAGAATTGGAAATTTGCATAAGACATATAGTACCATTTTTTGTGTATATTTTTTAGTAACAACATTCCTATTTTTAAGAGTAATATCCACTCTCTAAAGATAGAGTATAACCTATCTGTTCAGAGGTAGCAGACCATAAAGGAATGTGGAGCTATTTGTCCTGTAGATCTTCAAAAACTTCTTCCTTGGGAAACTTATTTTTAAGTTCTGGAAGTAGGCAGATGCCCCAAGTCTCATCAATATTATGCCACTTGAGGTTGGGCCCCTGAGCTTGATGGAAAATAGCTTCCTTGCAATGTTGTAAGACCAGCCTAAGTAGAAGAGAATGCAGTCACAAACCAAGAGAAGCAGAGGTAAACAGAGTTGGCAGGATGACTCAGAAAGTCCCACTGTTGGCTCTTGATTTCCACAGGGCTTCCCAGGAGCTGCCCCCAAACTGGCAGTACTCCAGTTACTCCAGCCTAAGGATTCTGCCTGAGATCTCAGCAGCCAAGATGACTGCAAGCAAATCCCAGCTCTGCCACTTACCAGGTGAGCACTCATTCATTTTACTTAATGTCTATGATTTGATTTCTCCAATTCTAAAAGGAGGAAGGATGATGATAATAAAATAGTAATCACACCTAAGTCACAAAGATTTGTAAAGATAAAATGAGTTAAAATATAAATATATCTTCATAAAGTTCATGAAATGCATATTATGGTAGAACTATGGAAGGACTTCAAAATCTTTTTGTAAAAAAATAAACTTACATTTTAATTACATTTTCTGTGAACTTTTTGAAGCCCTCTCTATAAAGCACTTAGAATTGTGCTTAACATATATTGAATTATTTACCTAACCATTAATATTATTATTGATCATATACTTTTTTTTTAAGAGTTAGTTTGACTTTCAGTCTTTACAACTTGCAATTGACATACCATAATTACTAAAGGCACTTTTTAGGCCCTCCTCTCCTCTGACGTGGATATTAATTCCCACCTTTTTCTGAAAAGGCATACGGTTCTGAGAAGGAATGCGCACAGTGACTATCCTTGATTTCAAAATGTCTATGACGATGGACGCTCTTATCACCAGCCCAAACGTGAAGTGCTCCTTTTTCAGATTTCCAGATTGTCACCTCTAATTGACTATCCGAGGCAACTTATGGGTAAAAAGTATGGTTATTTGCTTTGGAGATTTGACCAAATACCTAACAGGCTATGTTCTTTCACTTCGTAAGAAAAAATGAATGGTTTTATGGCCATTCCAAAAGTACATACATTCTAAATAAAATGATCATGAATAATACATATAATTTGATTTACTGGATCATTGGAAAAGTCATGATGTACTTTTCTATCTTTTTCTATGAAAAAATGCATCATGACTTTTCCAAAAACCAAGTAAAAGAGAAAATACAAACATTAAAATAGAAAACTAGAAGAAGCTAGTTTTTCAAAACATAGTTTTTTAAAAAACATGGTTTTAAAAAATAAATCTATTTCAGACCAATCTTCATTGCTCCAATTATTCATTTTTCTGTTGGAAAGAACTCAGGGTCAAGGGTAAAAGTTGCCACCATTTATATTTCACTATTCATTATTTGCCGTTTTGCCCAATTATACATATTAGAAATTTTACAGTGTGAGAATTCCTGCTAAGGAGTATTTCAAAACTGGAAATAATTGAACTGGACATGAAATTAAGCCAAGTATGGAACAGGAGTCTGTAATGTAGAGGAAAATCATCATGATGGAAAAGTTTAGGCTAAAGGTCATGTCAATGGTCCAGCTCATCTCTTGGGGGAGGGAGTGGATGAAGGAAAGGTGAAAAGGAAGAGACTCAGGTGAAACATTTCCAGACATTCTAATTCAGGTTGCTTCTTCCCAGGACGTTTATCATTCTGACTGGCCTGGCTCAAGCCAGACATGTGCATCACAAGCCAGCCGCGGTGGCAGGGAACAGTCAGGCTCTTTTTAGTCAAGCTGAAGTCGCATGCCCCACTGTGGAGGTGGATGACATTCCTCACACACACGCATGAATGAAGGGAAAGGATATAAAGTCCAACATATATAAAGACAAATGGTTAATGATACATGAACTCTCTAAATACATACTGTTGTAAAGAGGCAATACTTTGCTTGCTCCTATGAAAATAGTAGTATTTCCAACATTAATATTTCATTTTCTTTTTTTCTTTTTTTTGAGAGGTTTTTGCCATAGGGCACGTGTGCTTGCCAGACAGACAGATAGAGAGACAGAAAGCGAGAAATCACCCCTCAGGGGGGATGGCCATGCCACAATCCCTTCTCCTCCATTCTCCTTTTGGGATCTTGGGCACACACGAACATGTGCCTGGCGTGAGTTTTAAGCCACCAGGTCCAGGACACGAACCACGGTCGACTACATGGGAGTCCAGCAACATAGCCATTATGATAACTGCTGGTCCCCCAACATTAATATTTCATTACTGTGAAGATAGCAACATTTCTAGTTTAGGATTTGAAGTGGAGACTGGGGTCAGGCAGTGTAGGAGCAGTAACACAATGCTCTGGACACACAGGAAGGTGCTGGGTTCCTGCCCGGAGGTTTCCCTCTGTGTACCTGATGGGCGTGCACATGCGCACCCATAATCCTTTTGGGAGTACCTTTCTCTTATATATCTGTGTCTCTCTCTTTTTTTGGAAGAAATAAATAAAATAAACTTTTTTAAAAAGTAGAGAAGTGTTTCATGTTTGGTAAATTCTTTTTACAAGTAAAATGATACATAATGATTGAATGTTTAAAAAATAATGAGTATAAAAATAATAATAATAATGATCTGAAAAAAATTATGAAAAGCTATTTGATGATGATGATGTGAATAGTAATGCTTTGTCTTCACTGATATGCATGGTATTTCTTCTGGAAAAAGAAATGTAATGCACTGTAAAGATATATGGAATTCTATGTAATATAAACAAGATTATGATAACAATAAATAAAAATTTTTAAAAAAGTATAGATAAAAGAATACTCTGATCATAACAGGAAAGTATAGAGAACAGAATTATTTCATGATATTTTCCAAAAGTATTTCACTTTTGAACTCTTTAGCTATCTTTTAAACTTTTATGTATTGAAACATACTTCATTTTATTGTGCTTCACTTAATAGTACTTCACAGATTTTATGTTTTTTAAAAATTGAAGGTTCATGGAAACAACTTTAAGCATCTCTAGGCACTGTTTTTCCAACAGCATGTGCTCTCTTTGCATCTGTGTCATATTTTGGTAATTCCTACTCTATTTCAAGTTTTTCTGATGATCATATCTGCTGTGGTAATCTATGATTAGTGATTTTTGGACATTACTTTTGTTTTGTTTTGGGGCACCGAACACCACACCCAAATAAGACAGTGAACTTAATTGATAAATGTACATTTTGACTGCTCCACGAACCAGCCATTTGCTAATCTATCTCCCACTACTTGACTCACCTGACTACCTGAGGAACAATAATACCGACATTAGTCCTATTAACACTCCATAATTGTCTTTAAGTGTCAAGTGAAAGAAAATCATACATCTCTCACTTTAAGTCTAGAGCCAGAAATGATTAAGCATAGTAAGAAAGGTTTGTCAAAAGCTGAGATAGGCTGAAAACATGCCCTTAAACCAATGCCTAATCCAGAGTGAGGCCCTAACACTCTTCAATCCTATGACAGCTGAGAGAGGTGAGGAAGGTGTAGAGGAAGGTTTTGAAGTTAGTAGAATTTGATTCATAAAGATTAAGGAAAGAAGCCATTTCCATAACAAAAAAGTGCAATTGAAGCAGCAAGTCCTGATGCAGAAGCTGTGGATAGAATACCAGCAGACAGCAAGCTATCCAGATCTAGCTACGACAAATGATGAAGGTGGCTACACTAAACATCAAATTTCCAATGTAGATGAAGCAGTTTTCTATTGGAAGAAGATGGCCTTTAGGACTTCCATAGTGAGAAAGAGGTCAATGCCTGTTTCAAAGTTTCAAAGGATACACTGAGCCTTAGGAGCAAATGCAGCTGGTGACATTAAGTTGAAACCAATGCTTATTTACCATTCTAATATTCCTAGAGCTCCTAAGAATTATTCAAAATCTACTCTGCCTGAGCTCTATAAATGGAGCAACCAAGCCTGGATGACAGCCCATCCATTTATAGCATTGTTTACTGAATATTTTAAGTCCACTGTTGAAACCTATTGCTCAGAGAAAAAGATGCCTTTCAAAATATTACTGCTCATTGACAATGCACCTGGTCATCCAAAAGTCCTGATGGAGCTGTGCAAGGTGATTAATGGTTTCATGCCTGCTAACACAACATCCATCTTAAAGTCCAGAGAACAAGAAGTAATTTTGACTTTTGAGTCTTATTGTTTAAGAAATACATTTTGTAAGTCTATAGCTATTATAGATAGATAGTGATTCCTTTGATCTACCTGGGCAAAATAAACCAAAAACCCTCTGAAAAGGATTCGCCATTTTAGATGCCATTAATAACATTCATGATACCAATTTTCAGCGTAAATAGGAGTTTGGTAGAAGTTGATTCTGAACCTCATTGATGACTTTGAGGAGTTCGAGAAAGTAATGCAGATGTGGCAGAAATAGGAAGAGAATTAGGATGTGATGTGGGGAGTCTGAAGTATAACTGCATTGCTGCAATCTCATGATAAAACCATAATCGGTGAAGGAGCTACTTCTGTGTGTGAGCAGAAAACGTGGATTCTTGAGATGAAATCTACTCCTGGTGAAGATTCTGTGAACATTTGTTGAAATTATCACAAAATAGTTTGACTATTACATAAATTTAATTGCTAAAGAAGTGGCAAAGTTTGAAAGGACTGGCCCTAACTTTGGAAGAAGCCCTACTGTGGGTAAAATGCCATCAAATAGCATTGCATGTTACAGAGAAATCTTTTGTGAAAGAGAAAGTCAAAGACTGTGGGAAACTTTATTGTTTTCTTATTTTAAGAAACTGCTACAGCCACCTCAACCTTTAGCAGTCACTCTTTGATCAGCCAATGACCATTGCCACTGAGGCAAGAGCTTCCACCAGTAAAGAAGATCACAACTTGCCGAAGGTGCAGATGCTCATTGGCATTTTTTAGCAAAGTAGTATTTTAATAAGGTATGTAAGTTGTTTTTTTAAAATAATGCTATTTTATGTCTAATATAACACAGTAGAGTGTAAAAATTACTTTTATATGAGCTGGGAAATGAAAAAAATGTTTAACTTACTCTATTGAAATATTTGCTTTATTGAAGTGGTCTGGGACCAACCTACAATGTCTCCAAGGTAAGCCTGAATTTAACATTTAAAGCAAATTATATATCATCTGAATATTTTTGTTTTTTAAAATAAATGAAAAAAAAAAGAATATTAATGTGAGTAAATAGTATTAGTCCTGTGGTAAAAATCTGAAGTTGGTATGTTTTTGCTACTTTTTTCATGTCAATCATAAAGAAAAAAATGTTTTTATTTTGAATAACAAAGGAAAGAAAGCTTCTCACAGAAACATTTTAATGAAAGTGTTTTTTTGTTTTGTTTTGTTTTGTTTTTGAGAGGTTTTTGCTATAGGGCACATGTGCTCGCCAGAAAGACAGAGAGAGACAAAGAGATAGAAAGCGAGAAATCATCCCCCGGGGGGATGGCCACGCCGCAATAACTTCTCTTCCATTCTTCTCTCAGGATCTTGGGTACGCACGCACACGCACCTGACATGAGTTTTAAGCCGGCTCCAGGACTCGAACTGCAGTTGGCAACATGGCAGTGCAGCAACATAGCCATTACACTAACTGCTGGTCCCTTAACGAAAGTTTTAATAGTCCTATCTGGTAGACGTTTATTTATATTAAATGACATTAAATTTAACTTTAAATTTAATAAAAGTAAGATTTCATTTTTTTTTTCATTTTTCCTTGGCTATACTTCTCAATGATTCATGTATATTTAGATGTTTTCTTTACTAACAACAAGAAATGTCATTTGAGAATTTAATTTTAACTGGTAATATTTTGATGTTGTTAATTATTTTTTACACTTATGCCAGCAATTTGGCTAATGCTGTAGAGTTTTACATTCTAAACAGCTCCTCTTCAAAGCTTTTGCTTTGCATTTTAAAAATACCTGGTACTGGGACCAGCAGTTAGCATAATGGCTATGTTGCTGGACTCCCACGTAGTCGACCGCGGTTCGCGTCCCGGACCCGGTGGCTTAAAACTCACGCCGGGCGCATGTGCACGCGTGCCCAAGATCCCGAGAGGAGAATGGAGGAGAAGGGATTGAGGCGTGACCATCCCCCCTGGGGGGGTGATTTCTCGCTTTCTGTCTCTATGTCTCTCTCTGTCTGTCGGGCAAGCGCACGCGCTCTATAGCCAAAAAAATCTCTCAAAAAAAAAAAATACCTGGTACTAATATTTCTTTTCTAATGCAGGTATATTTAAAAAAAGAACTTTTGAATGGAAAGATATAATTTTTAAAATAACATTTTCTGCCTCCTTTTGGAAATTGTCCGTACAAGTTTATGAAATATAATCACTGTGGTCTCTAAATAATAAATAGAATTTGATGGTTGTGGCTAGATTATAAAATATTTTTATGGGAAGAGCATAACCTAGTCTTGGACTGGGTGGCTAATTTGTCTTCTCGCTCTGCCACTTACTATGTGTACCCTAGGCTTGATGATAGTTGCAAATAACTTCATTTGCTTACATGTGAGTTGGAATGAACAATTCATTCTGGGGGCTTTAGAAGTTTTTTTTTTTTTTTTTTTTTTAACTAAAAACAAAGTGGGATAATACCCAGGAAAATATTCTGTATATTTTCAAGGTGTATACAAATATAAGACAATATTATCTCAGCACTAACATAGCTCTAAGGCTATGTTTGTTCTAGGTTTCCAAAATGCCCACAGGCTCAAGAGTTTTGCTTTGTTTTTATTTTTGTCTTATTTTGTTTTGTTTTGTTTGTTTGTGTGTGTGTGTGTGTGTATACATTTAGCTTTACTGTAACAAAGCAACTTGTATACCTTTAATGTTTAAAACTGAGCATCATCTTTTCTTTCTAGTGAAATAAAAAGAAAATTTTTAAATAAACAGAAATCTAATTACAATAGAGAATGTCAATTATTTTTTTACACTTATGCCAGCAATTTGGCTAATGCTGTTGAGTTTTAAATTCTAAACAGCTCCCCTTCAAAGCTTTTGTTTTGCATTTTAAAAATACCTGGTACTGGGACCAGCAGTTAGCATATATATATATATATATATATATATATATATATATATAGAGAGAGAGAGAGAGAGAGAGAGAGAGAGATTTTTCTCATAGGGTGCATGTGCTTTCCAGGGAGAAATAGAGAGACAGAGAGAAAGAAAGCAAGAAATCACCACCCCAGGAAGGATGGCCATGTTGCAATCCCTTCTTCCCCATTTCTTCTCAGGATTTTGGGCACACAAATACATGTGCCCATTGTGAGTTTCAAGCTGTCAGGTCCAGGACTCAAACCACTCTCAGCCTTGTGGGAATCCAGTGATAAAACCATTACACCATCTGGTGATCTCAGATAAATATATTTTTTAACTATTTTTTTTTTTTTTTTTTGGAGAGGTTTTCGCTATAGGGCGCGTGCGCTCGCCAGACAGACAGAGAGAGACATAGAGACAGAAAGTGAGAAATCACCCCCCAGCGGGGATGGTCATGCCACAATCCCTTTTCCTCCATTCTCCTCTTGGGATCTTGGGCACGCACGCACACGCGCCCGGCGTGAGTTTTAAGCCAACGGGTCCGGGACGTGAACCGCGGTCGACTACGTGGGAGTCCAGTGACATAGCCGTTACGCTAACTGCTGGTTCCTCAACTATCTCTTTACTATATCTTTGTTACCAGGCTTGTTTCATATAATTAATAGTCTCCTCCATCAAAAATTGGTTATCAAAAGGTACAAATATTTGGCAGTATTCTTTACACTAAGTAAGATACTTAATAGTCATGAAACAATTTAAACTAACTTGTCATGATTTAATATAATTTTTATAAGAATACTTGTTAATCATTTATTTTAAAAATAGTTTTTTTTTTTTTTTTTTTTTTTGAGAGGTTTTCGCTATAGGGCGCGTGCGCTTGCCAGACAGACAGAGAGAGACAGAGAGACAGAAAGCGAGAAATCACCCCCCAGGGGGGATGGCCACGCCGCATTCCCTTCTCCTCCATTCTCCTCTCAGGATCCTGGGCACGCACGCACACGTGCCTGGCGTGAGTTTTAAGTCACCGGGTCTGGGACGTGAACTGCGGTTTACTATGTGGAAGTCCAGCGACATAGCCATTACGCTAACTGCTGGTACCAAAAATAATTTTTATTATAATATATTGAAAAAGTAAAAATTAAAAAGAAGATAGCCAAAAAGAATAATACAAAAATCACTAAATTTTCTGACATTAAGAAAATTGACATAAACATTTACCTTTTTAAATAATTTTTCAATTTTTGTATTCACTTGTATTCACTTAATTTGCTATAGGGCAGATGCACTCCCCAGAGTGAGAGAGGGAGGGAGAGATAGATAGAAAGTGAGAAAACAAGATGGGAGGACTGGGACTCAAACCTGAAAACAGCTATGTAGGAGTCCAGCACCTTAATCACCACACCACCTGCTGGCCCTGAACGTTAACATTTTGGTACTACTCTTTCCAGTCCCTCTCTCTTTCTAGCTATCTTTTCTTCTTTCTACTATTTATCTACTAGCCTAATAATCTATTTAAAGAGCTGAAAAATGTTTTAGGTGTTATTTTAAATACTGCATTTTTTCTTACAATACTAGATAATTACTATTTTTCCATATAACAAGACTCATCTTCTAAATAGAATAGTTGCTGCTATCATCTATTAGATAGTTCTTAACATTTCATAGTAATTTGTAAACTTTGTTGGCTCAATCACAGTTTCAAGGCCATCCATGTACTCAAATATAACAGACCACCTCCGAAAATATCTAAGGCATCACTGAACAATTTGAAGAAATGCCTCTAAATACACACTCTGACTCATGGATATTTATTATGTGATTGACAAATGCTCACTTCTGAAATATCAATACATAAATGCTCCATTTTTGGAGAGGGAAGTGGAAGAAAGTGTGGCCATTGGTAACCAAACTGGGGGCCTTAAAGATGCCCAAACTAGTGTTTATACTGCATTTGTATGTTCCTTGTATTCACTTTATATTGACAGATAACAAATTACCAAAAAATGAGCAGTTTAAAGCAGCACGCTTTCATTGCCTCGCAGTTTCTGTAGGTCAGAGATCTGGACATGCTTTAGCTAGGTTCTCTATTTGAGGGTCTCAGCAGGCTGCAGTTTGGTCAGCCAAGACTGCATTCTCATCAGGAGCTCAAACAGGGAAAGGATCCATTTCCAAGGTCTTTTAGGCCATTTGCAGAACTCATTTCCTTGTAGCTGAAAGAATGAAGTTCTGAATGTCTTTCTAGAGGCCATCCTTAGCGTTTTGAGGCTGCCTGCAGTTTCTTGCTACATAAACTTCTTCAAAACAGTGGTTTATTTCACAGTATTTTATTTCTTCACCACAAGGAAGAGTGATCCTACTTTTCTGTAACACTGGCTCTTATATAACAAAATATAATCATGGGAATGTAACCTTTCACTTTTGTCATAGTCTATTGGTTAGAAACCAGTTTTACCCTCACTCAAAAGCTTGAATATTAGAAGGCAAGAATTACCGAAGATTACCTTCAGGTCTACCTCTACACTGCTGTAATTTTCAGATCTTCCACAATTAACATGTATTATGTTTGTAATTCTTTAAAAAGTAAATTTTTCTATTTTTATCAAATGAACTCACATTTTCAAAACAATATTGGAATAGCCAACACCAACATAATGATATTTAAAATACCACATGAAAGTTGCTCTAAAATATCAAATGTTTAGTAATAAGTTTAATAAATGATATACTATGCCCTCACATTTAAAAATATGAAACAGCACTGAGAGTAATTTTACAAAGTCCTAAGTAACTAAAAATAGTACATATTAAATAATTAAAAGATTTACTATTTTCAAATGTCAATTTTTCCTACTCTGAAATATGATTTAATTCATTCAACTAAAATTCCATAAGGGGCATATGTATGTGTATGTGTATGTGTGTAATAGATTAGCAAACTGCTTTCATAAACAAATGCAAATATAAATAAATATGTATAGTCATGTCAATCTTAAAGAAGAGAACTAGGTTGAGAAAGTCCATCAGATTCCAATATTTGTTATAAAGTTATAATAATAAAGATAGAGTATTATTTGTGTGCAGACTGACAAACAGACCAAAGGAACAGAATAGTTGATCTAGGTTGAGAAAGTCCATCAGATTCCAATACTTGTTATAAAGTTATAATAATAAAGATAGAGTATTATTTGTGTGCAGACTGACAAACAGACCAAAGGAACAGAATAGTTGATCTAGGTTGAGAAAGTCCATCAGATTCCAATACTTGTTAAACATACCAAAGGAACAGAATAGTTGATCTAAAAATAGATCCACATATAAAGGTCACTTATTTTTGACAAATTTGCTGTGAAAATTCAGTATGTGTCAGAGGGTGGGATTTGCCTTTTTATGTAAAAGTACTAGAGCAAAAAATACCCATATGTAAAATAAAATTTACCCGTCTCACACCATACACAAAAATAATTCAAATTGAACCATTAATCTAAAGGTGAAATATAACCCATGTTTTAGAAAATAATTGCGGATATATATATATATTATAATGACATTAGAGTAAGCAAGTATTTCTTACATAGCACACGTAAGTAAAAGCCTTTAAAGTGGCCTTTATTAAAATATAGCACTTCTGATGAACAAAAGATATCATAAAGAATATATATGTGAGCCAACGTGTTGCCATAGTTAAGGTGCTGGACTCCCACATGGCTGACCACAGTTTGAGTCCTAGACCTGGTAGCTTGCTTTCTCTCTCTTTCATTCTTCTCTCTGGTGAGAGCATGTGCCCTATAGCAAATTTGAAAACATAGTAAGAAAAATAAATTAAGTTAAATTAATAATTTATTTTATAAAAGGAATGCATATGTGCAAGTCAAAAACAAAAAAAAAAGTTAACCCAAAAAATGACTTGCATCTAGTGCTTGTGCGTACATGTGTGTGTGTATCTGTGTATGTATTTGTGTACTCACATATAAGTCACTGGAACAATGGATAAATAAATTGTAGCATATTTATATATTTATAAAATGGCATGTTACTCAGTGACAAATACATACAAACTACTCTTTTATATATATGGACAAAGCTCAAAAATTATGTTTAGAAAAAAAGTCAGACACAAAAGATATATACTACTTAACTGTACTAACTGAGAAAAATACACAAATTAAATAATAGACAAAAATGCCTTACAGAGTATGCATAGAATATATCCAGATGGGAAAGAAACATTGACGAGGTGATCTATATCATTTATTACCAGGAAAACACAATTAAAACCAATGTGAGAATGTTGCACATTTACTAGCATGGTTAAAATTAAAAATGCCAGATGAAATAAATAATGCTAAAGGTATTGAATAACTTCAATTCCCATCCATTGATAGTGGAAATGTATATAATTTCAATAATTTTGGATAATGACTTAGATGAATCTATTAAAGTTAAACATAAGCTGGGACCAGCAGATGGCATAGCAGTTTCATCACTGGAATCCTACATGACTGACTGCTGTCTGAGTCCCAGACCCAGTGGCTTGAAATTCACTCCAGGCGTGTGTGCATGTGTGCCCAAGATCCTGTGAGGAGAATGGAGAAAAAGGGATTGTGATGTGGCTATCTCCCCTGCGGGGTGGGGGTGGGGCGATTTCTAATTTTCCTTCTCACTGTTTCTGTCTCACTCCAGAGAGTACATGAACCCCAAGGGAAAACCCTCTAAAAATAAAAGTTTAACATAAGCAAGAAATTATACCAACAATTCCACTTCTGTCTAAGAAACAATGTATATGCATACAAAAACCAAAAACTCATGCATAAAAATATCCATGGCAGCAGTTTTACTCAAAAACTCAATAATCAAAAATATATATATATATATATATATATATATATATATATATATATACACTCAAATATATACCATTGGGATAATAGATAAACAAATTGCAACGTACTTATGCAATGACATACTACTCAGCAATAAATACATACAAATTATTGTTTTACACAGCAACACGAACAATGCTGAAAAAATTGTGTTTAGGAAGAAGTCAGACACAGAATACTATATATCATTTGACTCCATTTATATGAAGTTTAAGAACATAAAAGCTGAGGCAGCCAGTGCTGTTGTAGTTAAGATGGCTGGATTCCACATGGTCAACTGTACAGTCCGAGTTCCAGATCCAGTGGTTTGGAAAACGTGTTGAGCAGGTGTACTGTGTGCCCAAAATCCCAAGGGAGGAATGAAAGAGTAGAGACTGCAGCATAACCATCACCAGTTAGAGGTGATTTCTCACTCCTCCCACCCATCTCTGGTGAGCACACATATCCTATAGAAAAATAAATAAATAAAAACACAAAAGCTAATTTATTGTGATAAAAGTCAGGGAAATTATTACCTCTGCAAGAGTGTTATTGCCTGGAAAAGAAGATGAGAAAAGCCCTTGAGGTAAGATTTTGGTCCACATGATGCTCAGATGAGTGAAAGGATACATGAATATGTAAAATCCACTGAGCTATACACTTGAAATTCATGTACTTTACCATATGTAAATTAACCACTTCCAAACAAGAGACAAACCCACAAGAGACAAACCCAAGGTAAACTTTGTCAATTCATGTCTGTCTCCACATCTCACTGCATTCCAATTATACATACTGGGAACTTTGGTTAGTTTTCCTATTAGTACTTATTCTATTTTACCTACAATATTTCTATTTCTCTCCTTTTTCCAAATTCTTCTTTTTCCATTTCCAGCTGATTTCTGAACTTTTAGTTTTCTTCTCTGAGTCTATGAAAAGGTATTATGGTTTGCCTTTTCCTCTTTCACAAGCAATAAATGTCATACATTCTGATTCTGTCTGTGCCTACTGCCCACAACTGTTCTAGTTTCTGGAATTAATAATCACCATGTCCATCCTCTGAAGTTTATAAAATAATGAATATGACCTCCTAGAGTTTAAGTTATCAATTACCAGGTAATATAGCTAACTACTCTGACAATGTAGGGTTATGCACACAACTCTTTTCAACTTATCTCTTTTTAAATGAAAATTTCATGAAATAACACAACTCTGTTTACAGTATTCATAGTGGATGAGAGGAGAAAAAAAGTAGAAAAACAAAGTCTTCAACTGTAATATTTTTGACTCCTTATTTTAAAGCTAAGAAAACTCTGGTGTTTAGACTTGAAATAAACTAACAGTATTATTAACAGATTACATTAGTGTCAGTCAAGACAAGAATCTTTTTAAAATCTTATTTATTTAATTTTACTTGTAATTATTATTTATTTTGAGTAGAGAGAGACAGAGAGAGAGAGAGAAAGGGAAAGTGAGAAAGTAAGTTGCCAGGTCTGGGACTCGAACCGCAATCAAGCATGTGGGAGTCCAGTGCCCTAACTATCATGCAATCTGCTGGCCCCAAGAAGTAAATCGAAAAATTAATTTTTCTGTTTCTAAGTTGAGGCTGATGTAACCAAAACACAAAATGATATATATAAATCTACCTTTGTACAGACAAGTTTCTTTACTGAAAATTATTTCAAAATAGATATATTCAACAATTTATTGAGCACCTAGTATTTGTCTTTCATGAATCCATTAAAATATTCATTATAAATAGAAATTTAAGATGTCAACAATTGACTTTTATTCTCAGTCTTAGACCCAATAGAATATTAACAATATATGGGTTCGTAAGTCTTCAGATTCAAGACTGGTAGTAAATAGTGTATTTGCAACTAAATTATTGGATCATCAGAAGTCGTGATGAATTTTTGCAGAGAGAAATATGTCATGACTCTTCCGATAACCCAATACATGACTTCTGCCATTTAGCCTACGAGAAACTAGAGGGTACCATTATGGATCACTTTTAAAATAAGTGAAGGTGGGGCCAGCAGGTGGGGTAGAGGTTAAGTGCTGGGCTCCCACATGGTTCAGTCTCAGATCAGGTGGCTTGAAACTTTTGCTGTGCACACGTGTGTTCATCCCCAAAATCCCGGAAGGATGATGGAAGAGAAGGGATTGTGGTGTGGCCATCCCCCTGGGGGGGGGGGGTGATTTCTCACTTTTCTTCTCTCTCTCTCTCCAGCCAGCATGTGCACCCCTTGGTAAAGGCCTTAAAAATTTAAAAATAAATAAATAAATAAATACATACATACATAAATGGAAGCACCTTATGTTAAACAATCTAGAGCTTACCCATATTGTTGAAGCATTATCCAAATCTAAACATTTTCCATTGGCAACACATAAATAAATAGAATTTCGTACAATACTACTTTTTTTTTTTCTTAAAGTGGGAAAAAAACATAAAAATGTAAGATTTCAAGGTGAATTTTTACTACAGAAAAAGTCAAATGTCAAATAAAACAATGAAGAAAATCAACAAAACACTTGTTCTTCAGGAAATAAGGTCCCATAAATACCCTTCAACAATATTTCAATAATACTATAATCATTGTATTCCAATAATACTCTATACTATAATATAATTCTGTAAAGACTCACTCACAATAATACTGTAGTCTCCAATTATGGATTCATTTCTGCCTAAGACAAGAAGTAGAGGCTAATTAAGGCTTTTGATTCAATGTTCTTTAGAGATACCACCTTGCAAGACTGAATTTAAATCCTTGAGATGAACTTTGTTTTTCAGAATACTTATCAGTAGATTGTAAAGTAATTTTCTAGGACAACAGGTAAATAGAGATGGATCTAGGACCATAGCTCTCTCTCCTCCAGGAGATATGCTTAAGTGGGAAATATATCTTAGCTGGTGTAATCGTAGCATATTTCAGCATGCTTTAGAATTACCTGTAGGGATTATTAAAACACAGACTTCTTACCTCACCCTCAGAGTTCCTGCTTCAATAGGTCTTCCTAAGACCCTCAAAATTGTATTTCTAAGATGCCCAGAGTTGAGGTTAAGCCTGTTCTTTAGATATCGGTCTTTGGAAATTACTAATAGAGAGTATTTGTAAAGACTTCATGGTAATCTCCAGTATGTGAGAACTGGAGCAAGTTTTCCTACTGTTACACTAAATGGCTGCATTTCTCAGGAACTATAGTAAGACAATATTCCAAGAATGATACCCTTAGGATTCTCTATTTTTTTCTAATAACGCAGAGCAAACTGCACTATGACCATTACCCTGATAGAAGGCAGAAACATCAAGACGGATTTTGACAGTTTTTCTCCATGAGTGTAGAGGAGGAATCAGATAATATACAACTTTTCACTATGAACATAAGAATATGCATTTATTTAAAGAAAGCTGGTTGTAACAACTGAATTGAGTTGATTATTATGTGTGACGTATCTTTTCAATCACGATAGATGAGAAGTGTAAATCACATAACTAAAACAGCAATTTATTATACATTTGGCAACTTTTATGATCACAATATCTAGGACATGCTTAGTAACTAAAAATACAAATTGACTTTAAAAAATTTGTGAGAAAATGAAAATAAAGTATAATTTTATTTTGGTGCAAAGCGTTTTGAAGTCTATCCATATTTTTTTTCCTAATATGCATTTTTCATGAACTTTTTGAAGCCCTTCACATCAATCTTAATGTATCATCAGTTTTTCAACAATGGCATGGGTTTAAAAAGAATTGTGCTCTGTAAAGCTAAAATGCAAACTTAGAAACTGAGTTAAAAAGCCTGATGGAAACTTTATAATATAGCTGCTTAAAGTAAGTTTTAAATGGCTACTATATAGATATCTGTAGGTTGTGTAACCAAAATTCTCATCCTCCTGAAAGTTTTTTCAGAGCTCAAGGGTGTTCTCTGGCTGATGACACTTATCCTTGTCTCCCTATAACTTTCACTGTCACTTTCATGCCACCTTCTCTTCACATTTTTGTATCCTATTTTTTCATTTCTTCTTTCAAACCTCACCTTGGTCAGGAGAATGGCCAACGTTTCTTTAACTAGCTTCATTTTATATGCCAAAAACCTCATGGTTTTTCTGCCATAAGCAACAGGAATATTCTCTCTGTAATATGAAAAACAACACAAAACAAAACAAACCTCTTCAAGTTGGTTCTTCTAGCAGCCTTGCACATACTGAAGGCAGAGACAAAAAAGAAAATATAAAAATTATTTTTAACTGTTCCATTTTTGAATATCAGAACTGTATTTTTTAACTTTCTTTACATTTATTAGCATTTCTAATTTTCTGTCAAGTGAGATGAAAACTAAGGGCCAAGTAGCAAATAGATGCATATTGGAAGAGATAAAAGCAAAAAGCACATTAATAATTTTGAAATATAATTTTATTATCATAGGTAGAATGAGGTCCCTCCTCTTCAGTTGCCAAGGATGCTCATGTCCTATTTCCTAGAACCTGTAAATATGTGTCCTCACTGGCAAAGGGAAATCAAGGCTGCAGTGGAATTAAGTCTAATCATGTAAATCAATAGTAAGGAATTTACCTTGGATTGTCTGGATCTTCCCAATATAATAAAAGAGTTATTAAAAATGAACAGGGGAGACTTGGAGAAGCCCATCTTTCCCTGTTCCCTGCACCATTGGAACATCCACTCCAGCAGCAGCTTGCGGCACAGTGAGCTTGTGGTGGCTGGGAGGTTGTGCTGCAGAGCATGGCTCATTTCTTCCCGCACTTGCCTTTGAATACTCATGTGTATTAATTGGGACTTGGAAAAGACCATCTTTTCTTGCTCCCCATGCCATTGGAACATCCACCCCAGTAACAGGCCTGGCTGCTCTGAGCGGTAGGCACACTGAGCTGCAGAGAGACTGTGGTTCATCCTCCAACACATGCCTCTGAATTCTCAGACTTCAGCATTTCTTTTTTTTTCTTTTATTTGGAGAGGTTTTTGCTATAGGGCGCGTGTGCTTGCCAGCCAGACAGAAAGAGACAGAGAGACAGAAATCGAGAAATCACCCCCCAGGGGGGATGGCCACGCCATAATCCCTTCTCCTCCATTCTCCTCTTGGGATCTTGGGCACGCACGCACATGAGCTTGGTGTGAGTTTTAAGCCACCGGGTCCGGGACGTGAACCACAGTCGACTACGTGGGAGTCCAGTGACATAGCCATTACGCTAACTGCTGGTTCCCATGATTAAGACTCTTAGAAAAACCACCCTAGAAGGGTCATTTCTCAACACAATAAAGCCATATATGAAAAATCGACTGAATGGGGGAAAGCTGAAAGCTTTTCCACTAAAAACTGGTGCTAGGCAAAGCTTGCCCACTTTATCAACTCCTTTTAAATATAAGTGCTGGAAGTCTTAGTCAATGCAATCAGAAAAGAGAATAATATAAAAGACATTAAAATAGTAAAAGAAGAGTTGAAAATATATTTATTTGTAGATGACATAATAGAATATATGGAAGGCCCAAAAATATCCATGAAAAAATAACTGCTTGAAGTATAAATGAATACAGTAAAGTGGCAGTATATAATTTCAACATCCAATAATTGATAGCATTTTTATATATGAAAAACAAGCTGACTGAGGTAGAACTGAAGAAAGTAATCCCTTTTACCATAGGTACAAAATGTATAAGATACCTAGGGATAAACCTAACCAAGGATGTCAAAGACCTTTACAAGAAAAACTATGAAAATCTTTAAAAAATATTGAAAATAACATAAAAAGTGGAAGGGCATCCCATGTTCCTAGATCGGAAGAATTAACAAAATCAAAATGGCAATTCTACTCAAGTTAATCTGCATATTTAACACAATTTCAATCATATTACCAGAGATATCCTTCACAGATCTAGGAAAGACAATCACAGAATTTGTCTGGAATTATAAAAACCCCATATTGCCAAAGCAATCCTACACAAGAAGAGTGGAGTTGGTGGGATCTCATTCCCTGACCTCCCAAAATATTTTAAAGCTGCAATAATCAAAACAGCAGGATATTAGTATAAAAACAGACTGGTGGACCGATGGAACAGAATAGAGACCCCAGAGAAACACCAAACATATCGCCAGCTAATTTTTGACAAAGGATACCAGGCAATCCAATGGGAAAATTAAAACCTCTTTAGCAAATGGTGCTGAAAAAACTGGATATCCACTTGCAGAAAGATGAAACTGGACCCCCAGCTTTCACCATTAACAAAAATCAATTCAAAATGGATCAAAGATCTGAGTCTAAGACCTCAAACTATAAAACTACTGGTGGAAAACATTAGGGAAACTGGGAGACATTGGGTTAGGCAAAGACTTCTTAAGTAAGACCCCCAAAGCACAGGCAATAATCCAGAAATAGACAAGTGTGATTAAATCAGATTAAGAAGTTTCTGCACAGCAAAAGAGACAATAATTAGTGGGATTTCCAACCTTGGAATGGAAGAATATTTGTGTAAATTTGCCTCAGATAAGGGATTGATAACCAGAATATGCAGGAAAAAAATGATTAACCCAATTAAAAGATTGGAAAATGAGCTGAAAAAATGAAAACCCAAAAAACAAAAAGCCTCTCAAACGAAGACATATAAACAACCAAAAAGCATATGAAAATATGCTCAACATCTCTCATCACAATGGACATGCTGTTTAAAACCACAATGAGATACCACCTAGCCCCTGTAAGAATGACAAAAATGATAATTGTTGTCAGGGTTGTGGTGAAGGGGGAATTTTCCTACACTGTTGGTGGGTATGTGAATTGGTTTCATCATTGTGGAAAACAATATGGAGTTTCCTCAATGACCTACAGGTAGAACTACCATATTATCCAACAATTCCACTCTGGGTGTCTACCCAAAAGACAGGAGAATACTCAGTTGGAAAAGAGCTTGTACATCTGTCTTTATTTTGGCATTATTCATGATTGCTTAGTTATGGAACCAAACAAAATGTCCACAAACAGATGAATGGATTGAAAACTGCAGCACATATACTCCATGGAATACTATTCAGCCATAAAAAAAAAAAGACCTTGGCATTTGGTAGAAATTGAACGAATATGGAAGATTTATGGTTGAGTAAAGCAAGTCAGGCTATAAAAGAGAGACATTGTACATGTCCATTTAACATATACCAACTGTCTGCACTCTATGGTAGAGACTGAAAGATTGGAGAACATAAAAGCAATGAAAAATGTATATACACTGGAGACAGTGTAGAAGGAGTGTGGGAGAGGGGAAGCGTTTAGGGAAAGAAATTAGGGAGAAAAAATAGAGAGGTAAGACATTTGTGGGACATAGAAATTGTTTATTACTTGATGATAATATGTATAGTATTCTCAACTGGACTGGTTTGAGGTGTCTTTCATACTGGGTAAAATCTCTTTGCAGGTTAAATGATAGATAGCAATTGAATGTATAAAATAATAATAATAAACAAGTAAAACTTAAAAAGAATCCTACAAATAAAACTACCGTACGAACAAACAAAAAAAGGAAGTGGAAAAGGAAAGCAAAAGAGGAATTTTGAGTGATGTTATGTTAGAAAGACTCATTCAGTTATTTCTGGCTTTGAAGATGGAGGAAAGCGGCCAGGATCCAAGGAATGTAAGTGGTCTCCAGACTTCCCAAAACACAAATCTAGTGTCCCTTGAGCCTCCAGAAAGATACAAAGACTTGAAGATTTGCTCACAGTAATTTTATCCCATTGAGATTCACGTAGAACTTCTGACTTCCTGAACAGTAAGAATAAATTGTTAATAAGCCACCTTTCTATAGCCACTCTTGGAAGCTAAAATCACTATTTAAATTAGAAATTGGCCTGATGAACCCAACGTGGTGCTCACCTTACCTACCCTTCAGTTGCCATTTTTCCTTCAGTTGCTTGTAACTTTGACCATTCTTTAATAGTTCATTGTAAGTTCAGAATTCAAATCTATACCAGTAAAGAAGCGTACAAAGACTAAACTATTCGTTTTAATAATATTAATATTATTAAATATTAAATACTAAGACATAATATTAGTTTTAAGTATTACTTAGTTTTGCTACTTGAAAATAATGCTAGAAAAATAATATTGAATAGAAAAATATTTCAAACTAATGGCGAGCATGAGTCTTTTAAAATTATATTGTTAACTCATTGAGCCTTACTTATTTTTGCATTCCATTACCAGAAACAACCATGAGTTGACAGTTTGAAATAAGCAATGTTCTCAGGGTTTTGAACTATTGATGGGTATATTATGACTGGTGCCCTGTGTCTGCTGGGTCAGTGGGTAACTGCTGTTTTATTATTTGTAGAGTCCTTGGCTACGTTATAAGTTAGAAAAATGTTGTTCATGGCTGAGGTTGCCTTTTCTCTATAGTCTGACCACTGAGTGAGTTCTTAGACAATGAGATTTTTTTTTTGCAGAAAGTAAACATTTAAGATAACTCATGTCAGCACAAAAATTCTGTACAAAGCATGAACAGTAAAATGATGCCAGCTAAAAATATGACACTATTCTGTCAGATGTGACACTAGTGTTGATGTGAACCTGGAAGGCAAAGAACTGCTACTGAGCAAGGAGATTTTGTAATGCAAGGCAGATCCATCCAGATATTTGTTATAAAGGCAAGAATGATTTTTAGTGCCCCCCCCCCATTCCTTTGAATGCCTCAGTAAAGTAAACACTACCACTCAAAGATTCTTTTCAATGGGAATGATGAAAATGATAGGTGGCAGTAGATTGAAACTGTAGCTATTTTAAATCAAGCAGATAGCTTTCTACATTTTAGTGGAGAATGGATGTATAGATTATTATTTAGGCCAAATTTTAATAATGATAAATTATTTACAGTTATTAAATTAATGGAGAAGGGTAGGTAAGACAGTAAAACACTTAACAAAGACATTTCTTAAAGGTCACTTCAATATGAAATGAGCAAATATATAATTCCAAAAATAGGTAGGTTAAGGAAATAATACTTTAGTAAATTAAATATACTGAGGTGATAATAGTTTAAATCTTATAAATGTAATTGTCAGAAGCATAGGATTGCTACAAAATAGATTTGTTTATTAGATAAACTGATTGCACACTTGCCCTGTGACTATCATCTTGACAGTAGGAACACTAAGATGAATTTTTTTTTTTTATAGGTAGGTTTTTGACATAGGGTACAATTTATTTTTTATAGGTAGGTTTTTTGCCATAGGGTACATGTACTTGCTGGGGAGAGAGAGAGACAGAGAAAGGGAAAGTGACAAATCACCCCCCCAGAAGGGATGGCCATGCCATAGTCCCTTCTCCTCCATTCTCCTTTCAGGATTTTGGGCATGCACATACAAGTACCCAGTATGATTTTCAAACCACTGGGTCCAGGACTTGAACTGCAGTCAACCATGTGGGAATCCAGCACCTTAACCACCATACCACCTTTTAGCCCTGCAAGATAAATTTTGATATAATATTCCCCTAGTCAGGAAAATTGACAAATATTCTTAGTAAGAACATTGGGATATGCATTTATTTAAAGATGGCTAGATGCAGCGAGTAGAGCTGATTCTTATGCTTGAAACATCTTCTAAATTATAATAGCTGAGAAATTTAAATTATATTATAATCTAAAAAGCAGTATAAATTTGGTGTCCTTTTTGGTCACAATTCCCAGAATATACCTAGCAACTAAAAATATAATATTCCTAAATGCATCACTAGTCGTTTAGTAATTACTGGGTCTTGAAGAATTTGTGATTTAAAAAGAAAAGTGTGAACTTAGAAACTGAATTAAATGACTTGATAAAAACTATATAAGCCTTTTATAATAAGTATTAAAATGTCTAATATTGAGATCTCACTAAGATGTCTCATGGACCAATTCTGAATGTAGGCTGACAGCTGTCTAACTACAGAGTTCATTTGATTCTGATAAATATAACTACTGCCTATTAAATGTGAAAGTATAGCATGCAACACTTTTAATGTAGAGAAAAACACGTGTTGGGAGAGCAGGCCTGATAGATGATATTGGTGGTTAGGGAATCAGAAAGAAAAGCTTGCACTCCATGAAAGCAGCAGCAATTCTTAATATTTAAGAAAAAAAAACAGATTTTTTTTTCTGATTAAGAGATAAAATAAAACTGTTTTATTGACTTTGCATTAAGGATGAAAAGAAATTAACATTTATATGTTACTTGTGTGAACCCGCAAATGATTTCTGAATTTAATTGGTCTATTTAAATATAACCGCATTCTTTTTTCCCATTATTCTTGAACTTGACATCATAAATCACTATTAAGATTAAAGAGTTAGTTCTAGGGGGCCAAATGTATCATTGAGCAGAGTCTGAGAGACTGCTGGGTGCACGTGGCCTGCTTGAGGTGGGTTGGAAGAAAGGTTGGCATCCTATTAAAGAGGGTTCTAGTGGCAGAAGCACAGAGGCGGCTGCTTCTTATTCGATTCTAGTTCTTAACCTCCTTATAATAACAGAAGAGATCATTGTCATGGGAGGAAGAGGCTGTGTGCAAGCATAATCAGTTAAAAAGAATTAGTATATATATGTTTGTGACTAGAGTTCTAACTGGATTTAAAAAAATACAGTAAAAACGACAAATGACATGTTTATTATCTGTCTATGCAAATCAAGCTGCTATAAGTCCTTGGTTTGAAGCTTCGCCAAGAAAGACAGACTCAAGAGGGACATATTATCGCAGTTCCACAGGGTACCAATATTCCAGCACATGAACCGATCTCTAGAAACATAGTAAAATATGCTTGATGGAACCTGCAATTGTCAAACCCATTGCCTTTCTAACCGAAGGATTTATTGTAACACTGAGATTAAAAACAGAAAAATGGCATGTTTCTGTTATAGTTGCCAGAATTCTCAAGTAGGTCTACCAATGGATTCTTCATAAGGCCACAAACAATTGATTACACAATGAAGATTTTTAAAACATCTTGAAAGGAAGATCTCAAAAATATTGGCCTACTGATCAAGTTCAGACTCCTTAATTAACATTCAACTTCTTTTCCCAAGGCGTATTTATCTTTCCTTGGATTGAACCTGCTGAGCCATATCAAGTCCTTGTCATGCATGAGTTAGGCCCTGGCTCTTCCTAAGTCACTCAGGGGTATTCCAACCTCACCTCCTACTGCTACACTGTGGCCTGAGTACTCAAAATTAGACATAGCCTGTCATATTCCACAGTGACAAACGAAGAAAAATTCTGTTACCTTAAAAGCCAAAACTATTGAAACTGTGGATATTCCCGGGAGACACATTTTACTCAACTTGAACATTAACCTTCAATGAAAAAGAGCAATGTGACAGTAGAAAGAACTGCTTTGCAAAAGCATGAACTCATTGAAACTGCCAGTATTTAAGGCAGAGATGTCTTTCATCTGCCTGAAATACAATAATAGATTGAACATTTGGTAAAGAGTTTGACACAATTCTGAGGGCAGTTTTCTCTTTTAAGATTTTTATCATCTTACTCAGTCACTTTAATTACCATATCTTTATGGAAACAGGATTGGTTTCTGTTTTTAATGGTTATTTATCTTTAAAATGGATTTGCATATTAAAAGTCAGTATCATCTTACAGTGAGAGTGTACCTGGTAATATACCGGGTCATTGGAAAAGTCACTATGTATTCTTTTTTTCTTTTTTTTGGACAGGTTTTTGCTATAGGGCGCGTGTGCTTGCCAGAAAGACAGAGAGAGACAGAGAGACAGAAAGCGAGAAATCATCCCCAGGGGGGTTGGCGACACTGCAATCCCTTCTCCTCCATTCTCCTCTTGGGATCTTGGGCAGACACACACATGCACCCAGCGTGAGTTTAAATCACTGGGTCGAAGACTTGAACTGCAATTGACTCTGTGGGAGTCCAGTGACATAAACGTTACACCATCTGCTGGTCCCATGATGTATTCTTTTTATGTAAAAGTGTGACATGACTTTTCCAATGACCTAATACATCTTGTAATTAGAATAATTTCTTTGGAAAAATTTCTAGTTTTTAATTTCTATATTTGGTAAAGCATCTCTTGGGAGAGAATAATGAACAGAAAAGATCACATTTGAAATATTCTATTGAGACTTCCCTGAGTAATATGCCAAATAAATCTATTGAGAACCCTAGTCAAAACATGTTGCTATGGGAAAGATGATTATAGTAAACTGACTAACTTTACAATTATTTTTACCTTCCTGACATTAAAAGACATTTAGTATGGATTTATTTTTGCTTATTCAGCATCTATAACCTAGCTATACTCCTAAGTTCTTATTGTCATCACAAGAAAATTGAATCTGTGCTTCTTAACAGTACATTCTTCCTTTATTTCTACACCCCCATTCTCTTTCAAACTCAGGTGCGGAATACCCTTGCGGACCAAAATCTTGTTTTTAGTCACTGATAATGAATAAGATAGAAAATATGATGATTCAGCACAACTATATCTATGAAACTTTCACTCTGAGTTCTAGAAATCATTTCACTTAGCCATATGTGCTGCGCACACAAGATTCCATTTCTGTAAAATAAATTTTAAAAAAGAGAGACAGAGAGAAAACAATAACAAGCAAAGAGGAGAGAGAAAGAGAATAATTGGATTTCCAGCTCTCTTCATTTTAATGTTGTACATATATATGTATGTGTGAGGGCATTGCATATTTATTAATTATTCTGAATCCTGCATCTACTGAGTTTACTTTCTCCTGTTATATGTGGGAATCTTCAAATATTATAGAAAGCCAGATATTGAACATTTGCATGAAAAGTTTTTTTATTTCTCAAAAAGAGAAATCTTTCAACCTAATAAGTGGCCTACACATGAAGGACCTCAATACCCAAGAGTCTCTATATACCCATCACTGCAAGAACATGAAAAATATATTTTTATAGTTCTATATGGCTGAAATAATTTATATTTAAAAAGAGTGTACAATAAATGATTATTACATGGAATTTTCTACAGTAGGAAAAACAGATCAAACAAGTCTTGGTGCATTATGGATGAGCTTCCAAGCTGGCAGTGGCCTACTAGTTGAGTGGAGGGGTGCAGTTCATGAGATGACTCAACTAAGAGAATCTATGGAACACAGACATGAAAGTAGGACATAGTGTTGCCATATAGATGAGCTATAACTAACCTATGCTTAAATAAAAATTTGAAATTGAATTTGAAATGATACAGAGTAAAATAAAACATAAAGCAGATCTAAAAGAGCATGTTGTCATCAACAAAAGAAAACATATTATGTTCCCAAATTAGAAATGCCCAAGAATAGTGAAAAAATAATTAAGTCAACTCAGCATCAACTAGCACAAGTAAGTTGTAATAAATGAAAAGGAAACATTGGGACCAGCAGATGATGTAATGGTTATGTCTTGCACAAGAAAGACATAATAAATAGAAAGGAAACACTGGGACCAGCAGATGATGTAATGGTTAAGTTTTTGGACTCCCATGTAGTCAACTGCAGTTCAAGTCCCAGACCCGGTGGCTTAAAACTCATGCTGGTGCCTGTGCATGTGTGCCCAAAATCCTGAGAAGAGAATGGAAGAGAAGGGATTGTAGTGTGGCCATCCCCCCGGGGGCTGATTCCTTGTTTTCTATCTCTCTGTCTCTCTGGTGAGCACACGTGCCCTATAGCAGAAATCTCTTAAAAAAATATAGAAGGTTAGAAAAACTTGTGGCACATATATTCAATGGAATACTATTCATCCATAAAAAAAAACAACAAAACCCTGGCTTTTGACAGGAAGTGGATGAATGTGGAAGACTTACTGCAGAGTGAAGCAAGCCATGCTATGAAGGAGAGGCATTGTATGTCCCCACTTAATACATACCGAGTGTCTGCACTCTATGACTGAAACTAATTGTCTAAAGGATATAGAAATGCAGTATATAGATGTAAATACCAGATATAGTGTGTGTGAAAAAGGAGGATCTGAGGAAGGACATTTGGGGGAGGGACTGGGAGGAAAAGCATTAATGGCACAAAGAGGTGTGGTATTATATGTTGAAGATATTTCATAGTTTTATCAACAGTACTAGGGAGAAATGCTCACCTGTTGAAATATCCATTTTGTAAGACAAAAAATAATGTAATTGAATGTATGGAAGAAAATGAAATGAAAAAATAAAAAAAATATATAGAAAGGAAATATTGGACCACTACATACTTCTTAGAATGTCTAAAATTCAAAACAATGAGAACATCAAATGCTGGCGAGGACATGGAGCAGCAGGAACTTTCATTTATTGCTTATGGGAATGCAAAACAGTAATACCACTATGCATGGCAGTTTCTTATAAAACTAATAAACGTATTATTACCAAACAATCTAGCAATCATGTTTTTGGCAAATACCTAAATTAGTAGAAAACTTACACCTATACAAAATCCTAAACGTGGATTTTATGGCCTCTATTCATAACTGCAAAAACGTGGAGAAAAGAAGTTCTTTAATAAGCGATCTTACAACAAATCATGATGCATCCATATGAGGGACTATTATTCAGCAATAAAGGAAATGAGCTACTGAATAATGAAAAGACATGCATACTGCTAAGTGAAAAGAACCAATCTGAAGTGGCTACATAATGTATGTTTCCAACTATATGAATCTGAAAAAGCCAAAACTATAGATATAGTGAAATATCAGTGGTTTTCATGAAATTTGAGGGAAGAATAAACAGATCAAACACAGACAATTTTAGGGCAGTAAATGTACTCTGTATGCTACTGTATGTTAAATACATGTCACTATGCATTTGTCAAAATGGGCCTTAGTTGATATTAATGCATCGATAATGGTTCATCAGTGTAATAAATGTACCACACTAATGCAATATATTAAAAATACCAGGGGACCAGTAGTTAGTGTAATGGCTATGTCTCTGGACTCCCATACAGTTGACTGCAGTTCGAGTCCTGGACCTGGTGGCTTAAATTCACACTGAGCACATGTGCGTGCATGCCCAAGATCCCAACAGGAAAATGGAGGAGAAGGGATTGTGGCATGGCCATCCCCCCTGGGGGATGATTTCTCGCTTTCTATCTCTCTGTCTTTTTCTGTCTTTCTGGCGAATGCATGTGCTCTTTAGCAAAAACCTCTCTGAAAAAAGAAAGAAGATTAAAGGAAAAAAAAAATACTGGAAACTGGACCTTGAAGGAAGAATGGATACAAGAATCCCACTTTCCACTCAATTTTTCTCTAAATATAAAACTGTCCTAAAAATAGTCTAAATTTTTAAAGAAGTTTCTGGGGCACATGTGCTCAGCAGGGAGAAAGAGACAGAGGCAGGCAGAGACAGAGACAATGAGAGGGAAAGTGAGAAATTACTCTCCAGAACGCAATCCCTTCTCCTCCATTTTTCTCCTGGATCTTGGGCATATACTTGTGCCTGGCATGATTTTCAAGTCCCCAGGTCCAGGACTGGAACCATATCGGACATGTGGGAGCCCATCTGCTGGCCTTAGTCTATCAAGTTTTAAAAGTGGAGGATGTCAAACTGTGAAATGGCCTAATAGTTGGAGGAAACCTGGCTACACATTTATATATGCCCATGGTATCACCACTGGACAGGTGTCTACAAGAAATAAAAATCTCGATGGAAAGAACTATTTTTTTTCACCTGTTAAATAAGCACATTTAAACACGCATGCTGAGAAACTTTGTTTAAACCCTGTACCTGCTTACATTAGTCCTGAGGACACACTCAGCTTTCGTGACAAATAATCACTGTAAGCACATTCATGTTGTACTGCCTCATACCCCTTGGCATTGCTGCTTGGACAGTTTCTAAAAATACAGTATTTCTCAGCTTTTGGGGGAAAATGACAAAGAGAGAGGCAGGCATAGTTCACCTGAGGCATTCATATAAAGTGGAAAGGAAGCGAAAGAGACTAGTATAAGCCATAAAAACTCTAGAATACCTAAAATGCTAGGAGGTGATGAAATGTGGAAGTGGAACCACGTATAGCAGCCACCAGAGAGCAATGTCCAATTGTATTTCCTGTCAGATGAAAATTTTTCTGACTGTGCTGTCCAGTGTGGTAATCACTAGCCACATGGAGCTATTGAGAACTTGGAATATGACTGGTGTGACAAAGAAAGGGAATTCTTAGTTTTATTTAGTTTTGGTTAATTGACATGCAAATCAAGAAAAGCACATGTGGCTAGTGACCTTATAGTTTACAATACGACTGAAGAAAATAGAAGACAAGTCCGTAAGATAGGTTACTCCAGTCCATAGCTCTGGAAATTAGAGGAGCTTTGATGTTCAGCTTAGACCAAAAGGGGTTATTCTAGAAGGACTAAGATGCCAGAAGAGAAGTATTGCAATAAGCTAAGTAGATTGTGACAAGGTTTTGGTGATAAATAAAAAAATGAAAGGGGAAATAGAGAGATGTGGAATTGAAGGAGAATGAGCAGGATAAACGAACCTGTCAGAGAAGACCCTCAGTCATAACACACATGGTGTTTGTCATTGAAAAATATGGGCTATGGGTAAAGTTGATTTAAGTGAAGGGAAATAAGTTCAGACTTGGACAAATTGAAGGTAATCAAAGAACATGTAGGTGGAAGTTTTCAAGAGTTAAAAATTTGGGGACAGAACTTAAATAAAACAGCAAGATCTGAGATAAGGATGTGAAGGTTATCTACATAAAATCAAAAATTGAAATTACATCAAAAGAAGACAGAGCTTGAATAAGACTGAGTCCATAATAAGAAATTTGGAGAATTAGAAAGAAGTATCAACCACAGAAAGAGCAGAATATATTACAATTCATTGAATTTTTTAATTTTTATTTGGTCTTGATCTCCTAACTCCTTTTCATCTAGTTGCCTTCAGCAGCAGTTTTCAGGTTTCAAAAATTCTCATATTAGACTTTTCCTTAGATTTTAGTTTATCAGTAAAGAAATTAACTTTGCCTTCTAATTAATATTATAATAAACTTTTATTACTTCTCTCTTTGTAAAATCTCTCTATTTTCTTTCAAGTACCTGAATATTTTCTTTGAGTTCAAGTTGCATTAAATTCATCTCTGCCCCACCCCCAATCTCTCAAGGAAGAACAAATGAATGTTTAATATACTGCCTTTTGTCTCTTCCAAATCAGCTACGATTAACTATTTCTATGTCTTTACTTTGTGAGAGGGCATATGTGCTCACCAGAGAGCAACAGAGAGAGAAGGGAAGTGAGAACGTATCCTTAATGGGAAATAGACATAATAGTCATACTTCAATGCCTTCTCTTTCTATTTCTCCCTTTTTTCAGAATTTTAGGCATGCACACACATGTGCCTGATATGTTTTTCAAGTCACTAGGTCCAGCATTCAAACCATGGGGTCCAGCAGCCTTTACCACTATGCCACCAGCTGGCCTTATTTTTATGTGTTTAGAAAGTTTCTTGTAAGTGTGAAAATTATGTTGCATAAAGTTACCTGTTTATTAAACTACAACATTCTAGTTACGATAAACTCTATTAGCAGAATTGGTAAAATACACAAATTAAGGTCCTTGGGACTAGCAGTTAGCGTAATGGCTATATCGCTGGACTCCCATGTAGTCGACCACGGTTTGAGTCCCGGACCCAGCGGCTTAAACTCATGCCGGCACATGTGCGTGTGTGCCCAAGATCCAGGGAGGAGAATGGAGGAGAAGGGATTGAGGTGTGGTCATCCCCCCTGGGGGGTGATTTCTCGCTTTCTATCTCTCTGTCTCTCTCTTTCTGGCGAGCACATGCGCCCTATAGAGAAAACCTCTCCAAAAATAAATAAATAAATAAATAAGGCCCTAGACTTAGCCTCTCTAGGTTTGAATTATTTTTCAAGTACTTCATCACAGTGGGACCTTAGGTAATAAGGGTTTACTAAGTTTCTATCTTTTCATCTGTATAATGGTGATGTTCACCCATAACTTAACTTATAAAGTAGTTAGGACAATTAAAAGAGAAAATATGTATGAAGTGCTTAGTACGTTAGTGACATGCAGTAAATGTTTGATAACTTTTCTTATTATGTTTATTTGAAATATTTATTTTCTTTATGTAATAAAGTATCAAAAGTAAAATAGCACAATTATTTTATGTATCTCTAAGACAGTTGTAATACCACAACAAACTGTGATGTGCCACTGAATGAATCAAACATGCCAATTTCAAAGATGCTAAAATGTGAGAAAATATTAATCATAGAATAAGCATATATGTTAGTGTTTCTGGCATTCAGAGTTTAAGAGTTGCTGATTTCTGAGAATTTCAAAGATCTGTTCATACAAGAAACACAACTGTGAGATGCCATTTAAAAATGGACAGTATGAATTCAGAATATGAAATAAAATTGTGGCTTCTGGAGTGAAATAGACTCGTTAAAATCCCTACTCTATTACTTACCAATGGTTTGCCATTGGGCAATTTATTTACCTTCTTCCTGTAGCTGTAAAATGGAAATATGGTGCTTCTTGCCTCCTCAGATGACTATGAATATGAAATGAGGGTAGTACACATGAAGCCATTCACACTGTGCCTGGTGAATACTCAGTGCTCACTAAGCACTTATTGCTAGCTGTTAGTGGCAGCACAGACCTCTTTCTTTAGTGGTCTAAGGTAGACCAATGTCAAGATAAAGCAAGTTATTCAAGGATAACCCCCAAAATTTACAGGTGCTATGGCCAGATAGAGATGCAGCTATAAAACTCAACCTCTCTGTGAGGCTGAGCCGCAAGGAAGGATCCTGGTTTGTGTCTAGAGAGCTTCTTGAGTACACCAGGCAACCACGTGCCCATGACCGAGTGCTGGCTCAGGCTGGGGGTGGGTCATAGTGTCAGGGCTCGGCTGTGGGTGCTGCCTTTTCCTTTCTCTCTCTCTTTGTCTTGCTCATGGAAGTAATACATAAATAAGCTTAAAAATTATGGGCCCTACACTAAAAGCTACTGCTGTAAACCAAATAATGTATTTAAAAGTAAAAACACAATTGCTGGATCTTGATAATAAGTATTTTTAGAGACACTGACTGCCAGACGCATCCTGCAACCTCTCAGTTTTATCTTTCAATGTGAAATTTTAAAAGGTGTGTGTGTGTGTGTGTGTGTGTGTGTGTGTGTGTGTGCCAAGAAAAAGTTTTTCTGTGGAGCTCTTAGGTTAGCTTATTTTTTGTTTGTTTGTTTTGTTTTCTGTTCTTCATAGATTGAACATTTTTTCTTATGAGAATTTAAAACTAACATTTCAAACCATAGGAAAAAAAACTGCTCTTACCACTCAAAAATAAAGTAAACAATGGGACCAGATGGTGGTGCAGTGGTAACAAAACTGTATCTCTATGAGAAACCGGGGTTGTGTCCTGGGACTTCTCGGAGCACCCTGGGTACATGTTCATGCCTGTGACCTGGGCCAACTTGGACTGGGGATGGATTATGGCATGAAGATCCTGTTGGGATGCCTCTTTCTCTCTCTCTCTCTCTCCTTATTTCTCTCTCAGAGGAAATAAATGAATAAACATTTAAAATAAATAAAGGTAAAATGGAAAAGAAATTAGAATTTAAATCATAAACTCACTATGTTCAAAAATGGAAATATTTTATATAATTTTGATCATTAATAACAGTAGTTCTGACACCTAATCAACACTGAAATCAGAGCATTTTGATTAATTTAAATATGTACTCCTGACATGTTTCTACAAACGGGGGGGGGGGGAGAAAACCACTGCAGGCGTTATGATGCATTACCATGCTTTGGAGCAATTTGTCTCATGGCACCCAATAAATGACTCACATTGACATAAAGCAAGTTAGTACACTATTAAGCACCATAAATCATCATATTTGGTAGTTAGTGTAGATGAGAAACATTAATGGAGCTTGAATTTGTTTCAGGTGTTTGGAACTCATTGCATTCACTCACCACTACACATTAAGTAGATAAAGAAATATCTTTCCAAGTAGGAAAATGTGTTAACCATCTGTTTCCCATACACAGCGTAGTGAGCATTAAACAGGTGCTATAGTGAGGGCGCAGCCTGTGGGCTGCTTATCTCCTGGAAGACGTTGCCCAGATGGCTGAATCTGACAATCCATTTGAGTCGTCAGTGTCTCTGCTGCCCTCCACGTCACATATATTGAATTTCAACCTTGACAAAAGAGTGCATTTGTAAGTTCAGAGAATGAACTTAGTTTGAGGAATAAAAAGGGGAAACTAAGTTTTCAAAAGCTTTGCTATACCAACTTTGGGATTTGTTTGGCCATGAGGGAGGCTAGACTAGGGTGCCTATAATAAGGCAGTTGGTCATCAGAGGATCTGGCCCCAACCAGAAGCAATAAACTTCCCCTAATCTTAACATCTTATTTAACTTTATTATAGTTGTGAAAATGGGGAATCATCCAACAGTATTAGACTTTCACCAGTTTTCCCACTAACTAATGTCCTCTTTTCCAGTTCAGAATGCAGTAGAAGATCCCACATTCAATTTAGCTGCCATATAACTTCAGTTTCCTCCAGTTTATGGCAATGTCTTAGTCTGTGACATGGTCATGACATTTTGAACAAGCAATGGTCACTTACAGACTTCCCTCGTTTTCATGATCCCATGGTTTTGATAAGAATACCACAGGAACAATGTTTTGCCTTTAATGGTATATCATATGAGGAAATACAAGATTTGAGTAAGTTTTGTTATTGGTGATATTAACTAAATTACTTAGTTAAGGTAGTAAGTTGAGCTTCTGGTTTTAGGGATGTTGTTGAGGGAATTCCTCTGTTGATTTTTGAAGATGACCTTTGGATGGCTAGTGAACCCTCTGTACTTGGATTTGGAGAGTGTCTTCAGAAAGTCTTCTCCATGGTCTTTGGAGGAGGCAAAGGCACTGATTCAAGACCCAAGTCCTACCTATGTAATTATTATTCTCAAGGTAACTTTTTCTACCCTTATTTTATCCTGATGGTAAGAGGATTCTCCAAAAGAACATGGCAGATTAAATCATCAGTAAAGGGAGGACAGGGAAGGGGAAAATAATCACTCATGGGGCTTGTTAAATTAATTCAGTCAGTGAGCAGAAATGTCGGATAAATATCTGAGGAAGATAGAATGGGTAAAAGAAGCAGGTTCTCAACAGAAGCTACAAAGCTAGTATCAATATTCTTATAACATGAAGGAGAAAACCCTTACTTATCTACAGAGAAAAATGTCAAGAAATGCCAATCCATGAACTGACAGTAGTTTTCCCAGCTGAAGGTGAGTCAATATTGCTTAACATCTTTCTATGGTTGCTGGCACTACATTCTTTAAGAATGTCATATTGTGACTGCATATATCACTGTGACACACAAATGAGATGAGATGGCAGTTCTCTCTGAAAGTCTTAAAGGCCATGCAAATGTGTTCAGCTGGGAATTTTGCCAGTTTTTCTTTTCCCCCAACTAAAATAAAATAAAAAAAAACACTGTACAGGAGGCAATAAAATAACAAGCATAAATGGGTGAAAAGGACAACCTAAGAACACTATTTTTAATAAACAAATTATATAACAAATCAAAAAGTCTGCATGAAGCAGAACAAAACATTAAAGCTCTTCTTGTTGTATCCTTGAGGTTTGAGCTTAGTTTGTTCTGTGTGTGTGTGTCCATGAGTACATAAATAAAACAAATATTTTCATGTCTTTAAGATTTAGATTTTTGAGTCACTGGATGCAACTGACTTTTTCTATTAATTGCAAAGAATAACTAAAAATGGCAGACAACTGGGCCAGCCAGTGGTATGGTGGTTAAAGTCACTAGATCCCACATGGCTGGCTGTGTGGCTTGAGTTCTAAGTCTGATAGCTTAAAAAATATGCTGGACATGTATGCATGTGCCCAAAATCCTGAGAAGAGATTGGATTGTGTCATAGCCATCCCCCATAAGGCAAGGTGTGATTTTTCACTTTCCTTCTCTCGATTTCTGTCTCTCTACTGTGAGCACATATGTCCTTAGCAAATGAAAAAGAAAGAAGGAAAGAATGAAAAAGAAAAACAAAAAAGAGAATGGCAGACATCTTTCTGTCTGGTGTTATAAGAAATCCGTGAAAAGCTACAATATAGCAAATAGTAGTTTTCTCATCATCTCAGATTGGGGTTTTTAACTAATTTTGGAAAATTTCATTGCTATTGGCTCCAGTGACTATTTTCAAGGAGAACTCTTTTAAGAGAGATCTTTGCCTGATGCACCTTTATTTCAGACATGAAATAAAAACTTTCTTTGCCTGAAGCACCTTTCCACTTTTAGAAATCATATCTTTTATAAGAAAGAAAACAGAAGTTCATGGAAATTAACTATTTTCCCTGGGGACATGTAGTAAGTTACAGGTATAAGAGAGAAGAGGGAAAAAAAAAAAAAAAAAAAAAAAAGAAATATTCACTGGCAGCTACATTGGTGCCATTTGTTAAATTTCATCAGGTGCTACTTCTTAAATGGCTCCTCTCCTTCGGGGATTATCTCATTATTATTATTGCCAGAGGGCATGTGCACTCACCAGAGAGAGACAGAGGGAAAGGAAAAAAAGTACTCTCCAATGGAGTGTGGTCCTCCCATAATCCTTTCTCCCGTTTCTCCATCCTGTCAAGCTTTGGCATGCACGTGCTTGGCATGTTTTTCAAGCCACCAGAGCTGAGATTCAAATGGGTGTCAGTTATGGAGGATTCTGCTCCTTTAATCACTATGTTAAGGGATGGGCCTTGCCATTTTAACTTCCCAAAAATCCTGTGCTGTATTTATTTCATGTTATAAATGTAACAACTAGAGAATTATTAGGTAAAATAGCCCATTCAGGTTTATACCATGAAGAAGTTGTTGAGTAAAAGTTTCCAAAATACCTTTTGTCATAAAAAAATATCCTATTATATGTTATGCTAAAATAAAATTAGTCTGTATAATAGATCTTCCAACAAAAGATGTAGTAATCTTTCTCATTAAACTGTCAAGGTATACTGTACTTAGATAAATGACTATTCTGCACATTTTTCAGGCCAAGAAAAAAAATGCATTTCTTCAAAGATCTCTGAAATTCTTCCCATGAAAAGAATCTTTGTTTTTCTTTCTAAAACTATTTATTCATATTTATCTTTAACTTTATTTTATTCTGTATTTTTGAGAGTTAAATTTATCAGTAATTATTTTCAAGATTGTAATAACTTGTCCAGTTAGCTGTTTTCATGAAATACTTCATGCTTGACAGGATAAGAGGTGGGTGAGCTAGGGAGAGTCAAAAGGCTCTGACAGAGGTATCTTTCTAAGAAAGGTCATTGCCTTCTGCTCTGAGAGTAGAGATTAATTAATCTCTGAGTCCCTTACATTCCTGGGCTTAAGAAGCAAAAATCAACTCAAGCATCTAATGAAGCAATTTTGTAGGGGGAGTTAAATTATTACCTGTGCTTTTAAATACTTGATCTTACACATAACTAAAAAGTAGAATTGACAGATTGATCATTAAATGAAAAACTAGAGGTTTTGATTATTGGAGGGAATGAACATAACCTATGCAAAATCTCTAGCACCTTTAATTATTTATATTCTGTTTAATCATTGATGTACATTGTAGGCTCATAATCCCTTAGCTTTGTGTCTTCTTTTTTCTCCAAGTCTCCAATCATACAATAGATTGAATCAATGCATTCTATAGCAGCACAGTCAATAATGGCGATGGTGCCTCCTATTTTCTAACAAGTTCAGATCATATTTGAGTGGTCTTTGTCAAAAGTCTCAGGCCTAAGTAAATGGTAGAAACAGTCACTGTTGAGGATGAGTGAAAGTCAACCCTTCTTGATGAGTGTGCAAGTTTTTAGAAAAAAAATCGTAATGGGTACGGAAAACACAGAAAGTCATTAGATAATCTCCAACCATCAGATGTTTATCATTGAAAGTCTAAATGGCATGAGTAGAATAAAGGCAAGATTAATTAATTAGTTAATTAATTAATCATGGAAACCTTTATTAACACTGGGAGCATACTGAAGGCTAAAGACATTCTCTATGGAGGGTTTTAAGTGGCCTCACTGTCCCAAGCCTGTAGACAGCAACTGGGAGTGTTGAAGGAGGGATTTTTCCCTCCCTATTCTGCTCCAAACCGGTCTAAACACTACCCTTATTCAGAACTAGTCAGTTAGTGATAAGTTATTTTATTTAAAAGTGCTATTTATATTCCACATAACCTAAAGTTCAAAGTCTGAATTCGGATTCCTAACCCAATGCCAGGTGTCCTTCTGGAGAATCTATAGGAAAACTGATTTCCTTGCCTTCACAGGCTCCAGAGGCTGTATGTATTTTGGCGGGCATTGGCCCTTTATCACTCCAGCCTCTGTGTTTTTCATCATATGCTGCTCCCTGACATTCCTGCAACCCTCTGATAAAGATCCAGGGTTATCTTGTGCCATTAAAGTAAAGTTTTATTTTAAAATATTAAAAACATGATTACTTCAGGAAAAAATTCACATGTTTCCCTTCCCGAATCACGACAGTATATAGAACAGTGTTTGTCAATATGTGGACCTACAATGGGATGACCAGGATGTTTGAGCCACTTGGGATCTTCTTTAAAACTGATTTCTGGGTCCACTCTGAATCTACTAAATCATAATCTCTGAGAATGATGTCTAGGACTAATTTTAAAAAATGGTCCCAGGGATTATTTTTATAGTAAAGTTTGAAAACCACTGAATTAAAATAAAAACCAGGATGTCACCTTATGTGTAATTTTGTTGTAGGCATAATATATATATTAAAAGAATTCAGGAAGTCCAGTCAAATGCTATAGTGGTCTGTAAAGTAATATAAGACTGTTGATATACTTGACAGAGCATTAAATAATCTTTTTCTTCTTTGAAGTTATCTTTTTCCATCATATACATTAAATGTTGATGTAAACACATATATGGAGTTCCCAGCTCAAGAGCAATGTCAGTCAATCCAGTCCCAGACACATTTCTTCATATCCAGCAAACATGACCGGGTTTGCTGAGTCCTATTGCCACCATCACATCACTTGTTCCAGTAATCTGCCACACATTTTCTGCTTCTTGTAAATGTCTCATATCTCCATTAGCAATTACAGGTATAGACATAATTTCTTAATTATTTTAATAGCATCAGAGAGGACTGGCTGAAGAACTCTCTTCAGCAGTTCTTCCATGGACTGTAATCCAGGAAACTCCTGTGGCTTCAGTCTTTCAACAAAGATCTACAGTCCTTGTAAGGTCATCATGGATCCTTATTTAAAAAAAAAAAAATAGAAAATCCAGGCTTTTCCACTTGATTTCTTACTTGTTTCACCATATCATGAACAAGTTCTGGCTTGTTAATTAAGCAAGCCCCATAACCTTCTACCATTGCCCACCTCTGAGGACAACCACAGTTAATGTCAATTCCATTTGCATAAGGACACACTACACCAGCAGCATCAGATAAAAGTCTTGCATCATTTGCAGCAAACTGAACAATCAATGAACATTCACCTTGCTTCATGGTAAATTCACTGTCTCTGGCTTTTATAGATCTGACAAAAGCAGCAGCAGCTATCATTGGCATATAACACAGATCATAACTGTATTTTCTTTTTTTTTTTTTTTTTGGAGAGGTTTTTGCTATAGGGCGCGTGCGCTCACCAGACAGAGAGACAGAGAGATAGAAAGCGAGAAATCACCCCCCAGGGGGGATGGCCACGCCGCAATCCCTTCTCCTCCATTCTCCTCTCGGGATCTTGGGCACGCACGCACACGCGCCCGGCGTGAGTTTAAGCCAGCGGGTCCGGGACGCGAACCGCGGTCGACTACATGGGAGTCCAGCGACATAGCCATTATGCTAACTGCTGGTCCCATAACTGTATTTTCTTACTAGAGTTCTAAAAGTCAACTTTGAATATCGAACCATGGGGGCACAGGTTTTTACCGACTGTCCAGATAAAACATATCAACAGGATGTTTTTCTTTCTTGACAGATTGTGGTTCGTATAGAGTCATCCTTCATGAATAGAGATTTGTTTCAAATCTGATGATTTTATTGCTGTAATACTGGTACTTGAGATATGGACAATACATCAGTTTCTAACTAATAAAGTTTAGAGTCACTTACAGCACGAGGCTTAGAAGTAAGCACTGCGGCCACTTTTTAGTGCCTACCTTTGTCTCAACCTCAGGGATGGTGCCTGCCCTAGGGACGTGTCTCCAAGCTGTGGTGCAAGTTGGAGGGAAGTACCTGTCTGGTGGCCTTGGTTTTCCGGTCACCTTCAGAGCCCGCCCACTCCAGTACTCATGTTGATCCCAATCAAGCTGGAGCAGACCTGGTAGCAGAGACTGCCCAATCGAAGATCCAGTATTTATCTGGGATAATTCAGGAAGATTTTGCCTCTCAATATCCTTAAGTTAGTCCTTTTGTCATGTTAGGAGGTATAGTCACATATTCTGAGGTTTAGGATATAGACATCTGTGTGAAGTCATTATTTTGCCTACTACAATAACTACATCATCAGTCGGACACTGAAACTAAGAAAAAATGATACAAGTTTCTTTCCACAAATAACTATAAATATGTATTCTTTTATATGAAGTTTCCCATCAGCTTTTTGTGTTAATTCATAATATTGGGTTGTCATAAAAGTCATGATTTTTTTTTCTGTTTTTCTATGCAAAAATGAATCATGATTTTCCCAGCCACTCAATATATTAAACCATCATGGTTCTTGAATGTGGATAAACTTGCCTGTAGGTAGCTGGCAAAATGTCTGTAATTATTCCTCTCCTAGTATCTATTATTCTTTAAAAATGCAAGCTTGCAGTTTCTCCCATCAAAAAGTAGACTCTGTTTCAGCGTGCTATTAATGTGGTTTGTTTTGTGACTACTTTGCTCAATGGAATATAAAAAAACGAATTGCAAGTTCTAAGCATAGGTTTCCAGAGTCTTCATGCATTTTAGCTTTCTCTCTTGAGTTTTCTATGAGCTGTGCATAAAAGCAGGCAACCTGCTGGAAGAGGAAAGACCGCATGTGACAGAGCGGAATTCTCACAGCTCTGTTGCCATCCTAAAGTGGCCAGACCCCAACTGACCTGGCAGCTGACCATAGATGCATGAGTGATACCAGACAAGACCCGATGAACTTCAAAACTCCTTGGAGAATAAATGCTTATTGCCTAGACCTACCAATTTTGAGGTAATTTGTTACACAACAAATGCTAATTAATACATTACATAATAAGAATTTTTTTTCTTAGTGCTGTAAGTAAATATGCCATCCTTTCCAAGATTTATGAATTTATAATATATTCTTATAAATTTCTTAAAAATCATTACAATCTTGTTTCACATATTAAATGTGATGATCTATGTTAATTGATATCTTTGAACTATAGTTTGCCTCATAAGCATAAAAATCCTCAGGTATGGTGGTAAAGGTATAGATTCCCACATGGCTGACTGTGGTTAGCATTCTGGGCCCGTTGACTTGGAAGTGACACCAGGCATGGGTATATGTGCTCAAAATCCAGTGAGGAGAATAGAGTAGAAGGGATTGCAGAGTGGCTCTTCCCTCTCTCCGTTTCTCTCTGGCAGGTGCATGTGTTCTAAGGCAAAAGCCTGAAATAACTAACTAAATAAACAAACAAATTAATAAAAGTTCATTCGAGGGACAGGAGGTGGCATGGAGATTAAGCTGGATCCCACCTGGCCGACTTCACAGTTTGATATGAACCCCAAACTTCAGAAGCAAGCCAGGGGCAAAAGCGTGCATGCTTAGAATGCCAAGAATACAAGGGAAAATAGGGACTGTGGTGTGGCCTTCCCCCCTCACTGCGGGTGTAATTTCTAACTTTCCCTCTATCTTTACCTCTCTCTGGCAAGCGCACGTGCCTTACAGCAAAACAAAACAATGTTTTAGAAATGATAACAATAGGTTTTGTTCCTCTTTTAAAATTGTAAATTGTCATCAGGGAAAATTATTTTAAGAGATTTTCAGTGATTTTCCTATTATAATTACAGTAGGCTAAATTTTTCCGACAACGGGCCTCAAATGCAGGAAGTTTTTACAGGAGTTGATATTTCTCTGTATGAGTTTGCGTACTTACAGAAAATAATATTAATGGTCCTTTAGTTTCTTTTTTCTATTAACAAATTCTCTTTTGAACCAAAATATACTTAATGAAGACAATTTAATAAGTCAAGACTTATGTTTTATCTATATTTGCTAAAAATTTTTAGACAAAAAATACATGTGTATCTATATGCATATGTATGCATGTATATTTGTAAATAAACATATATATTTCATGTTTTAAAATTCTACAAACTCTTGATTTTACCCCAACAATTTTATCTAATTTTTAAAAACAAAGTCCTATTAGTGAAGAATTTCCTTCTATGGCAACAATTAAAATGTAGTTCATTGCTGCATATTGTTGAAATGATTTGCTAATTACAAAAGAATTTTCCAAATTAAAATTATTTTTGTCCTTATAATGTAATCCATATTGAATATCATTCCCCATTTTTCCAATATCATAATAGAGATATTTGGAATAAATATATATGTCATATAGGTCATAAATATATATGTTATGATTATAAAGTAGTTAGAATTTTCTCACATTATTTATGCAAATGAATATTATTTTATTGCCTCATAATAAGTTACCTTAATAACATAAAGATTTAATATAAAGAAGAAGAAAGGATGTATAGAAACTATAGGTTAAGGGACCAGCTGATAGCAAAATGTCTATGTTGCTGGAATCCCATGTAGTCGATCGCGGTTTGAGTCCTGAACCCGGTGGCTTCAACTCACACCAGATGCATGTGCACACGTGCCCAAGATCCCAAGAGGAGAATGGAGGAGAAGGGATTGTAGCATAGCCATGCCCCTGGGGGGTGATTTCTTGCTTTCTGTTTCTCTATCTGTCTTTCTTGCAAGCGCATGTGCCTCTCCAATAAATAAATAAATAAATTTTAAAAAGAAGAAAGAAAAGAAAGAAAAAGAAACTATAGGTTAATTTGTCCATAATTGCTGTGCTATGAGTGAAGTATATAATTTCTAATTTAGTTGAGTTGGAATTATTTTCACATATCTAATAATACAACAAAATACTTCACTGGAAAAAACAGCAAGCTAATTCCTCACTGACTTCACTTTTTCCTTTTTCTTTTTCCCCCTTGTTCTGGAAGTCAGATTGAATTTACATAAAAGAAAATTTTGCAAATATTCCGAACACATATTTATGTAAACTGATTTTAAGAACCATATGTGTTTGCTGTGGATGAGAAATTTCTAAATGAACAACTCATGTTTCATACACTTAGGGAAATACCATATTATGACACAGTGCCTTAGAATACTTAAAACACAGTGTGTTCAATATTCTAAATAAATCTTATTTTTGCCAGCCAAATGGTGGTTTTCACATACCAATTTTTTTCTATAATTATTTGTATGCATACTGGATGGCAAACCACATACCTTGCTAAATAGCACTGATCTCACATTTCAACTAGAAACTATCATAAAAGCCTAATATTCTTACTACTGGATTTATGCAGCTACATCTTAGCCAGATGCCTATTTACAAGGAAGATTCTTTCTACCTTTGGCCATTTCTTTTATCAATTATCTTGAGCAATTGTCCAAAATTATTACACTAAAATTAGTAGAGATTGAAGGGAAACTCATTTCTGTGGCCTACTTTGATAAAGATAAAGTAATGATGCTGTAAATATCAATATTCTACATCCCCTAAGCCTTAGATGTCCAACTAAAATGTATTATATAGGTGCAAATATAAAGAATTGCACCTGTGGAATGAAATAGAGTCAAGTCAAGGATCAGCACGTGGCTGCATCTTTTAAAGAAATCCTCATTTCAACATAACTTCATAAATAACTACATGTCCTTTATTCTCATTAAACAAATTAGAGTTTCTTAATGTTCAAGAAGGTTTCATTGGACTAACTGCTACATATACATATGTATCTCAATAGAAAAATAGGGAGCAATATATTTTTTTTTTTTTGCTATAGGCCGCGTGCACTCGCCATACAGACAGAGAGAGACAGAGACAGAAAGCGAGAAATCACTCCCCCCCAGGGGGGATGGACATGCTGCAATCCCTTCTCCTCCATTCTCCTCTCGGGATCTTGGGCACGCATGCACACACGCCAGGTGTGAGTTTAAGCCACCAGGTCCAGGACTCAAACCGCGGTCAACTACGTGGGAGTCCAGCGACAGAGCCATTACGCTATCTGCTGGTCTCAATAGGGAGCAATATTAACAAAATATTTATCCTGAAAACTTATATTTCTGTGAAGCCTTCTATGAAAGCTAATTCTCCACTAACAAGAGTAGGACTGTATACTTTCATGATAATTGCCACTAGGTTAAAAAAGATGACAAAGCATGGAGTTTGTTTCCCAATGAAGAACCTGATATCATTTATTAATTCTTTATAAAATTAAATTCTAATTGCTCTTATTTAGGGATCCCAATGTATGTAATAAATTTCAACTGAAAAAGTAGTTGATTTCAATTGCCATCAGAAGTATGACATAAGTGTCTTCCTAGTCAATCCTATGTTGCTAATTCTATGTCCTGAATTTGGTTACAAGCCCCGATTAGCTAATAGATATACTTTATATGACTATAAAGCATGGTACACTTTAATCACTGGGGAATGATCATAATCTACCACAAAATTAATGGTTTAAGTATATTATCAATAATCTTCAGAATTTTCCAGTGAAATAGCAGATTAAAACGTTGGTATTTGCTGAGTTAAGCATAATTGATCTAGAGAAGAAAAGGCGTATTTTTAAGATTAACGTTTAAGTCACTGCGGTTACAAGCCCTACATTTAATCCATGTCATCATTACTCGTAAGTCTTCACTGAGCTCTAGCTAAATGCAGTACCATGTATTAGACGCTTGAGGTACAAAGAGCAATAGAAATTGTCCCTGACTCTAAGAAACTTACAACCTAGTTTTTCCTTGAGTAAACAAGGCACATACATAAAGGAACATAAGAGGACATATCAAAACTGTTTTTGTGGGAGTGAAAGGAGGTCAAGTCTCCATTGGAATAGACTATTTTTCTTGAGGAATCTCGAGTAGAGGAAGTCAATAATACAGGATGCCACCTTTTATACTGCATTACATGATAGCTTCAAGACATTTGTCTAGAACACAGGTGAGGGGGACAATAACATTACATGGTTAAAAATACATGGCAGTATAGGCAAGCTTCCTAACCTGACAGCTGTAAACTTAAGACTCATTCAATGGCTCCTTACCTTTTGACCATATTCAGCTGTTTCAACTGGTCTGTTTCCACTCCTGGGAGATTCAAACACACTCCTCAGCTCATCGAGGGCAATTGAGAAGCGTTCGATCCTGCGCCTACCTCCCAGTGACTCCTCCTTCAATACTTCAGGCTGGCTATATTCCCTGGAGTTGTCACTCTTACTCTCGGGAACCTTGTTTTCTGACTCTGTAGTCATCATCTCCTCCATAGTACTGTAAGGCAGACTTGGAGGGTCTGGAGATTCAAGTGCTGATACTGTCTCTACTTCAGGCTCAAGCAATTTGCTCTCTCGAGACTGGAAGAACCTGCAATGACGGCCTCCGGGACAACACTCACTTTTCTGGTTATCACTGGATTCCCATTTCTGTCTCAGGAGGTGCAGGGATCCCTTCTGCATTGGGAATATCGATGGCTCCATATTGTCCTGCAGAATCAAAAATGTTTTCATTAAACCTATGCTCAGGTACCTGAATTATTTTCAAAACACTATTTCAGAGCACCAGCTCTTGGGTTTGTGTCTCAATTTAGAAATCCAGCTCTGGTAAATATTAGGTTGTCTTTCTATGCAAAAAAGGGTCATGACTTTTTCGACAACCCAATAATTTCTGACTCTTTACTTGACCCCCCAAATTATGTACATTTAAATAAAACTAGATAGGTTAAAGAAAGGGTTGGTTTGTATAGCTATAATCATGGATTTTCTTTCTATTTCTGTTCTATAAAATAGGCCAACAATTATATGCAATGTAAAATTTGGGCAATAGTAATTCATTGCCTAGTACATTTTGAGAAAAGGACAATTTATCAAGTCTAACATGAAAGCAAATTGGTTCATTTCCTGCCTATATAGTTCAAGACTTCCTTTGGAATTACTGATTTCTGCAAATATCTTACTTCAGAAGTAATAGATTAGTTGTTAATAATTATTATTTTTTGCTGTAAGGCAACTACTTTGAAGATAACTTTGTAAATTTAATTTTATACCAACATTATCACAATGAATTAGTTGCTACTACTATTACTTTTTGCAAGTAAGAAAACTGAGCAGTGGAGTAATTTGCTCAGATTTCTGAGTGACGATGCTGAGATCTGAAATACATTTATGTAACTCCAGAATCTGCCTTTTTTACCACTGAAGCTTAATGTCTCTTTTATACATTAAGTGTTCAATTATCATTTCACTATGAAACTGATTGGAATCTTATCTTGTTTTATAGTTTTTTGATGAGCAGAATAAAAATAAATAACTAAATGTATTTATGAAACACACACATACACATCCAAATCCTGGGCAGAGAGAGTTACATGCTTGCATAGATTTTTGTCATAGAAGTTGTTATTTTCTTCTAACCCAGAGATTCTGCACCACAAGTTTAAGCCTATGAAAAATAAATTTTGCTCTTAAGGGATCATACATTTTGCTAGAAAAGTATCAATACAGTAGGGATGGTGAACAACATCACTTAGATTAAGGTTTGGCAATATCTCAAAAGGAGACCTAACACAAAAGCCCCAGACTTTTTTGACTGACCACCACATTAAGAAAATAGTTTATACATTGGGATTCAGTGCACCCCTTAGGTAGTTTTATACACACACACACACACACACACACACACATATACATATATACACACACACACACACACACACACATATATATATATATATATATATATATATATACACACACACACACACACACACTTTTGTCTTCATTAAACAATCACTTGAAAAATCACTCTGGCTCTGTGTATTTGGTCAAAATACCAAAAGGAAACTGAAGGAGAAGGGATTGTTTTGTGGATGTGGCCATTCCCCCCACCCCAAGGATGATTTCTCACTTTCCTTCTTACTGTCTCTTTGTCTTTCTCTGGTGAGCACACGAGCCCTATGACAAAAACCTAAAAAAAGAAAAAAAAAGAATATCAGCCTCCTACTCAATGGACTTCATGGTTGCTACTGTTTCACGGACCGCTGGATAGCTCCACACCTATAGCAGGAGCTCAATCCCAGTTCAGGTTGTTTTTATTGTGTGAACTTAAAAAGCTTCACTGGTAAAATGTACATCATGGCTGTTTTTATAAATTAAATAAAACAGAAAACTTCTATTTAAAATGACTACCACCCTCTCCCATGACTGTTAATTTCATTTCCAGCTTTATCTCTGAGTAAAATGATATCATGTTAATTACTCAAATATTTATGTTATACGTGAGTCTCCTAGATACTAGTGCTTGGAAGAAAAAAAGGTGATATTTTGAGACAGAAATCCATAGAACAAAGAGGCTGGAAATTTTGGCTTTAATAATGTCGCTAATTAATAAGTTTGGATTGGTCACTTATTATAAAAAGTCTCAATAAAAATAATACCACCAAACAAGACCTGAATATCTGTTTGGGAAACTGATCAGCATGTGTTGTCAATTTAATCAGCATATGCTATTAACTTCGGTGTCTCATGTGTAAATGGACTACAGAAAAGATCGTATGAACAGGGAATGACTGAAACACTGTCACAGCTGGTAGTGGTGAACTCATAAGGTTATTTCATGAAGAAATTGTTTTCAAACCCAGTCTTCCCTAGCTAGGAAGAGAAAGCGGAGGAAAGCTGGCAAGTTGGGAAGAAAACCATTTTCTCTTATAAGAGAAGAAGATTCTAATAATTAAAACTAATTTGAAACATCAGGATCTGGATTGAGATGGAATAGGCAGGAATAGACATACTTCTTTCTATTTCTCCTACTAAATACAGCTAAAACTCTGGAAATTATATATAAAGCAAACATAAGAGGGCTTTGAAAGGTCCAGAGAAGAAAATGTGCAGGGATATTGGGCACTAAGGAACAATATGGTGGTGAGTCCTAGGGTTTCTTTTTGCTTCATATACCTAGAACTGGGGTCTGAAGAGCCAGTAACTCAGACACTCCAATGGAGGAAGGCAAAATTCTTCCAAAAAAGCCTGTTCTCTCTAGCCAAAGAAGCAGGAAAAAGGAGAACCCAGAAGGGCAAAAAGCTTTTAGATTTTAATTTCCATATCTTAGCCAAGTACCATGTAAAAACCACAGCTAACCCCCACTCCAGTCAGCAAAGGTTGAGTGGTAAAGCATACCTTCCAACTTTCCTCTCACTGCATGCTCCCCTAACCCCTCACCCCTGTCCCCGTTGCCATGGTGTCAGAGGGAACTGAGTGGGCTCTCAGGATGTTTATTCCCACTTGATAGGAACAAGGCCTCTCTTCAAGATGTGGCAGCCCTTGGAGGATCCAGTACTTCTGCCCTGCCTAGCTGCAATGAGACATTTCACTCCATCTGGTCGGTGCAGAGGAAACAGAGATGGAAGCTAAAACATCCAGCATCATTGACCAGTGATAAGGACTCCATTCTAACAGTGATGTCAATAAAGTCCTCATGGAGAGCAGGAAAACAGGGCCTCTCTCCTCGCTAGCCAGCCAGGATAAAGCTAATACATGGGTAGTGTGATGTCACCTCCACCTAGAAGTACTGAAGCACCCTTCTCCAGAGAGTCAATGGAATTTAATTGGGGAAACTGGGCTTCCACTTCCACTTGGCTATAACAAGACACTTCTCCCCTTCATCTTCTGAAACAAATTAAAATAAGATCCAGAATCTCATGTGATCTCATAACATTTCTTCATGAAATGTCTGGAATACAATTTAAAAATCACTCATACCAAGAGCCAAAAAACTTAAATTTGAAGGAGAAAAATAATCAGCATTAAAAAAAAGACATGATAAAATGAAGGAATTTTGGAATATTAAGAAGAAGGTTCAGAAAGAGCAAAATCATGGTTAAGAACACTGCACTTTTTCTCCTCTTGCATTTTCTACATCACAGGTGATGGTTGAAATGGGAAATATAGTGCTATCTGATGTGGTTCTCCCTATACAAAGAGGAGTAATTTAGCACAATTATAAAGTAGGGAGAGTAACGGAATAAAGAAGTAAAGTGTTGGGACCAGCAGTTAGCATAATGACTATGTCGCTGGATTCCCATGTAGTCGACTCAACCATGGTTCGCGTCCAGGACCTGGTGGCTTAAAACTCACACCAGGCACATGTGCGTGTGTGCCCAAGATCGCAAGAGGAGAATGGAGGACAAGTGATTGCGGCGTGGCCATCCCCCCTGGGGGGTGATTTCTCGCTTTCTGTCTCTCTGTCTCTCTCTGGCTGGCTGGCAAGAGCATGCACCCTATGGCAAAAACCTCTCAAAAAAAAAAAAAAAAGAAGTAAAGTGTCTGTACTTTATTCAAACCAGCAAAATGCTGATACCAATAGACCGTATTGTATTCATTGTGGTATTTAGAGAAGTCACTAAACAAGTTAAGCATATATGACATATATCAAAACAATACAGACTGATCAAAATGAAATATTCATTATGAGAATGAAGTAAGTCAAGTAATGAATAGAAATGCATGAAAAAGGGGGAACCAGCAGTTAGCGTAATGGCTATGTCGCTGGACTCCCACGTAGTCAACTACGGTTCGCATCCCGGATCCGGTGGCTTAAAACTCACACCAGGCGCGTGTGCGTGCGTGCCCAAGATCCCGAGAGGAGAATGGAGAAGGGATTGGGGTGTGACCATCCCCCCTGGTGGGTGATTTCTCACTTTCTGTCTCTCTGTCTCTCTCTGTCTGTCTGGCGAGTGCACGCGCCCTAAAGCGAAAATCTCTCAAAAAAAAAAAAAAAAATCCATGAGAAAGGGAAGAGAAACATATGATAGAGGAAACAAAGAGAAAAAAAACTAAAATGCTAGACTTAAGAGCTATAATTTTAATTATTACATAAAGTGTCGATAGTCTAAGCACACCAATTAAAAGTCAGAGATTGCATGCTGGAAGAAGAAAACATTATGCAACTACATACAAAGTTGTTATATTGCATTAAAAAAATCTAAGTTAAAAAAAAAAGGAAAATACAGGGCTAGATGGTGGTGTGGTGCTTTAGGTGGCTGATTCTCACATGGTCCACTATGTGGTTTGAGTCTCGGACGTGGTGGTCTGGAAAACACATTGGGCACACGTGTGTGGGTGCCTAGTAACCTGAGAGAAAAATTGAGAAGAAAGAATTGTGGTGTGACTCCCCTGTGTGTGAGGAGGGTGCCTTCTCTCTTTCCTTTCTCTCTCCTCTCTGTCTGTTTCGATCTGGTAAGCACATCCATTCTGCAGCAAAACTTTAAAACAAAAAATAAACAATCAAAAAGACAGCCAGGACAAGCTGGCAGCGTGGTAGTTAAGGGAGCCAGATACCATGTAGTCATCTGTGCAGTTCAAGTCCAGGACCCAGCAACTTGAAAAACACACTGGGTTCGGGAACCAGCAGTTAGAGTAATGGCTATGTCGCTGGATTCTCACGTAGTCGACCGCAGTTTGCGTCCCGGACCTGGTGACTTAAAACTCACGCCGGGCACGTGTGCGTGTGTGCCCAAGATCCCGAGAGGAGAATGGAGGAGAAGGGATTGCGGTGTGACCATCCCCCCTGGGGGGTGATTTCTCGCTTTCTGTCTCTATGTCTCTTTCTGTCTGTCTGGCGAGCGCACGCGCCCTATAGCAAAAATCTCTCCCCCAAAAAAATAAATAAATAAAAATAAAAGAAAAAACACACTGGGTTCATGGGCTGTGGGCCCAAAATATTAAAAGGAGAATTGGAGGAGAAGAGATTGGGCATGACAATTCCTCATGAGGGATTACTTTCTCACTTACCCTCTTTCTGTCCTTTTGTCTCCAGTGAGTGCACAAGCCATCTAGCAAAATAATAATTTAACAAAGCTAGTCTCAGGACCAGCAGATAGTATAGCAGTTACATTGCTGGACTCCCACATAATCGATCATGGTTCAAGTCCCAGACTCGGCAGCTTGAAACTCACACCAGGCATGTGTGTACGCATGCCAAAATCCTGAGAGGAGAAAGAAGAAGGGATTGCAGCTTGGCCATCCCTCCTGGGGGTGATTTTTCCTTTTCTGTCTCTCTGTGTCTCTGTTGAGCACATGCACCCTATAGCAAAAATCTCTCTCTCAAAAATAAAGCTAGTCTCAAAAGGTTACATCATGTATGACTCCATTTGTATAATACTCTTGAAATGATAACATTATAAATATGCAGAACAGATTAGGGGTTGCTAGAGATTATGAATGTGGGGATAAAGTGAGTTTGACTATGAAGGAGTAGTATGACAGAGATCTGTGTGGTGGTAAAAAAGTTCTATATCAGGGACCAGCAGGTAACATGACAGTTTAGGCACTGGACACCCACATGGCCCACTGTGTTTGAGCCCTGGATTTGGTGGCTTGAATATCACAATGGGCATGTGTATATGTCTACTCAAAACCCAGAGAGAAGAAGGAAATGTGGTATGGCCAACCCCCTATGGGGGTGATTTCTCCCTTTCTCTCTCTCCGTTTCTCCAGCAAATGCATGGACCCTGTAACAAATACCTAAAAAACGCCAACCAAAAAAGTTCTGTATCATGATTGTTACAGTGGTTAAAAAAGTCTACATAAATTATAAATGGCATAGAACTATAAATATAGACAGTGTGCCAATATCAATTTAGTGGTTTTTATAATATATCATAGTTGTGTATAATTATTGTAGAAAACCAGATAAATGGCATGCAGGATCTCTATTATCCTTACAACTTCCTTTGAATCTATTATTATTTCAAAGTAAATGTTAAAAACTGAACAGATAAACAAATGATTTGGCAAGTTTTATTCTACTTGTAAGAAGCAGAAAACATAGAGGGCCATACCTCCATGATATTATAGCTTAGGCCTGGGGATAACTTTTCTACAACCCTCTCAATATGTAGAAAATTCACTGCTGTCACTATCTCTGACATGAGGGTGACACAGGAGCAATTACTGATTCTGGAAGCTTAGAGTATCTCTCATACAGCCTGTGGGTAGCCTAGGAGACAATAAACAGATCTGCTGTTCCCTCTGCAAATTCCTTCATAGCCCATATGCTTAGAATACTCTTGCTTGGACACACCCTGACACACACCATGCCATGCATGGCCTTGCTGATCACCTGCTCCTTCTTCACTCTGTGGCTCATCTATTGCTTGTCTGGGAGCTGCAGACAAGTTGTTATGTTCTGGATAATGATCTGTTTCCCAAAGGCTCATGTTTTGGAGTCAATGGTGAAATGTCCCCCAAACCACCCTGTTGGCCATGTTAGGATCCAGCCTCTACCTATAATGCCATATCACTGGCTGGCCCTACAGAGAATTTTTATGGGAGGGAAAAAAATCCTTGACCAAAACTAAGTTGTCGATATATTAAAGACGATTCATGCGAGTATTCTTTTATCTTTGTAATTGTAAGAATTATCTCCTGCCTCTATTATGGTAACATTTAGCTTATTTTTAATTATAATAATCATAATAATGTCAGGTTTGTGGCCCATTTTATAAAACATCAATGATTTTGCCTCTCAAGCACATCAAACAGCTCTGAGAAAAATTAAGTTTTTGAGTAAATCCTGGAGAGAAGAAAAATTACCAAATGCTTTCTTATTCCACTGAAATTCCCTAGTCAAATCTAAAACAAACTTTGTAAACAGCCTCATATGGTTAATTTACCAGGACTTCTTATAAATCATAATTATTGTTTCTTATATTTAAAGACGTGGCTTGGTATATTTTTCTACTGAATATTTTAAATTTAAAACATAGTTATTTATAAACCTGAAACTTATTTCCAAATCTAAAGACTATATGACTATTGGAGTATGACACTAAGTAAAAAGGGTTTAAAGAGGCTGATAAACAGAAAGAGTGAACAGTGCTGACACCTTGGTTTTATAATTCTAAAAATAAAACACTTTCTGGAATTTAAAATTTAATAGCACATTCTTTATATTCAAATGTACCTTGCAGCATTTTAATCATTATTTTTTTGAAAAAGAAAAATCTAAAGTTTAACATGGGAAGAATGTTTTAACAAATAGTGATCTACTCATCCAATGAAATTTTGTAGCCATTTGAAATGGCAACGATAAAGACAATACAGAAATATTGAAATAAACTTATGGTATAACATTAGGCAAAGAAGTACATAGAAGAAGAGAATGTATTGGTTTGTGGGAAAAGTCATGATGTCTTTGTCTCTGTTTTCCACGAAAAATACAACATGTCTTTTCTGACAACTCAATATTTCATAATTTCAATGTATCTGCATGTGTTCAAGAATTGAATTTATTTTTCTAAGTGAAGAGAATCAGGTTGGTATATAGGGATTTGAGGCTTTTGGCTTTCTTACACTTTGAAAGGAAAAATAAATACTACATTTTACAGTATTGGGTTAAACTGCCCATTTCCTTCCATAGAAGAAAAATAAAGCCTTGTAACAATTATGGACTTTTCTGGCATATTTTAAAATTAATATCCAAAGCATCAAATTCCAATATTCTCACTTTTCACTAAGCAGAGAGTGACCATTGAAAGTAATTGGAAACCAAGAGTCAGTTTACCGCAGTCATCTCTGTTTTAAATTACAACACTACCAAACGTTTTCCAGAATCAGCATGTGATCCCTCCCTCTTCCCTCTGGTAATAATATATATTTCTATTGCTTCTATGATATGGTATCTGAGCCTGACTGCAAGTGATGTCATTTCCATTGCTCTAAAATTGTGGCACTTGGTGTCTAGTAACCAGCCAAAGGTTACTTTGGAAAAGAATACAAACTTCAGCTCCAGGAAAGAGAAACCTTCTGAACATTATTGTAACAACCTGGAAATTTTGCTGAAATTCACAGGAAGCCTCCCTCAGATGCAGGCAGGTGGAGTTCTTCAGAAGGCTGTCTAATCCTATTTCACTCTGTAATAATTGAAACTTTACTTTGAAGTTCTGAAAACATAGCATGTTGCAAAGGGTCTGCATGGCATGCCAGAGCTGCTTTGTAGAATAATTTCAGTTGTAAATCAATTTACTTTTTTCCTGAAAGATCAACATATGCCTCCTTTCATTTTTGTATTTTCTACTGGTTTCTCCCCGCTCTCTTTCCCAATACCCACTGTGTTTATGCCCACTATATTTCAGAGATTAGAGAATCTCCTGAGGCTCTTCAAACGTGACTCTCTATTTTTTTCAGATATAATTTAGCAATTTTTATACCAATTAAAATTAGGAAACATCTTGTTAATCTGCCCATTAGAGAATAAAACATCAGAGTAGAATGAAAAGTTATTTTGAGGTAGAAGTTATTCTAGTAGGCTTCTCATCTTTGGTAACCACAGTAATGTGCCGGAAAGGGAAAAATATTTTGCAAAATAATTCTAGCTTTCCTTAAAAGAGTCGCTAATGATCCCAGCAAGATGATAGAACATAAAAAGATGTGAGACCTGTCAGCGTCAGCAAGCTGCAGTTTCAAACTACGAAACAAATGGTTTCCAAGAACCTGTCAAATTTATGTTGTCACGAAGCCAAATTCTCTGCCTAGAAATCTTCAGGCTTGCCACTGTAGAAAGCAAGTTTAAGGTTAGGAAAATACATCAAACCAACACTTCCCAAAAAGGGTAAAAATCACAAAGATTAGGCTTATAACACTAAGATTAGTGTAATTCAACTTATTTTTCTGTTTTCACTACTTTCTGTTGCCAGGCGTTCAGAGTTTTGTGTTGTAATTGGGAAATATTCTCATACTCAACCACTATTTTTCAGAAAGAAGAAATAAACTACAGGTAAAGGCTAGAAGTGTTTATCCAAAAACAAATGGATTGATTTTTTTGAAGGAGTGAAATTTTAATTAGTTTTAGCAGATAGTTGCTCAATATCTACCTGATAAGAATGTGAAAGAAATGAGAGTTTGAAAGAAATGACATCTTCGATATTAAAAGAAAAACTAACTGAAGCCTTAGTAGTAGATGTTGCCGATTCTATTAATTTTTCTGGCTCTTCTAAGTTCATCAAAACGGATTTTCAATTAGTTTTCCTGCTGAAAATGTACCCCACATTAGTACATTGCTTAATTTGCCACTAATAAGATGCATGCATAATTCATATACATGAAGAAAAAGATAGGAATAATGAATTTGTTTATTTTTCTTTCTTTTATCTCCTCATTCACATTTATTAAGCGAACTGGCTAAGGCACCTTGCTAAGACAAGTTATTAAAAGAATTTATGAAGCTGTATATTTGCAATAAGCTTATCTTACCGCCATGTCCTTTTCTGTCAAGTTTCTGTCCTGTGATTCAGCTACCACAGTCACATATCCATTAAAGGAAAACACAAATTTAACAGTTCTTTAACTCACTGATCTCATCTAACTAATGAACATCAAGCATGATGGACATACGTCGCTAGATAGCAGTTACAAGATACCAAATCTCTCATAGCTAGCTCTGAGAGCTACATTATTTAGTAAGTCATGGAAGAGAAGTGTACCCTCAACCATAACCCCTGCTTGTGCTGAGTCTCAGCTTACAAGTTTACCAGTTAAAGGCTGATTGAAGCAGCTATTGTTTCCAAGGTCTATAGAACAAAAAAATCCTCACTAAAATGCCTCATCTCTCAGAGAACCAGAAAACTATCTGCAGGATGTGGATAATTAGTATTTACAGAAGTTATTTGTTAAATGTTTAATAGCTTATCTGAAGCAGGTTATTTAGGTCAAAGCCAATGTTCTGTCCTATAGGTAAATTTTAATCATGGTCACATACGGAATACATCTGTAGGAAAACGACTACCCAGAATTTGTTCTTTTGAGGTTTGAAATATGATTCTCAATGTTAACAGTAAGAAGAAAAACAAAGTTTTAGAGATTACTGTACAGAGCTGCAAAATTTTAGAAAAGATAAGCCCTTAATTTAAGGGTTTGCAACCTGTCAGATGAACTGGTTACTGGGTACCAATACGAACTGTTAACTCCACAGATTCTAAGACACTACTTACTTAGTTTCAGATTTGAAAGGTCAGGAATTTGGCCTGGAAATCTGTCTTCTGATAGCACCATAGATGTTTCTGAAGCCTAAGCAACTCAGAATTTAAAAAACTTTGGCTATATAAACAGAACTATTAATGAACTGGAGAAGATAAAACTGTACTTACTAATTCAATTATGTTTGCTGATAGCTTATTATGGAGAGGTGCTATGCTAAGTAATTTAGAGCATTTATAAAACAACATATAGGTGCTGGCAGGTGGTGTGGTGGTTAAGGTGCTAGACTCTCACATGACTGACCATGGTTGAGTCTCAAACCTGGTGACTTGCTTTCTTATTTCCCCCTCCCTTTCTCTCCCTCTTTCTCTCTGGTCAAATTAAAACAATAATAATAATAATAGCAGATACATTTAAATAAATAAATCTTTAAAAATCATATGAAATGAGAAATAACAAATGTTGGCAAGGGTATTTAGAAATGGAAACTTCCTGCATCAGCTAGAGAAAATATAAAATGTTACAGTTTATCTGGAAGACTATATAGCAGTTCCTTAAAAAAAATTAACATAGGCCCAGGTGTGATAGAATGTATTGATAGATGTTACTACTGGGCAGGTCAAAGCCACGTAGAAGGTAGGGTTTGATTCTTGGCCTACCCTAAAAGTCAAATGTGGAAATCTGTAGTCCCAGCTGTTCAAAAGGGTAAGGTAGGAAGATACTAAGGCCTGTCCTAAAATAAATAAATAAATAAATAAATAAATAAATAAATAAATAAAACCTAAGCCTACCATGTGACCCAGCACTTCCAGGTATATACCAAAAGTATTGACAGTATAGATTCAAACAAATATTTGTATAGAAATGTTCATAGAAGCATTATTTACAATGGCTAAAAAATGGAAATAACCCAAATGTCCATCAATAGATGAATGGAAAATAATATTGTGATATATAGAGAAAATTCAGTTTTAAGGGGCAGCCCATTGCATAGTAGTTAAGGTAGCCAAATTCCACATGGCTGACTACACAATTAAAAATCCTAGACCCAGCAGCTTGAAAAATATGCCAAGCATGTGTGCATGTCTGCCCAAAATCCTAAGAAGAGAATGGAAGAAAAGGGATTATGATGTGGTCATCCCCTCCAAAGGTACTTTTTCACTTCCTCCCTTCTCTCTCTTTTTGTTTGTTTCTGGTGAGTGTGAGTACACACTCGCATAAGCTCATGAGGTGGTCCAACTGAGACTTACTTGTTTTGAGAAATAGTTATTGAGTACTATATCAATACCAATCAAAATACATAATTTTTTTGACAGGCTTTTTGCTATAGGACACATGCACTCACCAGAAAGACAGAGAATGACAGAGAGCTAGAAAACAAGCAATCACCCCACAGGGGAGATGGCCCCACTGCAATCCCTTCTCCTCCATTCTCCTCTTGGGATCTTGGGCACACATGCACAAATGCCTGGCATGAGTTTAAGTCATTGGGTCCAGGACTTGAACCATGGTCAACTACATGGGAGTCCAGCGACATAGCTATTACGCTAACTGCTGGTCCTCAAAATACATAAATTTTTTTCTCAAAGATTATAGATTAATTTTGAATTCATAAAATGGAATTAATTTTGAATTTTTAATGGAGAACAGATTTCTTTTCAGAAATGAAGTCAGTCTAAGGCAGATTATAATATAAGATAGTTCATGATGTTCTTAGAAAAATCCCATAAATTCCAAAATGGAGGCTAGCTGTCCAGAGAGGCAAATAGGCACTTACAGATACAACAGTTAGGATGCTTGATTTTACACTTACATACACTTTAATGGTGTTTTGAGTTCAAAGACTATTTCCCAGTCCATTTCCAGAGTCGTGGTGATAGGAAAAAGTATAGGAGAGTCTGCCTCCTTTATGACCTCTAGTTCTTTACGTTTTCATGTTCAGGATCCTCAAGTTGAGAAATGGCTCCAAACGCTCTATGTCCTACTTTGGGGCATTGACTCAGGTGATGAGGGTTGACAATCAAGTGCCCGTGGAGAAAGTCATGAAGGAGGAGGCTGCAGTTGAGTCACCTTGGGAAAGATACACAAAACTTTTTTGTCTAGATGTTGAAATCACTAGGGATTGTTCCTGCCTGGCTGCTTAGGGACCTGCCAGGTGTCTACAAATAATCCAATTTCCTGAGTACTGCCACATGGAGATATATAAGTTCTAACCCATTCAAATTAGATTTTGTTCATTATTTTGGAATTGATAGGTTAATCTATTGAAAATAAATTAATGAGATAATTAAATTAGTGGAATTAATTGAGTTAGACATTTTCTTTTTTTTTTTTTTTTTTTTTTCCTGCAGCTTTCTGGATTTTTTTTTTTTTTTTTTTTTTTTGAGAGATTTTTTGCAATAGGGTATGTGCACTAGCCAGAGATACAGAGAGAAATAGAGAGACTTAAAGTGAGAAATCACACCCAGGGGTGGCCACACTATATTCCTTTTCCCCTATTCTCCTCTCATGATTTTGGGAAAAAAGCATGCATACTTGCCTGGCGTGAATTTCTAGCTACAGGTCCTACATTCGAATTGCCTTTGACAATGTGGGAGTTCAGCTTCTTAACTACTTCTTCACCTGCTGGTCGTACTGCAGGTAAGTTTTAGTACAAAATCCATAATTACCTAATAGACCTCTATGCAGCTCAGAGAAAACATCCCATAGCGATTAGAGCATCTAGAAAAAGATAAGATTTTCCTTTGAAAAACAGTGTCTCTTTCGTGCTTATCTTTAGACAGTATCTGACAAGATATTATCTTGTTTCCCTGCGTGAATTTGGATCCTTCTGTGACGACGATGAGCTACGTGACTGAACTATATGTCAATCATCGCAGAGCCTCTGGTTTTATGTGTATAAAAATGAACAGAATGTCTAATTTGAGAGTTTGTGCTGCTTCGCATTATTATATAATGATCAGGCATGTAGAGTCCACATTCTGACCAACAGGATTCAAATGTTTCTCAAACACCAATACATGACATTAGATGCAAGACTTTTTCTTTTTTTTTTTTTTGAGAGATTTTCACCATAAGGCGCGTGTGCTCGCCAGACAGACAGAGAGAGACATAGAGACAGAAAGCGAGAAATCACCCCCCAGGGGGGATGGTCACGCCGCAATCTCTTCTCCTCCATTCTGCTCTTGGGATCTGGGGCATGCACGCACACGCGCCCGGCGTGAGTTTTAAGCCACCGGGTTCAGGACACGAACTGTAGTCGACTATGTGGGAGTCCAGCGACATAGCCATTACGCTAACTGCTGGTTCCCTAGATGCAAGATTTTTTAAAGGGATTATTTTATTTATTTATTTATTTATTTATTTATTTATTTATTTATTATTGCTGTTCAACTTGGCCAGAGAGAGACAGAGAGAGAAAGGGGAAAAGGGAGAAAGCAAGCCACCAAGTCTGGAACTCGAAACACAGTCCACCATGAGGGAGTTAGTACCTTAACCACCCTGAACCTGCCGGCTCCCACATGCAAGGTTTAATATATCCAAACAATAGTTTCTTCACCTGGAAATGAGGGACATAATAATATCTCAATGGAACTCTTGTGAAATAACAAGTAAATTAAATTATGTTCGTAGAGAATTTGGTATTGTAACTCTGGTATGAAGAATGTATTTAATAGATGTTAGCATATATAGCATTATTAAATATTGTCACTGACATCCCAAAAGGTTTTTTAAAAGAGTTACCTCCTTTGGGACCAGTCGTTGGCGTAATGGCTATGTTGCTGGTCTCCCATTTAGTCGAAGACGGTTCGAGTCCCGGACCTGGCGGCTTAAACTCACGTCAGGCGTGTGTGCATGCATGCCCAAGATCCTGAGAGGAGAATGGAGGAGAAGGGATTGCAGCATGGCCATCCCCCCTGGGGGATGATTTCTCACTTTCTGTCTCTCTCTGTATTTCTGGTGAGCGCACACTCCCTATAGCGAAAATCTCTCAAAAAAAAAAATATTACTTTCTTCTATAGAAAAGCACAATACCTAAGATAATTTAATTTTATGTACTTTAGCTAGCATAATAATAAATTTGTCATTTCAATTTATTTTATTAAATTCTTTCTACTCAGGGAATATAATCACAAAGTCTAATTAACCATCTGATTTTATTTGTTTTGTTTTTGTTTTTGTTTTGTTTTGTTTTGTGATAAGGCATGTGTGTTTGCTGGAGAGAGAGAGAAAGAGAGAGAGAGAGGAAAAGTAAGAAGTCATCTTCCCTAGGAGATGAGCATGCACAGTCTCTTCTCCTTCATTCTTTTCTTGGGATTTTGGTCATGTATTCACATGTATTCACAACTAGCATGTTTTTCAAGCTGCCAGGGCTTGAAATGCAGTAAGTCATGTGGGATCTAGTTAGCTGCCTTAACCACTATGCTACCTTACCTAGCTGGCCCCACCATCTAACATTATTTTAATGATTATTATTTTTTTTATTTTTACTATATTTATTTTAATTTGACCAAAGAGGGGGAAAGAGAGAGAGAGAGAGAAAGAGAGAGAGAGAGAGAGAAAGCAAGTAGCTCGGTCCAGGACTCAAACCGTGATCGGTAATGTAGGAATCCAAAGTTCTTAACCACCACACCACCTGCCAGCCCCAACCATCTAATTCTTTTTTTTTTTTTTTTGGAGAGGTTTTTTTCTATAGGGCATGTGCATTCACCAGAAGGACAGAAAGAGATAGAGAGACAGAAAGCGAAAAATCACCCCCCAGGAGGGGTGGCCACGCTGCAATTCCTTCTCCTCCTTTCTCCTCTCAGGATCTTGGGCACGCATGCACACATGCCTGGTATGAATCTAAGCACCGGGTCTGGGTTTCTAACCGTTGTTGACTATATGGGAGTCCAGCAACATAGCCATTACGCTAACTGCTGGTCCCCCAACCATCTAACACTTAAATCGGTCTTCTAATAACTATTAAGTCCAGTCTGGTGATGTTCCTATGTAACTGATTCAGAAATATACTACTCAAGGTGATGTTGCCCATTTATTTTTGCATAAATGAATCCAGTTAATGAAGACATAGTAACATATTATCTTAATTCTTACATGTTTAACGAAATATTTTCATACATGATAAGATGATAAATCATATAAATAGCTACAAAGTTCATTCAACCAATCTTCAAACTATAAGTTTTCTTTGGAAGTTTAAAACATTGGGCAGTGGAGATATGGTATTTGGAAAAGATATAGGATGTGTTATAAAGATTCAACTATAAGACTAATGTTATAAAGTTGATTATATTCAGAATTGCAAATTCTAGTGTCTTATAATATTTTTTAATAGTTTGCCAAAGTCAATGAAGAATAATCAACACAACATTTTTTATTTAAAAAAGAACTTAGACTTTCTGCTCTATTATGAAAGCTAAATGTAGACTTATTTTAGTATACTTCTTTTTCCTACCAGGAGAAAATTTAAAAAAAAAAAAAAAGAAAAAAAGAAAAAGAAAAGGAAAGATAACCCTAGAAATTATAGACCTGTCATCATCATTTCTTAGCTGGAAATATACTGAAACATATCATCAGAAAACTAATCTGCAAGCACCTAGAAAATCACAGGGTACTGAATAAAATCTGCTTGGCATTATGAAAAATAAATTCTGTCAAATCAACCTAATTTCCTTCTATGACAGAGTGACAAAAGAGTAGACACAGAGAATTTGATAAAATACAACCTGACTTTAGAGGCAATTCCACATAATATAGAGAGAATATAATTTGGGGGACATTTTATCTTTATTAAGTGCTCCTATTAATGACTGTACTTAATATATCTGGAAATGAGGTTCCATTGACATATTGGACATATATGTTAAATGTACGGAATGTTAATTCAGTACCAAGGCATGGCAGGATTGATTCTGATCGTTTTCTTGCAAAAGAAAAAAAAAAGTAAAACCAAGAAAGAATCAGTAACATTTTGCCACTTCTTTTTAAAAAGTAATCATGATTCTGTAACCACCATGCCTCTCCAGTGAACTTTATTCTGACCTTTGTTAAATTATAGAAGTCAAGGTAAAGATTCCCAACTGGGATGGGTATGAAGTACCATACTCCCCACATAATGGTGCAGTGGGATTGTTCTCTAAACTTTTGGAGTTTGAAGGCCCAGGAGAGTGGAGGAGATTAATCGCTGAAAGCAGAGCTGCCATTGAGTCGATGCTTCTGCTCCATGAGGTAACCATTACTTGTGACTCCAAATGTTTCTTCCCAGAAGACTTTAATGTATCCCTTTTATCTCCAAAAATTCAAGACACTTTAAAAAATTAAAATAGCATCATGCTCAAGTCAGAGAAAATGTTATATATTTTAAAAACATTAGAAATTCCTAAGCAAGAAATCAGAAATCTGAGTCCTGGACCTGGGAGCTTGAAAATCACACTGTGTGCATGTGTGTGCATGCCCAAAATCCTGAGAGGAAAATGAAGGAGAAGGGATTGTGGTGTGGCTATCCTACCTGAGGGGTGCTTTCTCGCTTTCTGTCTCTCTCTGGGGAGCACATGTGCCCTATGGAAAAAAATAAAAACAAACAAATAAAAAACATTTAGTAAACAAAAATGATCAATTTTAAAGTGGAATTTTAGAAAATACTAATTTTAAAGTGAATTTTGAGGGATCACATTAGCAGTTATTGAGAGTATTTGGAAACAGCAATAAAAGATCTAATTTGAGTACATTACATCCCAGACAATATATGTTCATAATCTAGGGAGATGGATGATGACGATGATGATGAGAAGAAGACTTGAAAGAGTAGTGCACAATAGACCAGTATGGACAGTTCCCTTAGACTAGGACTTGGAAATAATTTTCATGTGTTCTTTTTATAAGTCTATTTAATTTATCCCATTAGAGAGAGAGAGAGAAAGAGAGAAAGAGAGAAGCACTCCCAGCAGGGTCTTCACACCGCGAACCCTCCTTAGTCTCAACAGCCTGGATCTCAGGCACGAATGTCATGCAGCCAACATGCTCAGGGAGAGGCTGGGATGCTAACCCAGGACCCTCCCCCTGCAGGTCTAGTTGCCAACACCTGTCCCCAAATAGCTTTCATCTTATAAATCAACTCTGATTAATTTGTCGTTGCTGCCTAATTAGGCTTGAAAAGTTGCAGTAAGCTCATTTTAAAGAATTGTTATGATCATTATTGAACCAGAAATGCATTGGCCTCAGTTAGATGAAAGTAGAAGATGTTTTGATTCCCATAATGACATAGACTCTTTATATCAGAGCCTAACTACAACATTTATATTTGACTGTATAATCGGCTTATAGTAATCATTCTTGAACATACATTTATCCATTCTCAGGCTTTGGTACCTTCATTGAATTAAAGACTTTCTCCAGGTGTTGTTATATAATCTAGGTAAACCTATCTGATTGCTGAAATTCACATTATAATGCACAAAATATACAACCAGGACATTTCAGAGAATAGTGCCTTAACAACATGTATTTCTGTAACGCCATGCTAAATCATTTAGTCTCACAATTATTTGATGCCTACATCTATGAATCTGCACTCCAGATGGGGCTGACACATTTTAACAAAGACTCACTTTTATTTATTAGTTGATTCACTTGACACACATTACCCGATACCCAGGGTATGCTGGAACAAGTCATCAGATATTGAATTAAACCTGCGATCTTTGTCTTCTAGAATTTTATGGCTAGTGAGAGATTCCCGTGAATTACTCTCTGACTATAATTCATTGTTGAAAGTGCTTTAGCAAAGGTGCTGTCGAAGTAAAGGGCAGAGCTTTGCATTAGCTCTGATTTGAAAAATTATTTTGCATTGAACCCAAAATATCTTTGTAGCTTCCCAGGATGAGCCTGTTTTAAACCTTAGAGCTATACAGAACAAATCTCTCTTCGACATGAAGGTATTTTAATTATTTAGAAACAATTCTAACTTGTTTCCTAAAGTTTCTTCTTCTAACCAAACCAACTACCTACCAAATGCACCTTATTTTAAATGCTCTCAATTCTGCCAGTTAGCATAATTCTAGTCTATCTACTACCTACTTGGAGTTAGTCATGCATTTTCTTTGCACTTAACAGATAAGTCAGTTATTTCTCTCTTTCTAGTAGACTCATAAATCTTAAGAGACAGCTGATATTTAATTTATTTTGGTCCCCTAAATATTCTTCACAGGGTCAAAAATCAATAGATTTTAACTGAATATAATGGAAGAATCATTTCTTTTAAACATCTGGAAAACATGATATCAGAGGTTTTCTTTGTTTTTTTTTTTTTTTTTTTTTTTTTTTTTTTTTTTTTTTTGAGAGGTATTTGCTATAGGGCACATGTGCTCACCAGAAAGACAGAGAGAGACAGAGAGACAGAAAGCAAGAAATTGTGGCCACACCACAATCCCTTCTTCTCCATTCTCCTATCAGGATCTTGGGCACGCACGCACATGCACTCAGCGTGAGTTTAAGCCACTGGGTCCAGGACTCGAACTGCAGTAGACTACATGGGAGTTCAGTGACATAGCCATTATGCTAACTGCTGGTCCCAATATCAGAGATATTTTTGAGAGTGTATGATACTTATAGTGGCTAGTATAGATTCTTAGGGAAATAACACATATTAAAATTCCTAAATTCCATTTTGTCTAATATCATGTTTTTATGAGAGTTATTTTCTAACTTATTATAAAGTAAATTTCAGCAAACAGAAGAGGTATTTGAAATATTTAACAATGGATGTCAAGTAACATGGCCCTAGTATTAAAGCCAGGTCCTGCAAGCACTAACCATATTTTGGGAAGATCTCAGAGTCACAGAGAGCGTTAAAGGTCATTTATAAAAATTTCAAAATTATTTAAATATTTAAAAAAAACTTGTAACTATGCATAGTGACTGAATAGCAGTCTTTGGAAAAGAAGTTTTAAATTATAAGTTTAATAGAAGCTCTGTAATCAAAAGCTTGCATTGAGGTCATAAGAGAAAAAAAATGGCCTGTTGCACTTCACAGATTATAACACAGATAGTGGTAGAACTGATTAACAATGCCTTAGAATTTCTCTCAGCTTGACCCAACTTGAAACAGATTTCTTACTATCGACCCCTGACTTGCTTTTCTTAGATCATTTACTTTAGAAAACTTTGTAATGCTAAATTATTTCTTTGCTCCTCTAAGACATAAATCTTCTCCCAGTCTCTAGCCAGTTTTACAACCTGGGAAATCTTTCTCAAGAATCTGGGAGCCATCCCTTCGAAATATATTCATCAAGAAAATCAATGCTCCTTTCTCAGTCTCAGGGGAAGCATAGGAGTCTAACATCAATTGGTTAACACAGCTGGCCTAACCATATTCAACAGTCTCCCCACTAATGTACTCTGGTACTTTTCTGCTAGCTCACCCTCGTACCTAAAACTCTCCCAACTTCTGCTTCAGAAGAGTTGAATTTACTCTCTCTTCTATAACTGTAGTCTTGAATAAGGTTTTGCTTGTCTGTTTACCTTGTCCAGTGCAATTTTTTTATTAAAAGAACTTTTTTTTCTCTTTTTAAAGATTTTTTTGCTATAAGGTGTGTGTTCTTGTATGATAGAGACAGAGACAGTGAGAGGAAAAGTGAAAAATCAACCCCTGGGGGGATGGCCACACTGCAATCCCTTCTCCTCCATCCTCTTCTCTGTATGTTAGGCACACACACACACACACACACACACACACACACACAATTAGGCATGACTTACCACGTCGCCAGGTCTGGGAACCAAACCATGGTTAGCCATGGAGGAGTCAGTGCTTAACCATTATGCTATCTGCAGGCACCTTGATAGAACTTATATCTTCAATGTCTTGACCTTTTCCATGAAATATATTCCTTTCAGTTGGTTACTGGAGTTACCACATAAAAGAAGGAGGGTAAAAAGACAGTCATCATCTCTTTGTCTGCTATAATTAAAATCATACTCCATGGGTAATTTTTTAAAAGTATTTTTAATTTAACTTTATCTATGTTTATTTATTTAAAGGGACAGAGAAAAAAAAAGAGAGAGAGAGAGAGAGAGAGAGAGAGAGAGAGAGAAAGAGAGTGAGAAAGCAAACCACCAGGTCCAGGACACAAACTGCAGTTGGCCATGTGGGAGTCCAGCACCCTTAATCACCATGCCACCTGCCAGCCCTGGTAATTTTTTATTAATTGAAAAATTATGGTCTCAATTTTAATGTACCTACGATTTTCTCAGGAAGTTTTTTTTTTTTTTTTTTTTTTTTTTTTTTTTTTTTTTAATGTATATTCTCAAGTTTCATTATCAGATATTTTGGTTCAGTAGTTGTTTGGACTGAATTAAACTTACTCTTACTCAAAAGACTGAGAAATTATATAGACTGAATTACATTCATCCTCAATTTCATAGTATGAAGCCCTGATCACCAATGTGATAGTATTTGGAGGCAGGATCTTCACAAAAGTGATAAAGGTATAAATGATATCATAACAGTGGGGCCCTAACAAATAGAACTGGGGTTCTAGGCAGAGATACCAGGAGTGTTCACACTCAGAGGAAAGGCCACGTGAGGACATCACAAGAAGTGGCTGTTTGAAAACTCTGCTTTACCTGAAACATGCTTTATTATCAATCACCCAGCCTCCAGAACTGTACAAAAGTAACTTCTGTTATTTCATGGATCTGGTTTGTGGTATTTGGTTTTGGCAACCTGGGCACTCTAAGACAGACCCTTACAACAATTCTTCAGAGTTAACATATAATCTTTCCATTTTGGAAATGAGAACATTGAGTTTCAGACAGAATTAGTAATTTCCAATTATAATATAAATAACATAAGGTCAAGAAGAATAGAATACAGTTCTGTTGGCTCTGAGCTTAGGGCCATGGAGAAAGTTTGGTGAGGAACTCTTCTAAATTATGTATTAATATTAAATAGATATATGCATGTTTAAAAATCAAAAACATACATTTCAGATGATTTCTTAGTGCAGTCATGTTTTACATATGGATTTTTATTTTTTTTATTCTTTTTTTAAAGAATTATTTTAAGTATTTTTTATGTATATTTTTTCATATGGGTTTTTCCAGAGAAAGACAGAGAGAGAGTGAGTTAGAAAGCAAGCCACCAGATCTGGGACTCAAACTGTGGTCAGCCATATGGGAATTCCAGCACTTTAACCACCATGCCACCTGCTGGGCCCTATTTTAAGTGAATGTCAAAATTGAAAAACAGAGTTTTGCTTAAATTAAATGAATTTATTTATAGTGTTTTGTTTCCTTCTTCCATTACTAAGATAGAAAAAGAGAGTCAAAGAATAAAACAGAGGCCTCCACTACATTATCTTCACACAGACATCCACCCCGGCCTCAGTCAGTCTGGGATCATGGGCACATGTGCATTTGGCATGTTCAAGGAGGTCTCTGGACATGAATCCAGAACCTCCCCGTGTGGCTCAGTCTTGCAAGTCTTGCATTACTGCCATGCCACTGTCCAGACCCTACTGAGTTTTCCAATATCCTTAGAGTTTTGAGCAACTTCTATTTTCTTAAACTTTATATTTATTGGTTACTCTTTATTATCTCCTAAACCAAATATCAAAGAGAAAAATATGGAAAAAAATCTCTATTTGTTTCCCTGTCTTCTGAGAAGCTAGAAGCATTTAAAAAATACTCAGTTGAATCCAGGTTGAGTAAAGGAAAGGAATCTACTTTCTTTTAGCTTAAAAGACAAAGATACTTGGATTCTCTCAGGCTACATTTACTGTTCCCTTGGTTGCTGTAGGTCCATTAGGGATTTTAATTTTTGTTCAAGGAATGTATTTAATCAGATACTCACTTTCTAACAATTATCCCATTGTGCTGTACAAAAATGTACATTTAAAGTCAAATTATAAAGTTACTCCATATTTTAGTGGTGGGAAGAATATTGGAAGTATATGTAACACTGATTTTTGTTTTCTTCATATTCTAGAGAACAGACAAGTGTTTATACAAGATCTGACATGAACATTTTTTGAGTTGGGGCTTGAATATCTTATCTAACTACTTCTGAATGTAAATATATATTTACATACATATATATAAATACATATACATATATATAAATATATTTGTGTAATTACCCAAACACACGGTTATTGTATCTAATACTGTTGAACTATGTATAAACACAGACCTCAAGGAAACATGAATGATATCAAAATGTCAGTCAAATTTAAAAGAGAGTGAGATCTTATTTTAGTAATAATCTGCTCCATCTATGCTCATTCTATTAGAAAATGCTAAGATTTATTTCAAAACTGTCTCTTTTTAAAATATATATATACATATATATATATATATATATATATATATATATATATTTATTTATTTATTTATTTATTTTTTTGAGAGGATTTTGCTATAGGGCACGTGCGCTCGCCAGAAAGACAGAGAGAAACAGAGAGACAAAAAGTGAGAAATCACCCACCTGGAGGGATGGCCACACCGCAATCCCTTCTCCTCCATCCTCCTCTCGGGATCTTGGGCATGCACGCACATGCGCCTGGCGTGAGTTTAAGCTGCCAGGTTCGGAACTCGGACCATGGTCGACTACGTGGGAGTCCAGCAATATAGCCATTACACTAACTGCTGGTCCCTCAAAACTGTCTCTTCTTCTGCTTCTTCTCTTGCCATTTCTAGCCAAGCTCATTGAAAAAGCAGTGGAGCCCAGCAGGTGGCATCATACTGAGGGCACTGAATTCCCATATGGCTGACCACAGTTCAAATACCAGATCTGGCAGCTTGAAAATTATATGGGCACATGTGAGTGTGTGCTCAAAATCCCAAGAAGAGAATGGAGGAGAAGGGATGGAGGGTTGGTCATCTCCAGGGGGTGATTTCTCACTTTCCCTATCATTTTCTCTCTTTCTCTCTCCTGGGAGCACACACACCCTATAGCAAAAGAGAAAGAAAGAAAAAGAAAGGAAGAAAGAAAGAAAAAGGAAGAGAGAGAGAGAGAGAAAGAGAAAGCAATGGGAATCACTGTTCATAATTACTTGCTTGCATTTTCTCTTTATCCCTTGATATTTTGAATTTATTCCCTGTGACATGCCTGAATTGGCTTTCACAAATTCAAAGTACAATTTTTGGACACTTTGCAGTTGCTTATCTTATTGAAGTTCACAGCCCTTAAATCTTTCTAATTTTTTTGCTTCTCTTAGAACCATGAGAACTGTTTAGTGATACAACCTAATTGATGTTATTTTGAAAACTATTTTCAAGAATAACGTAAAAATTGCTGGGGACCAGCAGTTAGCGTAATGGCTATGTCGCTGGACTCCCACGTAGTAGACTGCGGTTTGCGTCCCGGACCTGGTGGCTTAAAACTCACGCTGGGCACGTGTGCATGTGGGCCCAAGATCCCGAGAGGAGAATGGAGGAGAAGGGATTGCAGCGTGACCATCCCCTCTGGGGGGTGATTTCTCGCTTTCTGTCTCTATGTCTCTCTCTGTCTGTCTGGCGAGCGCACACGCCCTATAGCGAAAACCTCTCCAAAAAAGAAGAAAAGGAAAAAAAAGAAAAGAATAACGTAAAAATTGCCAAGAATTTGAATCACACACGCTAATTACTAAGCAGTGCAAAGTATTTATGCTTAAAAGAAAAGCATTAACATATTTTCCTGATGTAGAAAATATGACTGTCTCTACTGATTTCCCGGTGAATTCTTTGTACTAGAAGGTTTAACATATAGTTAGCAGAGCTCTGTAAATAATCCAAATTTCCCAATAATTTTTAGTAATTATATTCTTAATTAATGATCATATTATATATCCTAACTCTGAAAAACCTGCTATTGGTTGTCTGTGAAAGAGGATGCAATGACTTGCCTAAAATATTTTATTAAATAAGTATTAGTATTCTAGATACCATATGTATTGGATGAGTCTTGGCAATACATACATGCTTAATGTGAGAAAATGTCATTTAAAAAATGTGGTACTAGGAACTAAACCTTACTCTCTACAAATATCTCAAAATACACACAAAATACTCCCCCGTCTTTCTGTGTGCCTAGCGTTTACATATAAAATTCTTATGTTTTAAAATTGTTCTAGGATATAGAACTTCACTAGGCATTTGTATGATTCCATCCTATTTCTATGGTACATATTCTCTGCCCCAGGAACTCTCCTTTCAGTATTAAGTTTATTATAAAATCTTTAACTTTCCAAGTTCCTGGCTCCAAAGTACATAACATTGTCCTTCTTAAAGATGAAACTAGAAAGCTGAGGGGTAATATGCAATTTGGATGTCATTGAACAATGATAATTTTGGACAAAAAGGATTTTTTAAAAATCAAAAAAAAGAGGCTATGCTTATCTGATACTGTTCTACTTAAATTAATCACATCATGGAGTTAATGATTATAAAAAGCAAAAATTATATCTTGAAGTGTTCTATTCTCAAAAATAATATTTTCGAAGATTTTTTTCTCCTGTGTCAGTAGACTTTTAAGATAGTCCCTTCCAGCTCACTTTATATCCTAACTTGCCAATTCATTGAGATTGCCTGAATGTATGGCCATCTGTTGTTTTACTTTTGCTCAAGTAGAAGAATGCAAAAATCTATTAAACTACATTGTGATTCATTTTGCACCTTACTGAAGACTGTCAGTTTCACAAGTAAAATAAAATGTTTATTTTCATAGAATCATGGTCAATGAAGCTTCCCTCCATTTTGTGTTGACTACAAAAGATCTAAAAATGAACTTTACTAGAGCTGCCTCACCTCTTCAATCATGTGTTAAGAATTGAGGAATCTGTGGGACCAGCAGTTGGTGTAATGGCTATGTCACTGGACTCCCACGTAGTCGACCGTGGTTCGAGTCCTGGACCTGGTGGCTTAAACATATGCCGAGATGTGTGTGTGCGTGTCCAAGAACCTGAGGGAAGAATGGAGGAGAAAGAATTGCTGCGTGGCCATTGCCCCTGGGAGGGTGATTTCTCACTTTCTGTCTCTCTCTTTCTGGCAAGTACATGCATCCTATAGCAAAAAACTCTTAAAAAAAAAAGAGTTGAGAGTCTGGGGGTGCCATATTTTTCTCCCATTAAGTAGAAAGAAAAAGAGAAGAACAGAAAACAAATAAAAAAAGAAGAAGGGGGAAAAAAGAAGACAATGAAAAGAAAAGGAAATGAAGGGACCAGCAGATGGCATAATGGTTACATCACTGGACTCCCACGTAGTCAACTGTGTTCTAGTCCAGGACCTGGCAACTTAAAACATGCCAGTCTTGTGTGCATGCATGACCAAAATTCCAAGAGCAGAATGGAGGAGAAGGGATTGAGGCATGGCCATCCCCCCTGAGTGTTTATTGCTTGCTTTCTGTCTATCTTTCCAGCAAGTGCATACATACTACAACAAAAAATATCTCTCTGAAAAGAAAGAAAAAGAAATGAAAGAAACTGAATCTTTCCTCTTGGTCTGCCTGAATTCCAGAGTTCAGTGGATGCCATGCTCTAAACAATATGCAAAGTACTGGAAGAAAAAACATAGCATTAATAGCAATCTCCACCTATGGAAAATCAGGCAAAAGGCATAAATTCTTTGGGTTCTCAAGACACAGAGTATTAGATTAAAATCAGCAGACACCAATTTCAGCTAACAGTATTGACTGAGCCAACCCTCTGGATCATTACCAACCAAAGCAAAGACTAGTCCATTAGAGACCTTGTCTGAAGAAGGAAATACTTCATCGGGTTCAGAGTTAATAAAAACTGAAAAGTTTAAAATCCTTTGTGACCTAAACAAAGGAATTGTGAAAAGGAAACACACAGATTTACTCAGTTTCTTTCTTCCTACTTGCCTATTCCTTACCCTCAGAAATCTTAGGTACATATAAGACATAAAAGTGAAGCAGAAATTATACAGTTAAATAATTTAGGATGTAAATGATAGTCCCTACGCTATTTATTTCTTCCTCTCACCATCTACATCAACTGTAGATGGTTGTTTTCTATCTACATTTAACCCATGTGTTCTTTTTCTAAGACAGTTCATCCATTGTCCAGGCTTTAACCATGAAGGCAGATCCATTTGTAGCCTTAATTTGTTCATCAAAAGAACAATTTAAGAGTTCTCAGTTCTTACTGAATGTTTTCATGTGAACTGTTGTCCATTTGCAATGCCAAAATAAACTCATGATTCATTTGGTCTTTTCTACCTATAAAGATTTTCTTTGATCTTTTCTGGTAGTTATCAATTCTGTGAAAAGCAGTATTCTTTTGGTCTCCCACTTTTAACATTGTCAAGTCATTTTAAACTTTTTATTTTTATGTCCAGTTATTCAACTCATAAATAAGACATTATTATTATCATTATAACAACTTTTACTTTGGAGAATTCCTTTTTACAGTTACATTTTCCCTTTCATGTTTTCTATTATTATCTAAATCTTTATCAAGTCAGAAAAGGATTCACCCAGCTGCCTACAAAGATCTCCTCCCCATCTTCTTTCTCTTTCTGTTCTCAGAAATATATGTCCTAGAACACTCTTTGGCCTGTTAATTCTCCATGTAAAAAATTTATTTCTCTCTTATGACTTGCAATATAAAGCTCAGACTTTGGATGATTGCTATTCAAAGAACCCTCACCACTCCACACAGTTAACAACATATTGTTCTAAGTCTTCAGAGCAGTAAACCTCTATACCAAGAAGGTAGGTATATTATATTGCTGCTGAAATAAGTATATTACAAATCTAATATCCTCCAATAGCAGAAAGCTTATTATTTTACAGTCAGGAGGCCAGGATTGTAAGATGAATGTTAGAAAACTAAAAGCAATGTTTCAGGGCCAGCAGGTGGCGTGGAGATTAATGTGGCTTGTTCCCACATAGCCAATTGTATGGTTTGAATTCCAGATTCAGTGGCTAAGAAACATGCTGGGTGCATGTGTGCCCAAAAATTTGAACAAGAGAATAGAGGAAAAGAGATTGCAGTATGGCTGTCCCCCTTGGGGGTTGATTTCTCACTTTTCCCAGCTCTATTCCTTGGTCTCTCTCTGGCTAGAACATACGCCCTTTAGTGAAATTAAAATAATAATAATAATAATAATAATAATAATGAAGAAGAGAGAAAGAAAGAAAAGAAAGAGAGAGAGAGAAAGAAAGAGAGAGAGAGAGAGAAAGGAAGGAAGGAAGGAAGGAAGGAAGGAAGGAAGGAAGGAAGAGAAAGAAAGAGAGAGAGAGAGAGAGAGAGAGAGAGAGAGAGAGAAAGAAAGAAAGAAAGAAAGAAAGAAAGAAAGAAAGAAAGAAAGAAAGAAAGAAAGAAAGAAAGAAAGGAAAGAAGAATAAGTTCCAGCAGGGCTTTTCTACCTCTAGAGGTTCTTTGGAGAATCACTTCTTTTGTTGCCTTTCCTTTTGCTTGTATTCATTGGCCCCTCACACCTTCCTCCATGTTTTTGACCAGAAGCATAACATTCACAAAACTCTCTGCTCTGTCTTCTCTTTCCCTCATCCTTTCTGCTGAAGTCTCCTTCTGCTTTTCTCTAATGAGTCACTTGTGACTGCATTTAGGGCCCAACCAAGAAAACTGAGGAAAATTTCCCCATCTTGAGATTATTAATCACATCTGCACAATCTTGTATAAGGTAACATTCACAGGCTCTGGGAATTAGGACATGGATATCTTTCAGGGCCACTGTTCAACCTACTAAGCAGGTAACAATCTCTGTAGTTTTTGAATTTTTACATGTCACATAAGTTTTCCTTTCCTCAGACTTATTAAACAAGTTTATGGGAGGTTATTATTTTTTACTAACTCCCTGTTCTAGGCTTCAGTAAACTAAGTCAAACCAAAAATTAGAGTCACTCATGTAGAGGAGGTAGGTATATACCCAAACAGACAGGTTTTCTTGAGAACAGAGTACAGTCTACCCGAGTCACCATGAAAACTTCTCCATTTTAACTCTCACAAATACATAGCCAGAAATGCTGACATTAACCAACCAGTTATATTTCTGTTGTTCTGTTTTCTTGTTTCCACCTTACAAATCTTATTTTCTATCGTTGCCCAGTGGGAGCTTTCATTCTCTTTTTTAGATTAAAGGCTGCCCTCTTCATGAATTGCCAATAAAACTCTATCAGATCTTTAAGTAAATGTGTTGTAATTGTTTCTTTTAACAACTATTATCCACACATTGGAGTGCCTTTGTTTTTACTAGTTGGAAGTATAATTCATTTTTATGAGTGCATATATAATGTTTTATCTAACAAATTTTAACTATTACCTACACTATTTAAATTGAAACATTAGCATTGTGTGATATATAAAGATGTGGTCCTGTTTTCCTTGAGCAAAAACTTATTCAAGAAAAGGAATATACTTTGGGACCAGCAGTTGGCGTAATGGCTATGTCGCTAAACTCCCATGTAGTCACTGCGGTTTGAGTCCCGGACCCGGTGGCTTAAACTCAAGTCAGGCGCATGTCTGTGCATGCCCAAGATCCCGAGAAGAGAATGGAGGAGAAGGGATTGCAGCATGACCATCCCCTCCTGGCTCCAGGACTTCAGTTTTTGGACAGGATATACTAGTTCAAAGAAAGTCAATAGTTTCTAAAACACAGAGTAAAATCTCCTGTACGTTCCCAGAGAAAGAGTTTTTTGTTGTTGTTGTTGTTGACCTACACTATTTAAATTGAAACATTAGCATTGTGTGATATATAAAGATGTGGTCCTGTTTTCCTTGAGCAAAAACTTATTCAAGAAAAGGAATATACTTTGGGACCAGCAGTTGGCGTAATGGCTATGTCGCTAAACTCCCATGTAGTCACTGCGGTTTGAGTCCCGGACCCGGTGGCTTAAACTCAAGTTAGGCGCATGTCTGTGCATGCCCAAGATCCCGAGAAGAGAATGGAGGAGAAGGGATTGCAGCATGACCATCCCCTCCTGGCTCCAGGACTTCAGTTTTTGGACAGGATATACTAGTTCAAAGAAAGTCAATAGTTTCTAAAACACAGAGTAAAATCTCCTGTACGTTCCCAGAGAAAGAGTTTTTTGTTGTTGTTGTTGTTGTCTTTTTGAATTTTTTTTTTAAATCAATAATCAAGTTCACAATCAGTTTTCCTCTGTGGACATTTTGTGGATTTTGAAACTTCATGGGACTAGAGTTTAGAGATCTGAGGCAAGAACCCTTGAAAACAGTCCTCAGTCTCTTGGTATTTCAAGAGAATCTCTTGGTATTTTCAGTTGAGAAGACAGCTGAAAGACATTTAGAAGGCTCTATCACAATGCTAGCTCAGTTTATGTTTGTACTAAGATGATCAGTCCAGCATTCTAATATGACTGAAAGAAGAAAGGTATTCATATATCCTAAGTTAGAAAACATGAAATGGAGATTTATGTTGATATTTTTATTAGAATTAATAAAATACTTGCATTTTTTAGCTGTGGCCCTTCTTTCAATTTATGAAGCAGAGAGTATCAACTTCAAAGTAGACTCTCTCTCTCTCTCTCTCTATCATTCTTATTGGTGTTTTCATTATCATACCCCCTTCTCTGACTCTGACCCTTCAGAGCCTCTCATGCAAGGATCCTTATGTTAACCCTTATTGGATAATCTTAAATAATCTCTTCATATCAATATTCTTTTTTTTTTAGAGAGAGATATTTTTGTGATAGGGTGTGTGCACTTGCCAGAGAGACTGAGAGAGACAAAGATACAGAAAGCAAGAAACTACTCCACCCCAGGGAGGAATGGCCACTCTTCAATCACTTCTTCTACATTCTCCTCTAGAGATTTTGGGCAGACACACCCACATATGCCCGCCATGAGTTTTAAGCCGCTGGGTCCAGGATGTCAGACACAGTTGACTACGTGGGAGTCCAATGACATAACCATTATGCCATTTGCTAGTTCTTTATCAATACTCTTGTTTTGATAATATCTACAAAGTGCTTTGTGCCATGTATCTAGACATAGTAACAGGTTTGATATTAAGACAGGGATATCTTTAGGATGCCATTATTATATCTACCACATACAAGATGTCTTCAAAAAGTTCATGAAAAATCCATTAAAAAAATCCATTAAAAACTATTGCATGTATTTAAAATATTTTTGCATTAAAATAAAGTCATACATTAATTCCATTTTCCAATAAGATTTGAAGTACCCTGTAAAAATCAATTTGATAATCTTCATCTTTCTTGCATTTATTTTCTCCATTTACATTTAGTGTGAGTATTGATAATTTAGACCTAGAGTATATCTCACATTTAATTTATTTTTATCCTATTTCTTTCCTTTATTCTTTTAACATTATTGTTTGTTTTTTAATTTTAATTGTTATCTATCGTATATTGGCTTATGCATTTTATAATTTAAAACTGATTATATTTAAGATTTTACTGTGCATATTTAACTTTATACTATTGTAAAAAGTTATTTTATTTCTAGACATTTTGTCTTATAAAAATGTACCTGTTGGGACCAGCAGTTGTCGTAATGGCTATGTTGCTGGACTCCCATGTAGCCAACCACAGTTTGAATCCCAGACCTGGTGGCTTAAACTCACTCATGCTGGGCGTGTGTGCATGTGTGCCCAAGATCCCGAGAGGAGAATGGAAGAAAAGAGACTGTGACGTGGTCATCTCCCGGGGAGTGGTCATCTCTCGCTTTCTGTCTCTTTGTTTCTCTTTGTCTTCTGGTGAGTACACTCACCCTATAGCAAAAACTTCTCCAAAAAATAAACAAAAAAATAAATAAAATACAAAATAAAAATGTTCTAGGTATCTTTTTAAAATACATTTACAATTGCATCTTTTATTTCTTCAAATATTCTCAATATATAAATGACAGTTTCTTGTTGCTGTTAATATTTCGTCATAGCCTTATATATTTACCAGTATGCATTTGTATATCATTTTGTTGTGATTGTGGTAGTCTTATGGGTCTACTTTTTGAGAAACTTTTTTTCAGAAAATATGTTTCCATTTCTGGTGTTCTTCAGAAATAGAAGCCTTGCCGGACCACTTCAGGGTCTCTGGGGCCTTTTGATTCAGAATGAAAACTAAAGATTAAAATACAATACATTATTCAATAACTTCAAAATAGCTGGATAAGACTTAACATAAATACATGTTTATTTTACTCAAATATATCTATCTTTTATTTACATACTCATTGCTCTTTATTTATTTAATTAATTTTTATTTTTTAGAGTTTTAACCACCCACAGTTTTATTCTCTTGGATAATTTGTATTTTAAAATATTGGCCAAAAGGGCCCTCTTTGATAGGACTCCTATGTCCTCTTAAAATAATGCTATTAATCATTGAAACTTACTTTCTCTTGGATATGATAAGATATTCCAGATCTATTTTGTATCTTAACTGACCCAGACTTGGAATTTCCATTACTCAAAAACTTCGTATATCCTCTTGAAGAATGGTGTTGGGATCATAATCGAGGAGCTGGGGTTATAGTGTTTTCATACTGCTGGGCTAATAGAGCTAGTTGGTCATTCTAGTGAATACAGGTACAAAATAAACCCACTTAATTTTCTTTTAAATGTGTGGTTTTTAAAATTTTTTTGAGAGGTTTTTCCTATAGGGCATGTGTGCTCGCCAGAAAGAGAGACAGAGAGATAGAAAGAGAGAAATCGCCCCCTGGGGGGGATGGCCACGCTGCAATCCCTTCTCCTCCATTCTCCTCTCAGGAACTTGGGCACGCTTGCACACGTGCCTGGCGTGAGTTTAAGCCACCGGGTCTGAGACTTGAATCGTGGTCGACTACATGGGAGTCCAATGACATAGCCATTACGCTAACGCCTGGTCCCAATGTGTACTCTTTATTGATGTTTCCTCTTGATTGTAACACTATAGTATTTATAATTAATTTTCTTTAAGCTATTTGGTTATTATATTCTTTTACTTATGGTGAAAATACTAATGACAAATATACTTACATATTCTTTGTATAACAACTAACATATAATGATGCAATTGTTGTTAATATTAAAAATATAACTAGTGGGACCAGCAGTTGGCATAATGGCTATGTCTCTGGACTCTCATGTAGTCAACCGTGGTTTGAGTCCCAGACCCAGTGGCTTAAACTCACGCTGGGCGCATGTGCGTGCGTTCCCAAGATCCAGAGAGGAGAATGGGGGAGAAGGGATTGCAGCATGGCCATTCTTCCCCTGGGGGGTGATTTCTTGCTTTCTGTCTCTCTGTCTCTCTGGCAAGTGCATGCACCCTCTAGCAAAAACCTCTCTCTCTCTCTCTCTCTCTCTCTCTCTCTCTCTCTCTATATATATATATATATATATATATATATATAACTACTAAATTAAATTAAAATATTCCTATATGGGTCTTTCTGCTTTTATTATGCATTCTAATAAAAAATATGTACATCACTTACTTTTGTTGAGAGTGACTCATAACTCAACCTGAGTGGCTACAGAAGTATTTATTTGATGTATGATATGTTGCAGTTTATTTTAAATTCATTGTATTATCTTTTCAATGGATGACAGTTCTAAATTCTTAGGAAGTGTCATTTATACATATGGATATTTCAATTGTGGTAGAGTGGTGGAAATCAGCTCTATTGATTTACTTTATGAGATGTGGAAAGAAAAAAAAAATCAGCAATTTAATCTCCAAAGCCTTGTATGAGTGTTTCATTTAGCCACCATCTGGTCTATCTGCCATGGTTAAATACATGGTCATATGCATAAGATTTATATGCAGGGTTTCAGCCTGGGCAAAGGAGTTATGTCTTTTATATTCAGCTTAAAACAGTATTAAAATCAATGATTTTCATGTATTCAATTAAAATTTTAACTTTGCAAATCCTGTTCTTATATATTATTACATTTTTCTTCCTCACTAAAATAAGTTCACTTTCCTTTCATAAGACATAATATTGCTTTACAGTCTTAATATTTCTTGCTGAGCATTGTTATGACAAGACTTGTAAATGTATACATTCAATTCCCAGTTAGCATTATCATTAGTACCATTCAATATTTTATTTTTCTTTAGAGGAATTTTAAAGAAGATAGTATCTTGGAATGCCATATTACCATTGTCAGTACATATTAAAGAAAATCTTTTGAAAATTTTCTTGATATCCTCTTTTGCATTTCAAAGTATCTATTACTAAGATGTTCTATGGATTTAAACTTCTTAATTAAATGTTCTCAATTAAAACATTAAATACAGATTGGCCCTGGAGTGCATCAGTCAAGGGCCTTGCAGAGGAAGTCAGACCTGAATAGGCCAGCCAAGGCCAACCTACTGCTGGTGGCTTCGAAAACACACTAAGAACCTGCATACATGGCCAGTATCCTAACAGGATGGAAAATTTGGAAAAACGAAATTGGGACATGACTAATCCAGCCCCTTTATGGAGTGCTTTCTTTTTTCTCTCTCATGCAAATGCACTTTCCTTGTGGCATGAAAAATTAGAGAAATATAAGAATATTGGGACCAGCAGGTGGCATGGAGGTTCAGGCACTGAATCTCCCATGGCCCACTCCACCATTCGAGTCCTGGATCCAACAACTTGAAAATCAGGCCGTGTGTCTGTGTGTGTGTCCAAAATCCTGAGAGGAAACCAGAGGAGAAGGGATTACAGTGTGACAATCCCCCTAAAGGGAATGATTTTTCACTTTCCCCTCTCTCTCTGTGTCTCTCTTCAGGCAGAGCACACATCATACAGCAAACACTAAAACAAAAAAGAATAAAAAAGAAAGGAAGAGAAATATAAGCACAATGTATCGAGAACAAAGTAAGTAAATACTGGAGTATTGGTGCAAAAGTGTATAAGATTTGTATTTTAAACATTTTCTAGATACTTCAATAAGAAAATTTTAGATTATCTGACTCATTAAAACTCATTCAGGGGCCAGCAGATGGCGGAGCTGTTGTATCACTGGATGCCCGCATGGCTGACTGTGGTTTGAGTTCTGGACCCAGTGGTTTCAAAATCACGTTAAGCATGTGTGTGTGTGCCCAAGATCCTGGGAAGAGAATGAAGAAAAAAGGACTTTGTTGTGCCCTTCCCCCTCCGGGGGGGGGGGGTGGTGTGGTGGTTAATTTCTCATTTTCCCTTTCACTGTCTGTTTCTCTCTTCCCAACAAACACATATGCCCTAAGGCAAGTACCCTTAAAAAAGAAAAAAAAAATTGGGACCAGCAGTTAGCGTAATGGCTATGTCGCTGAACTCATGTAGTTGACCACGGTTTGAGTCCCGAATCTGGTGGCTTAAACTCAGCCGGGCATGTATGCCTGCGTGCCCAAGATCCCGAGAGGAGAATGGAGGAGAAGGGATTGCAGCCTGGCCATCCTCCCTGGGGGGTGATTTCTCAGTTTCTGTCTCTCCATCTCTCTGGCAAGTGCACATGCCCGGTAGCAAAAACGTCTCCAAAAAAAAAAAAAAAAAAAAAAAATTAAAAACCTCATTCAAAGAAAACACTAGATGAATCATTGCTACACTTTTGAGAATTATCTTTTCTCTTTTATATTAACTATACGACCTTACATTTATATGAAAATTTAGTTATTGTTTTCAGTGCACAAATCAAAATACTTCAGCCAGAAATGATAACACAATTGAAAATTTTGTGTGTACTAATTGCATTTTTATAAAGAATAGAGTTATTACTTTTAAAATTGTTGTTAGGTAGAGTTTTAGTTTCATTATATGATATTCTATCTCTTTTTAGGATAGTTTTTATTCTTAAATCTATTTCTTAAAGTCTTCACCTTTTGGGCCAGTCCCCTACTGCAGCAGTAAGCTGTGTCCATAGGGAGCCAATTCCCACATGGCTGAATGTGATACAAATCCTAAACTTTGCAACTTGCAAAACAGAGTAAAAGCCTGTGGTGTGACCCTGCCCCATTGGGAGTTGCATTTCTACCTCTATCTCTTGTGAGCCCACAATGCCCTGTGGCAATAGAGTTGCCACAATCTTAGAAAAAGTATAGAAAACATTAAAATTTCTAAATGATTTTTAAAGACATCTAGCTTTAGAGAATTATATACTACCTGCCTGTGTTCTCTCATAAGTAAAAAAGTTGAAGTTTTTTATGAGCTTGACACCATTTAAAAAGTTAATATTCATTGGTTTTAAAATAGATAATTCTTGGTGTTTTGGACTGCATATATAAATATGTTTACCCAGTCACTATTTCCTTATAGCCTGAAACACACATTCCAAGAGATTATTCAGGTACAAGTTCTTTTACTTTTGTGCAATAGAATCATTTTGTTTACGATCAGATATTTTGATTGTTTTATATCTGTTTTGAGGTCACATTCCAAATTGATATTCTTCAGATCATGATATATTCAAATGCATTTCAAGTTTCAATAAAAGTATATAATGGGTTTTTATGAGTCGTAGCATCCCATACTTATTTTTAAGGGAACTGAGTCTTTGTTTCCAAAACAAAGGGGATTTCTCACATGAAAAAGGAGCTGCTTACACATATGTGTACTGAAATCTCAGTGTCTGTTCAATATCTAGATGGGCTAGGGTTCCTAGCTCAAGGTACATGTCTCTGTCTTCCTATCTCATGCAGTTCATGCTTACGCTGAGTAGAGAATTAGTTCATTTTGATCAATTTCTGATTACTTGAGTGTCTAACCTTTAACAGTTGAATGCTCTCCTGGGTTTTCTGGGTCTTTTATCTTAAGAAACAGCCTATCACAAAGCTCAGGGTTTCTGGTGATGATGCCTGAAAGGCTCGGTCTTATTTTAAGGCGATCGGAAGGCCATTTAAAGCAATCTGCTGGCACTCCCAGAAGCAGGAATTCCAGAAGTGTATAGAGACTTGATATATTAGTGTACTTGGGTACTACTGAAGCACAGAAAGAGAAGGAACTCAGTTGCCTAGAATATTATCTCCAGATAAACATATACTTTCTGAAGTTATACTCAGATACAGTAGTAATAAATGGTTAGGAGGGTGCAGAAAGTGATGCAGTAGTAAAACATGATGCTTTGTAAGGCTGACTCACATGGGGAGGTTCTAGATTCATCTCTGGAGAGCTCTCTTAGTATGCTGTGCATGTTCTGGGACTGACTGAGACTGGGAGTGCATCATTGTATGGAGACCTAGATGGAACTGCTCTCTTCTTTCTCAGAAGAAAGAAAAATATTTTCTTTTTTTTTTGGAAAGGTTTTTGCTTTAGGGCACATGCTCTCGCCAGCCAGACAGAGACAGACAGACAGAAAGCAAGAAATCACCCCCCGGGGGGGATAGCCACACCACAATCCTTTCTCCTCCATTCTCCTCTCGGGATCTTGGGCACGCACGCACATGCACTCAGCGTGAGTTTAAGCCACTGGGTCCGGGACTTGAAGCGCGGCCGACTACATGGGAGTCCAATGACATAGCCATTACGCTAACTGCTGGTCCCAAGAAAAAAATAACCTTAAAAAGGAATAGTCAAGGGGGCTTTTCACACATATGTAAAAATACTACTCCAATTTTAGCTTAATATCTTTTATGTGATTTTGTCATTTCTTCTGAGTTTTAGGTGGTAATGTTTTGTTTTGTTTTGTTTTGTTTTTTTCCTACATACACCATTTCTCCAGCTTGTTAGAAGGGGTTTCATCCAGGTCTCAGGATGTCTTAGATGTTTCAGGATGCCATGATTCTTAGAAACTATGATTTAGAATCTCCAGTGTTATGTCAGTATAAACCTTCACATATTGAGAATCACAAACACACACTTTTATAGGTATGAAGGTACTCCAAAAATCTTCATGAAAAATTAAATTATGAATTTATGTTGGTTCCAAAATTTTTGAGTAATGTATAGTTTTTATAAAACGTGCATTTTAATGAACTTTTTGAAGATCATTTTATAATATCTCAAATATTCCTGTGACAGGGAAGCATCTGTGGTACGTTAATCTGAACTTGAGATAAAAGCAGGGTATTTGATACTTTCATGAAATTTTATATGAAAGATTAGAAGGTGTGACAGTGGGTGCCAGCAGGTGGTATGGTGGTTGAGGTGCTGGATTCCCTCATGGTTTGAATCTTGGAACTGGTGGCTTGAAAAATCACACTAGGTGTGTGCATGCATTTCTAAAATTTCAAGAAAATAGTGGAAGGGATGGGATTACAATATAGCCATACCCCATAAGGGTCATTTCTAACTATCCCATTCTCTGTCTCTTTTTATCTCTCTCCAACAAGTTCCCTACAGCAAAATGTTTTTTTTAAAAAGAGTAATAGGATAACACAGAAGCTAAATAAAGATTTGATTAGGATTCTTAATTAAAACAACAAAAGATTTTGAACTGAAACGGTTTGGGGCATGACCTACAATGTCAGTTCCAGACAATGATGGAGAGGCAAAAAAGAACCACAAAGAGGAGTTTCAGTGATTTACCACATCTGGTACTCATCTTGCCGATCTATTCCATCCACCATTTTCAATTTCCATGGCAACTCAATATTAAATAGTGGTAGAAAATAAAGCCATTGATTCAGAGTTGTGTTTCGTTACTCTCTTCTTCTTCTTTTTTTTTTTTTTTTTTAAGAGTCTTTTGCCTTAAGGCACATGATCTCACCAGAAAGAGAGAGAGAGAGAGAGAGAGAGAGAAACAGGCAGTGAAAAGGAAAGTGAAAAATCACCCCCCAGGGTAATAGCCGTGTTGTAATCCCTTCTCCTCCATTCTCCTACCAGGATCATGGGCATGCATGCACACATGCCTGGCACGACTTTCAAGTCACTGGGTCCAGGACTCGAACCATGTTTGGCCATGTGGGAGTCCAGTGACGTAACTACTATGCCATCTGCTGGACCCAGGAGTTGTAAACAAAACTTTGTAATATTTGTAATATATATATATATATATATATATTACAAATATATGCAATATTTGTAATATATATATATATATATTACAAATATATGCAGAACAAAAAAAAGTTGGCCTATTAATTGCCTTATATATATATATATTATATATATATTACAAATGTATGCAGAACAAAAAAAAGTTGGCCTATTAATTGCCTATTGCTGTAAAACAATATTACTATAATGTAGGAGCTTAAAGCAACATACACTTATTATATTAAAGTTTCCATGGGCAGTTTAGTTTAGTCCTCTGCTTTAGGGTTTCCTAAAGCTGCAGTCACTATTATCAGCCAGAATTAATGTGCCAAACATTGTGATAGATATTAGAGATGAAAAGAACAAACAGAACTCATTTCTCCATGGGTTTTATAATATAATGGAAAAGGTTCGTTCATGTGTGGGTGATTTAAATGCAATCTATTACTCGGAATGTAGAAGCTAGGATCTGGTGATTGATTGGATGTGTGGGGTAACTTACGGGGGCTGGTCATTAAGAATATGGTTTTTTACTTAAGCAATTTTCTGGCTTCCATATCTTTCATTGTGTTGTATACACAAGAGTAAGAGCAACAATTTGCCCACAAATATACTTTACTAGAATAAGACAGTTTCATTTTACTAATATTCATGAAGTCTGTTTTCCACTATCATTTACATATAAATAAATATATACTGGCATCATCAACATCTCTTCTAGAAAAATATCTTATTTCCTCTTGCTTATCCTTAATTAGCAATGTCATTCCCTTGACATGGCTGATTTAACCAAGAGTAGCTATCCAACCCCAAAGGAACCAATCCATAAACTAATCTGAATTAATCAGATTCTCTTCTGAGAATTTGAACTAAGATAAGCAGAAACCTAATAAGTTGCTAGCTGAGGTAATGGAAGATCATTAGAGTAAAGGTCCATGAACTCCTACTGCTGAACCCCCGGGAGCTCTCTTATTTTCCAGGCTTACTCAAATCTAATTGTTCTGTTTCTCTTTAAATTTTAAAAATATTTTTTGTAATAAATCCCTTTATCTTGGTACTAGTTGTGTATATTTTTATTGCCTGGAACCATTTTTTTTCCTGAAATAGGTTGTAGATTTCTCTGTCCATTGAAATATCAAGGAACAGATCTTACATTCCATTTCAGTTATTTTTATTTGAATTATAAAACAGAAAAGCCATCTAAATTAGGAGCCGTATCTGCTATTAATGCAGCTGGTATCTTTTTTAATGTGTCATTTTTATTGTTTCAAGTATATACAGTATTTTTATTAATAACAACCGGTGTGTGTACATATTTATGTATCATGGTTTTCATTCATATTACAAAATCTTAAAAGAAGTGGCTTGAGGTTCCTTTTTAGCCCTCAAGCAGCTAAGTAAGAGTTTAATGAATATTTGTTGTCTTTTATATTATTTTTTCCTTAGATATAATGTTTCTGGAAAAAAATAGGGCTTAGTAAATGTGAAAGAGACCAAATGTTCTCTAAGAATGTAAATAAAGCACCATTATTATAATTGAGTTCACTCAAGAACATCTTTTATTGAATTACTAACATGTTATTTCAAATAATTATGACGGGCTTGGAAAGGTCAAGAATCTTTATTTTTATAGCTTACCCTTTCCTCAGGGTTTACATAAAAATTAAGGAGATGTTTTTCCACCAACAATGATGTTTCTGTCATTTGAACTATGTTGAAACTGGGGAATGATCTAGAAAGCCAGTTAATTACTGTGCATTCCATGTCTTTACAACCATCTCTTTTCTCTTTCTTTCTCTCTTTTTCTTCTCTCTCTTTTTCTTCCTTCCTTCCTTCCTTCCTTCCTTCCTTCCTTCCTTCCTTCCTTCCTTCCTTTCTTTTTTAAGTTTTCCTATAGGGCACATAGGCCTGCCCAACAGAAAGAAAGAAGGAAATGAGAAATTATCCACCAGGGTGGATGTCCATACCACAATCCCCTTTCCTCCATTCTCCTCTCAGGATTTTGTGCGTGCACGCACACAATTTTGCAGTCTGCCACATGGGATCCAGCCAGCCAGCTCAATCCCCATATCATTTGTTTCCCCCAAATTCATTTATTTCTACACAACATTTATTATTTTAAGAAATACTTGTGGGTTCAGTTTAGCTACCAGGTGCTGTGTTAGGATCTGGTCTACTATGGGAAAATAAAATAGAAAATCTGAATTTAAAGCATTTATAATCCACTGTTAATTTTTACAGGTTATTTATCATAAATTTAAAATGCAAAATACAAAATAATCTATGTGGAAATAGTGTTAAGAACTATTTTAAATGACTCAGGCCAAGTCATTGATTTCATTTCTTTTTCATTTTTTCTCCTGAGTAAGAGAGAGAATACCTCTAACAGAGTTCTGATGCTGTAACCCACCTCAAATCCAGGCTATGGGCACAAGTGCTTGGTGCCTGCAGAGAGCTCCCCAAACATAAACAATTCTCTCAAGTGAATCCACCTGACAGCATACAGAACATCATGCTTTCACCACTGTGCCAATGTTTAGCTTCCAGTGGCCCCGTTTTCATGGACTATGTTTTCTCAGAACAAGTAAATCCTCCCACCTCCCTTAAAAATGAGTTTTGCTGCTTTCCACATGCATGCAGATAATTAAAAAATAATTTGACTTAAATAATATTTGAAAATATAAATATTTTATAAAAGATAAATCTACTCTTAACTAATTAATACTTTAGCATTTGCTTACTCTCACTACTCAGTAGTGAGAGTTTTACTTTCATCTGGAGGAATATGTAAGGGAGGATGCATAGGAAGGTACTTTGGGAGCATAACAGACAAAATAAGACAGTTTTTTTTTTTTTTTTTTTTAACGCCTCCCCTCACCCCACCTCTGCCTAGAGGGCATATGTGTTCATCAGAGGGAGACATTGAAAGACAAAGAGAAAGTGAGAAATCATCCGCTGGGGGGATGGCCACACCACAATTCCTTCTCCTCCATTCTTTTCTCAGGATTATGGGCATACACACAAGCTGGTGTGAGTTTCAAGCCACAGAGTCCGGGACTCAAACCACAGTCAGTCACACAGGAGTCCAGTGCCTTAACCACTATGCCATCTGTTGGTGCCAGGACCATTTTTAGTGTGTTATCTTATCAGGTAATTTTATTCAGCAAAAAATCAAGAAAGAAAACTTAAGAAAGTTAAGAATTGATCCACCAAATTAATGGAAAAGACTTGTCCTAGAAAATAATCTTTGGCATACAAGTATTGCCGGAAATCAAAAACACTAGTAAATCCATCTAAGTTCACATGGAGCCTCTGGTATCAGGATTTCACAAAATATCATATTTTTACTCTCACTTTTGCTTTGCTTGTGGTCATCGTCATCACTTCTGTTAAAATAATTTTTATCTTACATTTAAGTATCAAAATGTACAAGCAAAAAAACATTAAAATTAAAGTATTCTCCATTATTCATAGTATCACGTGCTTTAAGAACTTCTTTAAAAACCTCTGAAAATTATGTCAGCTTACTGGCAGTTAATTTCTGCAACAGACCAACTCCTGTATGGCTTTTTTGCTTCTGAACCACCTTTTGTAGGAAGCATGGACAAAATGACTTATGATGTCGATGCCACCTAACTATTTCAATCATGAAACATTCTCTTCACCTGACACATTTCTCTCTTAATTATTTGAATCTTCTAAACTACATCTGTAAATCAGACTCTGTTCATTCTGCGTTGTAAAGGACCCATGCCTCATTTGTTTTCTTCAGTTATACACTAAAAAGAGTTCCTAATTCTAAATAGGACTCTTTTTTATACATTATGAATCTTTCCCCAGAAAGCTACGGTTTTACAATATCAGAATAAAATAGTTATCCCTGTCTGCTTTTTAATTCAATAAAATGATTTTTATAGAACAACTACAAACACATTGTTTAGAACATCTTCTATAATTAAAAATGACAAATTTGAAAACTCTAGCCAAATGTCACCCATCCAAAGTGTTTTATTACATATTTTTTAGATGCTGAAAATCTATGCCGGCCAAAGGGAACAATGATCCTTGTTTGTAAAGGAGTAAAAGAAATTGCAAATTCATGATAAAAAATATTAATTTCCTAAGAGGTTTCTTAGCTCTTAGTCAAACCCAAGACTTGAACATACTATGTGAAATAACTTATTTTATTAGTGATTTTTTCTCTTTTGCTGAATATTGGGAATTGGTTTAACTTCATATAAGAAGAGCTAACATACATATAATGATCCTGTAAGTGTAAACATACTGTATTCCCAGGATCATTGATCCCTCCTCTCACCAATCTTGGACACATGAGCTAGCATGCTTGAGTTTGTCACCTTCCTCCTTCCCAGGAAGCAGACAATTGGGATAAAATTCTGTGTTTTCCCCTGTGTCTACAAATAATTTTCACTGTTCATATTATTTTAGTAAGCATCATTTGATTGTTTTCCAAATCCTGAATCCATAAAGAAACATTATGCTCCAATTAATTACCAAAGTCATATACAATATATAAATACTGGGTTGTCAGAAAATTTAAGACATATTCTTACATGTTTTTCTTTGCAAAAATGCATTATGACTTTTTTGACAATCCAGTATATCCTGTTTGTTTAGTTTGTAGTTTGATTGCTTGAAAGTATTTGCCCTTAATCTTAGGCTTAAAACAGTGATAAGGAAAAATAAAGACCAAAATTGTTAGTCCATCTTAATTTTCTATGACTTTTGTGCTCTCCTTCTATGTTAACACTTTTACCATAATAAGGTGAATCATGTAAACTACTCCTCCTATCTTGACCACCCTTATAAATGACCAAATTTAGATTAGGTACTCAGTTTGCTTGTTTGATAGACCATGCTTGCTGTTCCCTATTATTTGCCTCTTTACCTTAAATCAATGCCAGCCTTTCTTTTCTTCTAAAGGTGTATTCCTTTCTCTTTTCAGGTCACAATTATGAATGTGTGCAATGCATCTTGAGTTGTGTCAGTGTAGTCTTTCTAGAACAATACTAGAGATCACAAATATATTTGACAAGTATTTAAATTGTTTCATGCATTGGTTATCTATAACTCAGGAGAGATAGATGAGGTCAAATTAAAAATTGATGAAGCTTTAGGATAAATTCCATCCATGGTATTATTTGCATACATTTTCCCCCCTGTTTTGTTTTATTGCCAGAAGGCTCATGCACTTGCCAGAGACACAGAGAGAGGGAGGGCCAAAGTACCCCCTAATGGTGCTACAATTCCTTCTCCTCCATTTCTACATTCTGTTGGGATTTAGGATATGCACACACTCATGCTTGGCATGTTTTTCAAGTCATAGGAGCTGATTTGAATCACTTAATTGGCGGTGTGGAATCCAGATTCCTTAACCATTGGGCTATAGAGCCATCCCTACATCATTTCTCCTAGTGCTAATTTTCATTCCTTAAACTAGGAAACATTTTCTACAGGTCATTATAGAACCTGATCTGCTCTATTCTCTTGTATCAAGTTCAGTTTATATATGTATAGCTTCTCTGGTCCCTATTGGCTTCTAAGTTGGCAACTCTCTGAGATACATAGGGTCTAAGTTTCCGTTGAATATAGGCAAGATTTTTTTTTTTACAATATATTCAATTCTGTCACTGATTTGTTATTAAACATTAGAGTATGAAACTGAGATATTAGGACATTAAATGTGGACAAACAATGTAAGTCCCATTAGCCCACAGGGGAAGGCAATGAATGATCTCATTTAATTTGTGGGAAGCTGGATAGCAGAAACTCTGTAAATGAAATTAAGTGCTATGCCTCATTGAATCAGCTTAGAGCTCTCCAAGGGGAGATCTGAGTTCCAGTATACAGCAAATAACAGGCAATGTCTTTAATTTAGCTGTAATTTTGAAATGGTTAGTTGGAAAAAGATATTGAGAAAAGGGATGTAAATGATCTAGCCCTGCAGGAAGCTGAGAAGTATCCATGTCAATGATGCTCTTGAGGATTCAAACTGAAATAAAAATAGGCTAGATTTTTATTTTTCAGTGGCCAAATAATTTCCAATTGTCACCCCTCACCCTCCTTCCCCATATCTCCTCCAAAGAAACTTAGATCTATATTTCTGGTAAGATTCTTAATCAGAACTTCCTTTGCAACAAGTTCAATGATGGTATTTTATAACTGCTTTCATCATGATTTGACATTTCCTGCTCTACTTTGGCATATGTGCTGGTTTCTATGTTAAAAATTTGGTGAACATACTGAGGTATCTGCCACTTGCACTCAATTTGAAAATCTGTCTAAAAATATATGTAGGTTAAAGGAAGGTCGCAATATAAAGATTGGAAATGGGACAGAGAAAAGGTGGCCAATAGATTTCGGGGTGAAAACTGTAGTATAGATTAGATTCTTCAGCATCATTTACCTCAGTCTACTGGAACAACTATAGAGCTTGCATTTAAACAATTTTATTTTGTATAGATTTTTTTCTATTAAAGTGATCTAAAAGTTTCTTTAAATATTTTATTAGTGTAATAATTTAAGACTTGAAAGTTACTTAGACTCTACAGGACCAGACATTTTCTCTCTTTTCTCTTTTACTCTCCCACACACTTTATGAGACGTAGAGAGGGATAAGGAGAGAAAGAGAATGAGAGAGAGAGAGAGAGAGGCAGAAATAAGTTTTTTTTTTTGAGATAAGTATTTTTGATAGATACTTTAATAGATTCTGGTTGTGTTATAATTCTTCTGTCCTGGTGCTATAGTTTTAATATTTTCCAAAATTTCATGTGTTGGAACTCAGTTGTACTCTGAAGGTGTTAAAAGAACATTAATACCTTCTTGATGTTGAAGGCTGGAGCTTTTAGGAGTAATTAAGGTTGTCAGGGTTGGACGCCTATAACGAGTTCAGGTAAGTTTACAAGGAGAGGAAAGGAGACCAGAACAGAGGGACTAATGGACAACTGATCCGCTCTGCTTCTGTCCTCCTGGTGCACTGGAATTTTGCAAGACCCCCACAGATGCTGATCCCTGGACATTAGACCTCCAAACAATGAGCTGAACAAGCCTCTATTCTTGTGATTCACCCAGTTTCAGGTACTTTTGGATTAGCTGTGGAACAGACTGATACACTCAGCCTCCCCATTACCTAGGTCACTGGTACGTACAGCTGCAGCTGTGTGCTCAGGTGCTGAACCCTTGCCTCCCATGCAGTTTCCAGCCTCCCGGGAGGCAGGGGCGGGGGGTCATGACCTGTGTACCACTGCAGTGGGCCTCTTCTGGATTTTATGAATTTGTCAAGAAACAACCTTGGTTTCATCCACTAGTCAGATTAGTCAGATCCAAGGTATTGGATGAAGCCTTAAACACAAAAACATATCTGAATTTGAACCCTAATCTGATATCTGAGAACCTAACATTCTTAGAACAGTCTTTAACCTCTATAATGTCTTATTTTCACATCAGTTCAACTGAGGTAAAATAACCCAGCCCACTCAGCTGTTCTGGGCACTACAAGAAAAAAGCAACTGTGAAAGAACTTTGTAAATGATAGGTCACTATGTTAGGTATTAACCCTGACCACTTATTTCTGCTAGAACTTCAGTTGGGATTTAGGAAATGTCCAAACAACAATTGATTCTGTGAATTGGGCTCATTTGCATTGGCTCAAATACCCTAAATAATTCTAATATGACAATAAATACAATTATCACACTTGCTTCAAATAACTGTGAGTTAACTTGTCAGGACAGCCTCATGTAGGGACCAGTTAAATCCCTTCTTGCAACGTCATTGTATACAACTTGCAAAGAGATTGCTAATAGTCCTACTGTGATTAGCGGTATTCTGATAAACATTTTCTGTGTATAATTATAAGGCAAGTTTTTAAAATTACATGTGAAAACAAATTAGATGATATAAATCATTCAACCTTCATCGAAAATCACTGACAGCATCATGTTTTTAATTAAAATATAAATTATAGACTATGAATGGCAAACATCTTAAGTGTCAATTTGATAAAATTTACAAATGTATATAACTATGTAACCTACATCTTATAAAAATATAGAATATTTTCATTTTTATCAGCCTAGAAAGAATATTTACACATGTTATAAACTCTATAATACAGTGTTTATACATATATATACGTGTATATATATATTTTGTGTTATTGTTTAAGTATTTATATTTATTAAGTTTACAATCAGAATGGAACATCTCCTAAGTCATCAGTATCCTGAGGAGGAAAAATCAAACACAAAGCAAATGACTTTCCTGTCTCATCTCCTCCATGGCACTGATGAGGAATTTCCCACTTCACAGAGCTGCTGAAGTCCTTTCTAGTTCAGAAGGGTAGACATTTGGTAGTAGGAACAATGTTTTCATCTTAATAATGGAATGAATGGTCCTTTGTTAGAGTCTTTTCCATTTTCCAAGTCTCTGTACCCCAACCTGGGAGACTGCAGGCACTGTCGGGGGTCCGAGGGTATCATCTGCATCCCACCAGTCTGCATGGTCTCTGAGCAAAAAGAAGCTTGGCCGGTGTGGAGGATGAGTTCAGCTGTCTGGGTCACAGTGTGGTGGTCCATTCAGCTTCTCTAACATGAATTACTACCATGGATGTGCCCTTTTCTCGGTATTCTAATCCCACTGGAGACTTTTCATTAAGACCTTTGAACACATTTCGGCCACAACATATTGCCCTCCAGGTGAGGGGGTGGGACACTGCAGGCCGGAAGTAGGAAGAGGGCACACACTCTCCCTTTTTGCTTCTCAGGAACCCGGGCTTGTCCAGCATGAAACTGCAGGTGAACCCAACCACCTGTGTTTGCAGGGAGACTTCTCCCATGGACCACACACCACCTGACACCACAGGCCTCTCGTGGGGATACCACAGCCTCTGTTTCTGCTGACTCCATCTTCCCACCCACAGATGCAATTCTGGCCCAGGAGGCTAGCACGGCCTCTGGGGCAGAGGTTGTCACTTCGATTGTATTACCTCCCTGAAGGAGAGCTGCAGACTCTTTGGGGTTAGACAAAGCCTCTGCAGGTGGAGAAGCCACTTTCAGAGGATTCATTCTTTCAGAACACATCCCTTCCTGAGGACTTTCTGCAGATGCTTTCCCTCTGCCCATCTTTAATTTTCTTCGTAATGATGACTCAATCCTAGCCTCTTTGGCTATGGTAGGAATATCCTTTTGATTTGGATAAGCAGAGGCCCACGGTCTCCTATATGCATCTAATTTTGGCCTTTGGTGCTGATCTTTAATTGTGGGCACCAAGCCCGTAAGATGTCTCGGTGAAGCCAGTTGACTGGTGGCAGTTTAGAGTACAATGGGGGAATTGTTTTCTTTTTCTGAGGTTGTAGGCTGTCATTGCTTTGTGCCTTCTCCTTTGGACAGGAAGCTTTGTCATCCTTCACAGATCTTTTTCGTTTTTCCCCCTTTGCTGAGGTTGCCAATAAACCTGTAGACGTGCTTGGTTGGAAGCCCACTGTTGCTCTTCAGTTTCAGACACTTGTTCACACTTAGAATTTCCATACTCTTCCCTTGACTTCTCTGTGGATTTCCACTCCTTGCCTCTTGCATTCTCCATACTCTGAAAGTAGATCGGGTTGATAAAGGAAAAATTCTTCTCACTTCCCAACCGGCCAGTGGCCCTTGATTGCTTTGGAAAGTCCGTGTTATGTATTTTTAACAGTAACATTCAGTTTAACTTTTTTTTTTTAAATGTTCTTTGCTCTGCTTATTATTTTGTTCATTAGACATAATTTTAAAATAAAGTTTCTGCTTCTTCTCTTATCTGTTTTTGGATTTACTTATTTCTTCTGTGAGCAAGAGATCAAAGAGAGAGGAAAAATGAGAGACAGAATTACCAGTACAGTCTTGACACCTCCAATATACTCACAACCCTCAGCCAGCTCTGGGATATATATAAGTGGATATGCACTGTCCTCAGAGCAGTATCCAGACTTATACCAGGACCTTTCTTTACGGGATTGCCTTGCAGAATGTCACATTTTACTGCCACAGTGCCATCTAGCTTTGCTGTTTCTCCTTTTAAAATATCTACATATAGATATTTAAGTAAAAGGAAAGAAAAATATATCTGGCAAAAGAAATCAAGAAATTTTAGAATATTCAATAACTCCCCCCCCAAAAAAAAGTGGGTAGGCATATCTTAGTATCTATGCAAAGTATGTCATAATTAGTAATATGTGTCTAAAATGCATAGGAACTAGACATTGAAATATCTACTCTAAAGTTAGTAGTTACAACCCACATGTGACTTCACCTAACCCCATACATTATGCACAAAATGTGAATAATGAGCTTAACCTCTTTTACAATCACTAATTCTCACAACAACACCAATTTGTAAGTAAATACTACCTGTTCTAGTTAACTGCACTTTACCTGTGTTAATAATTCTTTCCAATCTGAAAGACACTTGTGATTATACTTTTAGGCATAATGGTGGACATTAGGGAATATTTTCCTGGGAGATGATATTTGTGTGGTCATCAACCAAAACTCTGGGACTTTATTCTAATCACCAAGAGAGACATGTTAGAAGATATGTAAATATATATTTTTAACAGCATTTCTTAAATTAAGAGAGGTTCTCATTGTTCTAGTGCATACTCAGACATGCTTGGAATCATGCATCACCTGTCCCCATTTGGATGGTAATGCTAAACATTTGTGTACACAACTCACTTGACTAATGTCTCAGAGAATAAATATGTGTGGATAAGGGCCAACCAAGTCTTCATGCTCAACACTTCAGTTAAATTCCTCTTTATTGCTATTGAATTATATATTTACTATCGCCAAAGTTGTAGAAGGTTCAATTTTGGAATCTTTTTCTACACTAAAGGCAGTAGAAACCATCCCAAATGCGCATGCACACACACATACACATATACAAATGTTATACTCTATTCATTCTGAAAAAATGTAAATTATAACTACCTAGTAATTAAGTATTTCTAAAATCTAGATAAATTACATTAAAATATAATATTTCAAAGTCTAATTACTTCTCTGATAGCAAGAGTAGACAATGTTTATATGTTGAACATATAAGTAGACATTCAATGATTATATTGGTCAATAATCTGTATATCTTTTTCTATTCATCATGTTATCCCCTTACAATGAATGTTATTCATGTTATATAAACAAGTAAATTGACGCCTTAAGTATTTATTTAATAAACTTAGTCAAATATTATAAAGATAATAATTGCCAAATCTGAGAATTATTATCTTAAACATGATTTGAGGCCCAGCATAGTCTGTGGCATACAGAACTACAGTGCTGGAAACCACATGAATGACTGTGGGTTCAGATCCCCAATCATGCTACACTGGCACTTGTAAGCACTGCAGATACTGAGGAACTGGAGGGCTGGCAAAAGGAACTCTGTCAAAGATGCTTTCTGTCTCTCTCTCTTCCTCTCTCTTCTCATACATGTGCACACTTATACACACACTATAACTAAAAAGTAAAAAATGAAATAAAAATAGAAAACATGATTTAATAGAGTAATGGTTTTAAAGGCACATTTTGTGGGACAAATGTTTTCCTAACCACCGTACCCTTAGAGACCAGATTAGACTCCTTTATTACTCACCTTATTAGAGTTCTGTACTTCCTTAATGGCTCATCAAAATTGTAATTAAATAATTACTTTTTACTATCTCCATCCTTTTCTGGATTATAAATTTCATAAGAAAATAATTCTGTACATTTTGTTGTTGCATTCCAGCTTTTAGAATGGTGCTTAGTATACAGTAAGTACTCAATATATTTGTTAAAGAAATCATTGAATAATTATATAGCAAGTCTCTAACATATGGGTTGAATTTCCAGAGTGTATCATGATTCTTAGAGTTTGGATAATACCAGATCACTGTTGTGTAAATGGTAAGCTTGCATAAAGTGATGTGCTATGATCACAGTTAAGCCTCAGCTCAGAATTGCACTATTTAGTCCTTTCCATTTCACTTGATTTTCTCAGAAAATGATGACAATTACTTACTGCTTAGTGTTTACGGAACAGAGCTAAATGATTTTAATCAGCACACTGTCATGGGAAAGAGGATCTTTATGTCTTTCAAGCATGAATAAGCAAATGCTGTGTGACACTGAAATAATATAACAATTATATTAGATAATGATACTATTAATGTCCATGGTATGCCTGAAACTGTGCTCAACATATCTCATTTAATCCTCAGAACAAAGGATAAGCTCTATTCATCCCTCTGTTTTTTAGACAAAGACACTAAAACCTAGAGAGGATATTAACAAGCTGGAAAATGATAGGTTGTTCTTTCAATCCAGACTTCTTACCTATGGAGAGGGACTTCTAGGTGCTACCGTATTGTTATTAAATAAAATGAATTTCAATAGTGTGTTAGATTCTCCAAATTATTTCTCATTGGTGACATCCAAAGAAATATATTATTTCAGGAAGACAGAATTAATTAAAGTAAGTAAGTAAGTAAAATAAAGAGATTTAAATATTTTCTCTCTTCTCACAGGGAGAGACTAGCTATATGTTGTTATATTTTTGCTGTCTCTTCCCAAAAGACAAAGAGCATTATTACAATGCATAACTTAAGACAGTTTATATTGTTTCACCTCTAAAGAATGAGATAGTAATCTTGGACATTTCCTGATACATAAGAAAGAATTAAACTGAGAAATGATGCTACAGGAAAAAAATATATATATAAAAACTCCATTATATTAAATCCATCTTCTTTTTGAACTTCCTCTTGAATGATGGATACCTTTTGTCCATAGAACTCTGATGTTAGTGGCAATACAGTCAATTGGCAATTTGAAGAAGGCAGGAACCTATAGACATCTATTTCTTCCACTTGATAAAATTATCATAGCTTGGGGCCAAGCAGGTGGTGTGGTGGTTAAGGCATTAGACTCCCATCCCACACGGCTGACTACAGTTCTGATCCCAGACATGGTGGATTGAAACTCACACTGGACACGTGAATGTGTGTGTCTAAGAATCAAGAAAGAGAATGGAGAAGAGATTATGGCATGGCCATCTCCTCTGAGGGATAATTTCTCATTTTTCCGCTCATTGTCTCTCTCCAGTGAGCACACATGCCCTATGGCAAAAACCTACAGAAAAAAAAAAAAAAAAAAAGTTAGCAACTGGAGGTGGGGGAGCACAAGGGACCACTGACATTCAAAAGGCAGGAAGAGCAAATTCTTACACCTAGTTCCTAATGCTGAAGAGCTGCTAATTTCTTCTCTGGGCTAGGCAACAGACAGGACACACAACCAAAAACACTGATAAATAACACTTTTGCACCAAAAAAAAATGTCAGGAAATGGTGCATTATGTGGGAAGGTTAGTGACTGTAAGAAAGAACAAGGGCAGGAAGGAAAGGGGAGGAAGATGCAATGTTTCTTGAATTGTTCTATATTTTTCTAAGTTATAATTGATTTACAATAAACTTTACAGATATAAAGTGGACAGTTTAAAAAAATTTGACTCCATCAAAATTATTAAGATAATGAGCAAATTTATTCCCATTGAGAGATTCCTCATTCATAATCTCTCCATACATACATAATAGCATGTCTATTTTACTTAGCATAAGTATTTTGAGATTCATCTGATGACTCATCTCTTTTCACTGCTGAGTAGTATTACACTTTATGTATATACCTCAAATTGTCTGTCTTAACTGTTGGATATTTGGGTTGTTTTCAGTTTGGTCTATGAAAAATGAAACATTTGCATCTAAGCTATTGTATATTTATACATCTAATTTCCTTGGGTGACGATCTATAAGAGAAACTGCTAGATCATAGAGAAGTTATGTTTAAATTTCTTAAAATTAATACACATAGTTTTTAAGCATTTTTATGTTTACAGCAAAGAATGAACTCTGTATGTGAATTCCCATAACCCTCTTAGCTGTCCATTTACTTCCCTTAATTTTAACATTTTGCATTAGTGTAGGATGCATGCTACAACTGACGAGTCAGCACTGATGCATTATAGGGTTCATTCTTAGTGTTGTCCATTCTATGGACTTTACCAAGCATGTAATGACATATATTCTCTACTCCGATGTCACACAGAGTAAGTTCCACTGCCTTGAAAATCCTCTGTGCTCTACCTATTCCATTTTTTAAAAGATTTTTTGTCATGGAGCATGTACACTTGTTCAGGAAAAGGCAGAGAGAGAGAGAGAGAATGCAAGAAATCACCCCCACAAGTGATGGCCACACTGCAATTCCTTCTCTTCCATTCTCCTTTCAGGATTCTGGGCATGAACGCACACATGCCCAGCATGTTTTTCAAGCCATCAGGTCCAGGATTCAACAGTGGGGTTGGCCATGTGGGAATCCAGTACCTTTACCACCATGTCACCTGCTGGCCCATATTTTTCCTTTTTATAATGCAATTCCTTAAAGGAAAAATGACAGAGAAATATTACAAATGCAAAGATATTGTATTCTCTCTCTGGAGGAGAAACCGGTTTGCAGGAAGCTGTCAGAGGTTGGGCACTAGCTCTCAAAGGAGTTCCAGCAATCCTGCCTCACAAACAGTACTGAGCACAAAACAAATAATGTCTCTTTATCTCTCTTTTTAGGAGAATGGAGGCTTGAGGGTTAAGTTACTGAGCATTAAGTGCACCACATTCACTAGGAAAGAGTCGAGCATGCGATTTGGTTATCTTCCAAGAAATTACACTGTCAGGCAAACTGGAGCAAAGGGATCATTTTTAAATGAACAATTAACATTTTAAAAGCCTAGTTTCACCACGTGCACTGCTGGGATACAATAATATTTCACAAAGAAATAAATTTGCTAAATGGTCTTTAACAGATTGTTCTAGAATGGAGAGCACCAGGACCTGTATTTTACGCACTGAAATTCTAGCCTAGGCCGTTTTTGTAGATCGGGATATGAGAACAGAAAAAAAAAAAATCAGCTTTGAATGTATGAATAATGGCTTCATGCAATGTTTTGAGAGGAACTGGAATAAATTCCTTCCCACCAAATGTCTCCTCCCTTGGCTTGTCACACCACTCTTACACAATCTGAGAGGTTAATTGCTCTGAGTTAATTTGCAGATGTTTGGAGTTAATGTATGTGCGTTTTAATGTTCACTTTTGTATCAGTTAGTTCATTACACTGTTTTTAGCCAAGGCACTGACAGAATAAGAAATTGCATAGGAAAGAGGAAAGCATAAAACAACAAAATTTTAGAATAATAGGCATGTCTGAGATGAACAGTTTGGTAAAAAAACATAACCACCAGAAGGCAGTATAAGAGCATTATTAGGTACCTGGAGTCAGGTATATAGGGTCTCTGCTGGTTGGAGAAGAGAGCCAAAGGGGAAATGGGAAAGCAGTAAAACACATGTGGAGTCTGTCAGAAAACTGTGTAAGGGCCCGTCCTGTCCTAAGACTCACAATAGGCTCAGTGTTAATCCCAAGAAAAAAGAGAAAACACGGTAGTGTGGGTGAATTTGTCAACGACGTTCCAATGCGTCCACTCATTATTATTCGTCTCTGGGTCCACTCCAACACGGTCTCCATCCAAATGTTATCACATATTTCCCGAAAATTGGAGAAAATCAGCAAGAGCTGACAGAGCAAAGCATACTTCAAAGGCATTTGGAGCAGAGGCTGACCAGGCCGAGCCCGCTCCTCTCACACCTTTCACACTGATTGACAGCAGTTGGTACCTTTATCTGTGCTTGAGTTTTTTCCCCAAGAACTGTAAACATTAATAGTTACACTCTCCCTCCCCCTCCCTTTTTTAAAATTTTGCCAGAGAGTGCATGTGCTGAGAGAGAGAGACTGGGCATGGGGAGAAGGGAGTGAGAAAGAGTCAATGATGTATGGACTCTTTGACTCCTTGGATTGTGTTAAAGTTGAGGCGAATATTTTGCACATTTTCCAAATTTTTCTCCTGGATTTTAGCTTCAGTAGCCCACTGCATTAGGTGGCTCAGTTGGGTACCCTTTATCCACTGCCTTCCCCTCCCGGGACCACTTCTACACTCCCTACCTGAGTTACTGCATTTTCCAAATATTTCCACTTGAATCCAAGGCTCCAGTTTTGTCTCTGGGACAAAAATCAGATAGCATACAAGAAAGAAATTACTATATTACCAAAAATTTGAATATAATTATAGATTTTCTTTTTCTGAGAGAGGATAAAATCCATTTGTTAGTAATACCTCTTCAAGAAACATAGACCCTGAGGCTTTGGTTAGATTTTAACAGAACTTTAAAGAGCAGTATTATATAGCAGACATTATACTAGGTTCACTAGCATACTCTTTTCTTCTTACAGTCTAATTTTATTACCAACTAACTATGATTTTCATCCATTCAATTCATAACCTTTGTCTCACTAGGTTTCAACAGTCAGGAGATAACTCACAATATCACAATAACAACCAAAAGTATAAATGTTTGTTTATGACCAGATTGTTAAGCAGACTTCCAAACCTCTCTGAAAACTCCTATACCAAATCCAAAATACAGGGGGAGTAAGTGTCTTAAGTGTTTTAATAGAATCCTCTTCTTTTTCATGTAACATTTACCATCTAACATTCCCCTCCACTCTGCAATTGCTTCCTGAAACATCCGTAATCTATGTTATTGACATCTATAAAGCCATTTGAGAGTGATTCTGCTACTGTGTATCAATTAGTAATGCTTTGATTTCAAGTAACACAATTACTGAACCTTAGTTGCTAAAACAACAAAGACATTAGATTACTTTTTATAAGAAGTCTGGAAACCCTAGAAGTCAATAATTGCAGAGTTAGTGTAGAAGTTAAATGCTATTATCATGGGGCCAGTTTGTGATATCCCCCCCTGTCTTGCTAAACTCAGGTTGCTGGAAATATTATTCCTCACAGTCACAGAGCGGCTGCCAGTGTACCTCACATTACAACATTCTACATAGTAAAGAAAACAAAGAAACACTTAAACTAAAGGATGCTATTTCCTGTTTAATTAGAGAGAAAAAATCTTTCCCATAAGTCCAAGCACAGTCCTCTCTCCATTTCATGGATGAGAACCGGACCACGTGGCTGCATTAGTCTACTTACTGGCAAAAGAATACTGATGGATTCACATTGATAATGGTTTGCCTTGTCAGTGTGAGCTAATGCCAATAAAAAATACATAGGCAAATAACATTTCATCAAGGTTATAGGTTGTCTTTTTTTCTGCTTGATCAGCTCTGTTATTGGCACTTGTAATGGCACTGGTGCCCAGGCTGCGGGTACCTTCACTGCCATGCTGGTAACAGTATCTGAGGCTCAGATGCTTATAAAGAATCTAGAGAGCCAAGTACCCTGAGCACAGGTATGGACAGAGTTAGAACAGCATCAGGGTCAGGGCAGGGGCCTAGCTCTCTATGGTGTCTGATCCAGTGCCTGGAGCACAGGCACGCATGGTGACAGCTTGGCTCTCGGGCCTGGATTGTGGACTAGCTCGTTATGGCAATGGCTTAACGGCCAGTCTCGCCACAGTGCCTCGTCTGGAGTGTGGGCGCTTATGTGGCAGCCCTGGCTCCAGTGTCAGGTCACGTGTGGAGCTGAGAGAGGTGCCTGTCCATGTGGAGCCAGGTCTCCGGCTCTGAGATTCCCTGTGGTGCTCAATGGCGACAGATGCCAGTGTCCTCTGTGGAGAAGCCCCTAGGAACCATGCTGGTCCCTGTGTGGCTGGTACTGACGGCCTCCACATTTCTTTCCCCACCAATTCTGTCTTCTTCTGAGACCGCACATTCCTTGGGGGGAGGGATAAGGTATTGTTTACCTTGAGATGCACAGAGTGTCATACAATGTCTAGTCCAGGTAGGACCCCCATATAATCGTTGTGAGCGTAGAGAAGTAAGCGTGGGTCATATCATTTTTACCTTCATTTTTTTCCTCCTTTTTTGTTCCCACTAAATTATTGAAGATACATTCCTACTCTAGCTCTCCCATTTTTATATGCTCAGATTCTCATGTTTATTCTAAATAGATTTTGAAGAGAAAGTTATTTTGAAAACAATATATAATCCATCAAAGAAGAAAGGATAGATCAAAAGCAAAGAGGAAAGGAGAAAGGAAGTGTTTTTCGGCTCTCCTATCTCGCTCTTTACATTGATTTAAGGATTGGAGCTCCTGGAAAGAACAGCAATGTGATGCCTTCTCTCCCTCCTGCCCTCCCCAGATTCATTATCTGGCTGTCTCTCTTCTTCCATAGCCACACTCATACATGCACATGTGGTCTCTTAAGGTTCTCCCTTCGCCCTTCCTCATATCTGAGCTTGTTCTCACAGTCTCTAATCTTTCTTATACCTTGAAAAATTCCCATATATTAAAGTCACACTTTCTTACTCTACAGTAGTCACTGCTATTATGTTTTATTAAACTAGACATACTTGCCAGAAAAATGATGTTATAACTATATTTTCATATACTTCATTGTAAAATGGAAATAATACCAGGAAAATTTTAACTCTGTATTGTATGTACTACTTGAATGTAGAATGAACAGAAAAAACATAGCAAAGATTTATCAATCATGGTATTTATAAAGTCTATATACTTCTTCCATGAGACAGAGAGAGAGAGAGATCCTCCGACAGGGTATTCCTGTGCAGCCCACCCAGCCTCAGCCAGCTTGGGTTTGGGCACATACATGTATCCAGTATACCCAGTACACATAGCGAAGTCTCATGGTGAGAACAAGGACCTTGTCTTATAAGTCCAGTTGCAGTATCACTGTGCCACTATCTGGTACCTCAATCGTGATTTTTAATAAATGACTCAACTTTCTGTTTTTTTTGTTTGTTTGTTTTGTTTTGCCATAGGGTGTGTGAGCTCACCAGAGAGGGACAGAGACAGAGAGAGGGAAAGTGAGAAATCATCCCATGGTGGTCATGTTGGCCATGCCACAATCCCTTCTTCTTCATTTTCCTAGAAGGGATTGTAGGGCCAGCCACTGGTGTGGTGGTTAAAAAAGCTGAATTCTCACATAGTCAATCATAGGGTTCAAGTCCCAGACAGGCAGCTTGAAAAACATGCCAGGCACATATGTATGCATACCCAAAATCCCAAAAGGAGAATGGAGGAAAAGGGACTGAGATGTGACCATCCCCTCGGGGGGGCAATATTTTGGTTTTTGCTCTCTGTCTTGTGTCTCTCTCTGTCTCTCTGGCAAATGTCCATGCCCTATACAAAAATCTCTTAAAGAAAAAAAAAATAATTTCATATTTCAAAATATCCCTAATCTTTTACATATAAACCAAATGAGTATTGGCTTAGATAATATGATAAAGACCTCATTCTACATTTATTCACCCACAGAATTGGCTGTAATACAAAATAAAACATGGTTGAAAAATAACAGGCTCTCTACTCAGTTTCAACAGTTTACATGGGCTACATATTGCTTGACAGAGACATCTTATTTCTGTTTTAAGTGAGAACATTTGGAATCTATTAGACAATCAAGGAAAGGACAAGTAGATTATTACCTTAAATATGGTTAAAAAGAGGAACATAATGACACTATTTATAATAACTTAGATGCAAGTCTTAAAATATTTCTGAAAGGATATCATCTAAGTGAGAGAGGACAGGAAAGGAAATAAGGCTGGGAAAAGAATGAAAGTATTAACTGTTTGAAATTTTTTAGTTATCAGAAAATATTTCTATCATCCCATACAAGCAACATTAAGATACATATTTCAGAGGTCTGCTATGGCCCGTGAGTGTGACCATAACTTGTGAGGTTTTGGGGGGACATCCTTCATCTCATAAGGATACACAAACACAAAAGGAAAAGGGACCCCCATCTCACTTCTAGTCTATGTTTTAGGTTACTTCTTGGGGTAAACCCTAACTACAGAGCACTAGCTATTTGGGCCTTTACTGATCTGTTCCCCAGATGAAGAGCACAGGATTTGGGGAATCTGTGAGTTCCTATAAAACAACTAACTTTAGGTCAGGACCATATTGACAATATTCCGAGAAGTTTTGTGTCCTATTTCTGCAGATTGATTTACTAACAGATTCTCTTGAAATGAGTCTGTCATAGCCTGGTTAGTTGTACAGTTTCAAGAAGTAACATTCCTCATGACCAAATATTACTTGTAAGCTATGTTTACTTGTATCTTTTAGGGACCAGCAGATGGTGGAATCGTTGCCTTGCTTGACTCCCATGTAGTCGACCTTGGTTCGAGACTGGACTTGGTGGCTTAAAACTCACACTGGATGCATGTGTATACATGCCCCAAATCCCAAGAGGAGAATGGAGGAGAAGGGATTGAGGCATGGCCATCCGCCCAAGAAGTGATTTCTCACTTTGTATCTCTTTGTCTCTCTGTCAAGCGCAGGTACTCTGCAGCAACAATCACTCTCAATTGTTTTTTTTTTGGGGGGGGAGAGGTTTTCGCTATAAGGCGCGTGCGCTCGCCAGACAGACAGAGAGAGACAGAGAGACAGAAAGCGAGAAGTCAGCCCCCAGGGGGGATGGTCACGCCGCAATCCCTTCTCCTCCATTCTCCTCTCGGGATCTTGGGCACGCATGCACATGCGACCGGCGTGAATTTTAAGCCACCGGGTCCGGGATGCGAACCGCGGTCGACTACGTGGGAGTTCAGCGACATAGCCATTACGCTAACTGCTGGTTCCCTAAAGTATGATTTTTAAATCATTCCTTTTTACAGTACAGCAGTGTGGGTGATCTACTGCCAAACATGACATCTAATACTAAGAGGAACTCATTCACATTTTTTAGTTTTGCCTACCTGGGGAAAGAATGAAGTGTTCTGCTTCACTAAACCCTCTGCATAGAAAAATTGAGGGTGAGAGCTACTATGGGAAGAAGCACATTTGGGGTATTTATTTCGACTATTCCATTTCTAAATTTATTGTGCCAAAAACTATGATGAGAGAAAGCAGACTGCAGAATCAGCTATGTTTAAAAGCATGTGTATAATAGTAAATAATGGAATTGTGTAGTGAAATGAGGAATTACATACCTGTAAAAGTCCCCAACCATCATTAGCATCACTTATCAAAATAAAACATGGTAGCTTCGGTTTGCTAAGAAAAATCGAGAGCTGTGTAGGTGTTTTGTTCTATTTCTTTCCTCTCTTAAAAAAAAAATATTAGGCAATTTGCAAACAATGTTTCTTTTTGTTAATGCAAAACTACACAAATCCATTCCTCAGAAGATAAAACGCCTCACTAGGATGAGTGACAAAGACTGCCTGGTTTACTATGACAACCAACACAAACTCATAGCATGCTGTGTAGAGAGCTGCAAAAATCAAGTCAAGTATGGGAGGCAGTCAAAGGCATCCATTTCCCATGTTTACTTTCTGCCTTTAAATGGTCCAATATAAAAGCATAAATAGCCCAAGGACTTTTTGTCTATGTAAGTGAACCAATCGAATGGTCCAGTTATCTAAGGGACTTCTGAATCCACAGCTAATTCAATTTAGAGAAGAAATGAACTATGGAATTATCAGCTTTTAAAAACAAAACAGTTCTATACAAACAAACAGTGCCTGCCACTGACTGCTAACTTCAGGTACCTTGGTTAAGTGGGCTACTGATTCATAAAACAAAACCCTGAATTTGCAGAAATTTTAACTATACTATATATGAAGTCATGTTTTAAGAGTGTTTTTTTTTTTAATTCCCACAGATGATTCGGGTAAGTTTCCATCTCTAATGCAACATGTTTCAGATGACAAGACTTGCATTGTATTCATTAGGGCATGAGTTCACCAACACAGAGATCTCATTACAGCATCACAAAATGTTTTCTGATATCCAATTCCTTTTCTTCTTTGTAAGCTCTCAGAGTACCTTAAATCACCTGCTCTCCCACTGGGACTCGGGTTTCACTGGGACCAGGGGACCCTAAGTCACTTGATGCTTGTCTCTATGCCTTGTGCTCTCCCTGACCTTAACCTCCTCTACTCAGCTCAACCTTCAGTTGACCACGTAGGACAGACTTGCTTTTCTGGCTTCCTTTCTTGTTTCCCTGTCCTTGCTTCCTCCCCTAAATTTCTTCTCTCATTCCTTTTTGGCTACCTCGACTTTAGAGCATCCTTTATTTCTTCTCCCCTAAGCCTTTCAAGAAAAACATGTGCATTTCATAATATTACTGACTACATATTTTTTCTTTTTTTACCATCTGTCAAGGATGATGAATTACATTTTCCCTGCAGTTCTGACCATACCAAAACGTGGTTTTAAATTTTAATCTGTTTATCTTTTCATTTAAAAGAAAAAAATACCTCTAAGAATTTTAATTTTGACAATAATAATAATTCAGCTTCAAAATATGTAAAGTTAGGCATAAACTATTGAAAGAAAACAGAAAAACTCTGACTTTTTCAACAGGCAATGCCTTTTACATTTTAAGTGTTATAGTAGGGCCAAATGATATTTGACCAAAGTGACTTGAGGATAAAAAGCTTTATTCTCTTTTGTTTTGTAAGCTTCTTTTGAAATCTCTGACCCAGCTCTCAAACAATTATTATAATAGCTGCCTGCTCCTAGAAAGACTGTTTCAGAGATTGTTTAAAGAGGTATTTCACCTAAACATAAAATTCTAATCCGTTCCTTATTCTCCCAGAAATATACTTACGTGCATTTCTCTTTAGAGGGTATATGTTTTCTTTAGGGAATGGAAAATTGTGTCTATTCATAAATCAATCAATAACCCTGTGAGAGAGTAAGAAAACTACCATTTATTACTTTCCCCCCATTTTGAGTCTGACAAGTGCTTGGTTAAAACCCTCCACAAGCTTGATCACGTTCACTACAACAGAAATGCCATTACATTTCCGTCACTGTTTTTGCAAATGAGGAAACTGAATTTGAGGGAGGTAAACTGATTTGGTGGAGGTCATACCACGAGTGTGTGACAGAAGGGTCTCTTTAGGTGGGGAATAATACATATTAACCTGAATTAAAGTTTTATTTTTTTTTAAAGACCAACATTAAGGTTAATAGTATATATTATTAGGCTAACACTATATGTTGTTATGTTTTACCAGAACAATATATGTTATTAGTTTTTGACTATTATTTTAAAAGCCTTGTCCAGCTTCGCTCTCTTTTTCCTTCTACATCAACCAGATGAAAGTATATTTTTATTTGTTTTTACCAGGCACAGACCTTATCTGGATCCAATCTTTTAAAGACTGTTAGAGAATCTCAGGTTTAAGAAGCAATTTTATGAATGGTCTTTACTATCTACTGATTGAAAGGACAGCTTGTATTAAATTTTACCCACTGGGAATAGCTAAATCATTTTTTTGAATTCTTTAGCTTATTTAGAAAATACTGAGTTCTAAATTGAATTTTATACTTCCATTTCATAAAAATACCTAGTTTTTATTCTTTAGCTATTTCTGAAGCTATAACTATTGTGCTATGAGATAATGCAATGAAATTTAAAGAAGAAATAAAAGGCAAGATGATAGGCAACGGCAATTACTGTCATTACATTATGCTCACTTAAGCAAGGTAATTTAGCTAGAGGTTTATATATCTATGAATCAAATCCTTTTGGAGATCATGACCTGTAGATTTTACAGTTCTATAGCTTATAGATATTTCAGTCTGGAACACTGTAACACAGATCCATTTATGTGAAGCAATTCCAGCCTTTTTCTCACAAATAAAAACAATTACTTTAACTTACTTTAACTTTTTTTTTTCATTTGGCAACTGATATCATATTAAATCTGTTACAGAAAGAGGAAGACCTATAAAGACAGCCAATTATTTCTCTACTGCTTTTATATAATTTTATATTTCCTTCCAGAATAGTAGAGCATTTTCCATAGACATTTTTTTTTTTTTTGGAGAGGTATTTTGCTATAGGGCATGTGCGCTCACCAGACAGACAGAGACAGAGAGACAGAAAGCCAGAAATCACCCCCCAGGGGTGATGGCCACGTCGCAATCCCTTCTCCATTCTCCTCTCGGGATCTTGGACACACACGCACACGCGCCCGGTGTGAGTTTTAAGCTACAGGGTCCACGATGCGAACTGCGGTGGACTACATGGGAGTCCAGCGACATACCCATTACACTAACTGCTGGTCCCCATGGACATATTTTTTAAATATTTAAAATATTGACTTGACAAAGATATAAAAATGACACCAATAATTGCAGCAACATTACTTACATTTTTTAGAAGTTTAAAAACATTTATGTCAGATCTAGATTTTTGAAGTAAATACAGTAGAAAATTTAAGAAATACCACATTTTCTGTTTTTTCTTTTCACATAGGCAAGCCATGTTTCTTTGTATGATAATAAAAAGATGAAATTGGTTTAAAATATAAGTAAAATTTTAATATGCTTTTACCAAAATATGGTGCCCTTAAGAAAGTAAAATAGTTCCTCAATTTTTAAGCATTTTTCTTATAAAAAGAAACTAGTTGTTATAAAATAACAGATAATTATATGACAGAGATTTAATAATTCCTTACACAACTTTCCATTAAACTTTTCAGAGAGAGACACTATTTAAAATGTAATAATATGCGTTCTACCAGACATTTTCAGGACAAAAATCATTCTTCGTCTTTTTTTTTTTTTTTTTTTTTGGAGAGGTTTTCGCTATAGGGCGCATGCTTCTCGCCAGACAGACAGAGAGAGATCTAGAGACAGAAAGCGAGAAATCACCCCCCAGGGGCGATGGTCACGCTGCAATCCCCTCTCCTCATTCTCCTCTCGGGATCTTGGGCATGCATGCACATGTGCCCGGCATGGGTTTTAAGCCATCGGGTCCGGGACGCAAACTGCAGTCGACTACATGGGAGTCCAGCGACATAGCCATTACGCTAACTGCTGGTTCCCAAAAATCATTCTTCTTTGAATTATGCTTGAATTTCTTTCTGAAAAATGGAATGATATTAAATATACTTGAGTTTTAGATAACAATATTTTGTGGACATCTCATATTTGTACTTAAAGATAATTTTTTAAGTTACTTCCACATTTTTTCATGTATGGTTTAATGACTAAACAATGTATTTCAAACTTGTCTTTGCTATATTTCTTTTTTTAAGAATTATTTTATATTTAACTTTATTGATTTATTTTAATTTGACTAGAGAGGGGCAGAGAGAGAGAGAGAGAGAGAAAGTTAGAAAGCAAGCTGCCTAGTCTGGGACTCAAACAGCAATTATTCATGTAGGAGTCCAGCACCCTTAATCACCATGCTACCTGCCGACCCCATCTTTGCTATATTTCTTTTTTCTTTTCTTTTCTTTTTTTTGAGAGGTTTTCTCTATAGGGCACGTGTGCTCGCCAGACAGACAGAGACAGAGAGACAGAAAGCGAGAAATCACCCCCCAGAGGGGATGGTCATGCCGCAATCCCTTCTCCTCCGTTCTCCTCTCGGGATCTTGGGCACGCACGTCTTTGCTATATTTCTAAAAGTCATATTAATTTTTTTATTTTTTGAGAGATGCCTCCTATAGGGACTCTGTCTAGAAAGACAGAGAAAGAGAGACAGAATGTGAGAAATCATCCCCTGTACCTGGTGTAAATTTTAAGCTGTCGGGTCTGAAGTTCAAACCACGGTCAACCACGTGGAAGTCCAGCGATGTAACCATTACACTATCTGGTGGTCTTATCATATTAATTTTTAGCCAATTCCTTTGGTGTACTCTCTTATGTTTTCATAATTTCTCTTAATTTGCCTGAGGGTGCAAGTGCTCACTGAAAAGAGACAGAAAGGCAGAGAGAGAGAGAAGGAAAGTAAGAAAGCAACCCCTATGGGGCATGGTCATGCTGTAATCCCTTCTCCTTTATTTTTCCCCACTTCTAGGATTGGGGGTACATATGCACATATGCCCAGTGTTTCGAGCCACCTGGTCTGAGACTTGAATCGTGTAGTCAACTATGTGGAATCCAGCTGTCCTGACCACCAGGCTGACTCTGTTTTCATAATTTTTTAGGTGATTCTTTTGGACTTTCAGACATATAATTACATAAAATTCAAAAATAATAACTTTTCTACATTGTATATGAATACCATTTTTTCTCTTATTTCTTGAATTAGTTAATACTTACAGAGCAATGAAGAATCATTTTCATGGGATAGCTTGCATCCTAGTTTGATTTGATTTTAGCAAGTATAATATAGATTTTTACTATTGACTATGGCACTGGTATTGGTGTGCAGTCATTTCTTGTAGTAACTAACCCGAATCTCACCTTAACCCTGATTCTAATTGTTGCTTCAAACCTCAATCATGCTATAATTTTTCTACCTAGTTTTATTTTTAGTTTCTTTGTTTCAAAGTTAAATAAATCTAAAATAACATCTTTGAAAAGTTTTAATGAGAATTGCTTTTAGAGACTGTCCAAGTCAATTATTTGTAATTCACTCTCATTTTAGACAAGAGAGCTTTATTTGGATCTTCTACTTATCTAACTGCAGAGTGGCTTCTCCTTGAATCCTTTGTGGCTTACATGGGCAGTTTCTATCAATGTACAATGATTTGTTTTCCCCAAATAAACTACTTTATAAATGTGGAAGGGTTCCCAGACTGGCTAACAAAATCCCAATTTACCAGTGACTCAATGATTTAACTAAACTAGATTACTACTAGTATGATTTCAACTCTTCCATAGTTAGAGTCCATGAAGTTAAAGTCTTCGACAAGCCCCAGCTGTTGTTTTGGCCTAGGTAGCTACTGGCAATGGTAGAGGGCTAATATGTTTCCATTATTCCTTAGGCCTTAGCCCAATATGGATTAATTATCCACGTCTACACCAAAGCTGTAGCTGTCCAGTCTGCCAAGCAGACCCATCTCAATACTGTTCAAATGGGTCTGAGGCTTCCCTCGTGCTGCCAGTATGTCCACACGCCATGGAACCTATTTGTTTCATTTCCTGTGACGTTGCCTTTGTCCTTGCCACCATGAGCTCTAGTTGAGATATCTGTAATTGCATTTGTGATTTTGACCTTCACTATCCTTTCCATACATTCTCCTCAGAGGGGTCAAAGGATAATCTCCTAAACATAAATCAGATCACAGTCCGTTCACTCTTAAAACTCCACATGATTTTTACTTGTGTACATGTAACTTCTTGTTCTTTTGATTTTAGGTTTTTGTCATAGAGTGAGTGTACTCACATGGAGAGAACAGATAAAGACAGAGAAAATGAGAAATCACCCCTGGGGGAATGGTGGCAGCTGCAATCCCTTCTGCTCCAGTCTCCTCTCAGGACTGTGGGCATGCACACACATGCCCATGTGATTTTTAAGTCACTAGATCAGAGACTCGGACCATGGTCTGCTGTATGCGAATCCAGTGCCTTAACCACCTCGTCAGCTTCTGGCCCTTAAATGTAACATTTTAAATGTGATCTTTGTGGTCCTTTATGGCTGGTCTACCTCACCATCCTCACCTAGTACTGCTCTCTGTTATTCACGATACAGATGCCTGACTGGATTTCTCATTTTGAAAATCTTGCATGACTTTTATTGACTTAGAGGCTTTGGAACTATTATTCTCTCCCTGTAAAACTCTTCTTTCCACTCCTTGCCTGGATAATTCCATATGTTTCAAATCTGTTTCAATGACCCTTTCTCAAGGAAACTTTTTTTTCTCTGATACCTTATTCTAATGTTTATTGCCTATTACAGTGTCTCATAGTGCATAATTATTATCTTTCCTAATGAGGGTTTTTTTTTTTTTTTTTTTTTTGAGACGTTTTCGCTATAGGGCGCATGTGCTTGCCAGACAGACAGAGAGAGACAGAAAGCGAGAAATCACCCCCCAGGGGGGATGGTCACGCCGCAATCCCTTCTCCTCCATTCTCCTCTCGGGATCCTGGGCACGCATGCACACATGCCCGGCATGAGTTCTAAGCCACCGGGTCCAGGACGCAAACTGCGGTCGACTACGTGGGAGTCCAGGGACATAGCCATTACACTAACTGCTGGTTCCCACGAGGGGTATTGAAAAAGGTCATACAATATACCTATACATATATAGTTTTCAACAGAGAACTCTACATTTTTGGTGTTAAATGGTTCTTCCCTTTGCCCCCCATGCCCACTCTCTACCACCCACTCCCCACCACCCACTCCCCTCCCTTACAGCCTCTGGTATCTACATTTATCCTTTCCACTATCATATCTTCATATCCTTCTCCTTCTGCTAGAGTGCTGATATATTATTTTTTTTTCATTGCACATCTTTACAGTGTACAGCATGGTTTTTCCCAGCATGAGTACAGTGGACATTAGTCAAGACAATGATATCACCATGTACATTATCATCAGCAGACCACTCTTCATATTTGTGTCTATTAAGTGTGATGTTTGTTCTCTGTGGGGACTTTATATAAAATGTGAATTTAATTAATCTGAGAAAGAAAAATAAAATAAAAGAGAAAAAAAAATCTCTCCTCTATAGTGCCATCAGAGGGCAGTTGCCTATCTGTACCCACAGAGTGGCCATCACAGCCCTGAGATCCAGGCCAGTCTATCAGCACATTGGCTGACTTGGTAATTCAAGCAGTGATACTAGCGTGAACAGTTTCAGGAGAACAGGAAACAAACAAACAAAAAAAGGTCATAAAATGCATATTATGAAAAGGCTATGCATGGATTTCAAATGTTTTTCACACACCCAAATGAAATCATGTAAATTCTACTTTTTCCCAAACTTTTTGAAGTCCTCTTGTATAAGATACAATGATCGGTAAATATTTATTTCTGTATTCGTAATGGTTCTTCTCCATCAATCCCAGATCCATGCCCACAGAAGGTGTGGCATTTAATGTACATTTTTATGAAAAGTACCGAATGGGTGAGTAAATTAATAAGTAAACGAAATAGACAAATATGCTTCACTGGCCCCTAAAGAGATCCTCATATTAAATTACGATAATAAATTTCATTTATTTAAGTGCTATTTCACAATCTCTGTGTTTTGACAGCGGTGTAAAAGCAATGTGCTCTAGTCTTAAACACCTCAAACTTACCCATTTCCTCATTCCCCACCTTTGTTCTTTGTACTGAACTGAGTTGCAAAGGGCCTCCATTCTCAGCCTCATATGTGAGACTCAATTGTATTGGAGATATGGCTAACATATATACCAGCTTTTTAAAAGTTTTGGCTTTTTAAATGTCTCATACCTGCCTTTACTGCTGAATGACCAAGATCCAGATCCAAAGATTACTACTCAATACTAAATCTTGTTAACTAGTCTATATTTTGAGTGTATTGCATCATGTTAATCATACAGGTTTTTATTTCCTCAACAATTTTTATGTCTTTTTCTGCATGTCTTATAAAAGCATTTTGTAAATTTTGATGTGTGTAATATAACGGAGTTTTTAGAGGCAAGTAAATACCTTATCTAAGCTCTTCACCTCTAAAAATATGTATTGAAGATGGTTATTCCTTCATTTAAAAGATGTTCTCCTTCATTAATCTAATCAGAAAACACAACAGCATACCAAGACACTTACACAGAAGGCTAATAATTGTAAGAGGAATGAGATGTAAAACAAACAAGAACTACATTTTACTTAGTTTTTCAGCAAGAATTAATAATTAACCTAAGAAATAAGGTTTGGAAGGTAGGCTGTACATTATCAAACATCCAAGTTAGGTTTTTCCTTCCTAAGAAGAACTTTGATATTTGAAATTGACAACATGGATGATGTTGAGATGAGACATATAATCTAGATTTGAGTTAGTCAGCCACAAAGCCAGACAAAGTCATTCATTTTGCTTAAAAATCAGAGACCTTTCTGTCTTTCAAATCAACTTCAAGGAAGAAAATGTTATAATTTAATTTAAATGAATGCTACAAATCATCTGATATTGAGGATCAAGGTGACTCATTGATCCAGACACTTGGCACACTAAGAGAAATGGGAAAATAAGTTCAATAATAACAACCCCACCTACATTAAATAATTCTTTATGTATAGATGGTGACATAGTCTGAATCTATTTCAGCACATTATTTATTTTAGAGTCTTACCTAGATGAGCATTTACGACTTTCTTTAATGTCTTTATATTTTCACAAGAAGCTACTATTTCATGCAGTTCATTATTTTTGTTTTCTCAAAAGCTTTTTATCAGTTTGTATATATACACATAATACATGATTTATATATATCTGTATGGATGTCTTCTTATGTATATGCACATATAATAGTAAACTACAATATACATAAACAATTCTGAAAAAAAGTTCTATGTTTTATTCTTCCTTTTTAATTTTAAAAATTTATTTTAAAATTTTGTTTTGGTTTGGTTTTTAGGTGTTTGCCATAGGGCATGTGTGCTCAACAGAGAAAGACAAAGAGAGACCGAGAGAGGGAAAATGAGAAATCCCCCAGGAAGTATGGCCACGCCACAATACCTCATTCTCCATTCTCCTCTCAGAATTGTGGACACGTATGCATATGTGCCCAGTGTGACTCTCAAGCCTCTAGGTCTGGGGCTCAAACTGTGGTCAGCCATGTGGGAGGCCAGCATCACCATACCACCTGTAGGCACTAAATTATTTTATTTAAATTTTAAAGTTTATGTAGTTTATTCATAATTGAGAGGGCATATACACATGTGAGAGAGAAAGATAGGTGCAGAGGCACCAACCAGGTCCTGCCATGCTTTGATTCTCCCATCCCTGGCCCTCTAGCTTGTCAGAATCCCATGAGCCACATGTTTATAAGCTGACCTGGGGATCCAAACTTTCAGTTAATCCTGTGGCTTCCAGTACTGTAATTGTTGCTGACCTTGTCATCAGTCTGGGCCAACTTCTCTTTTTTTATAGTCTACTATAATGTTTGAAAAATTATCTTCATAAATGTGTTTTTTTTTTTTTTGAGGATTTTTCCATATTGCATGTGTGATGGCCAGAGGGAGACAGAGAGACACAGAGAGACAGCAAAAGTAAGAAATTATCCACCAGGGGAATGGCCACCCCACAATTGCTTCTTCTCCATTCTCCTCTCAGGATTGTAGGCACGCATGCACACACGCCCAGCCTGATTTTCAAGCCACTGGATCTAGGATTCAAACCACAGTCAGCCATGTGGGAGTCCAGTATCTTAACCACTATGCCATCCACTGGCTCTGCATGTGTATTTCTTTTACAAAAATTTAAAACAAGATCTACTTCAAAATCTTGAATTACTGTAGACTCTTAGAAACAGCCGTGTTTGTGAGTTAAACATCTGAGTTCATGTCAATTGACTTAGTTCTAAAGGTGACATGTATGAGTAGGTTGTTCCCGTGAATCTTGGATTTGGCATGCATACACTCAAAGACCAGAAGCAGGACAGGTCTCAGAGGTGCCAGCTGAGAACAGCAGATCAAATAACCTAGCCATTTCTTGACAACTCTGTCTTCTCTATTCATGTTGCACATCCAATGAACTATTTAGAAGCAATAAGTCTTTCTCTCAGTTCATAATAGAAATTGACTAGTAGTGTTACTCATGGAAATGAATTAAAAGAAAACATACCTGAAACAGTGGTCGCTCTTAGCCAGAGTTAAAAATTTGAGAGAAATGTAATAATATAATATTCAATTTGTGGTTTGATCTGTTTAATTAATATTTTTTGAACATCTCCTCACAACTGGCACTGTCCAGGGTAGCATATTTAATAATGACCAAAACAGATATTTACAGTGACCATATATAGCACAAATTCTAGCAAGAATCAAATGTCTTAAACTGTTCTGTATGTATGTGTGTATATATGGATGTAGGTATTTCTTAAGTTCTTTCAGTGAATACTTATATAACCTTTAATTTGTGACATGCATTTTCCAACACTTGATAAATCTTGCCTCGTTTAACTCTTCTTCAATCTTATCAGGTATACCATATACTTTTACACATGAGGAAGATGAGTTGCATGATTAAGTAACTTACTCAAGGTGACAGGCTGTGAACCTCAAGAGTCTGGGTTTAATCATTTGCTATTCTCTATAGGAAGAAAGGAGAAGGTGAGTTTAAAATGTTACACCTTTGGCTCCAGTCAGGGAGAACAAAGGTTTGGTCAAAATAGTTTCTTTCTTCCATAAAGTTGTATAAGAATAAATGTGTCATTCAGCTGAAAATTGACTCACATTTTTTTTTTTTTAACTATGAAGCAGAGGGGTAGGTAATACTTTTTATAACTGATTGTTTTCATGGTAAGGGAAGTTTTCTTTGAAATGTTTAAGACTGACTTCTTTTACAAGTTGAAGTTACAGAGTGGATCACTTCTGCTGATTACTGCAGAAACATGTCCTCTCAAGCTAAACAGACTACAGAGGAGAATATTTATAAACTAGATTATGCATATATTACAGATGGAAAAGGCTTGTAATGTAAAAAAAAAAAAAAACTGCTTCATAAACATAGATTTCTAAGGAGAAGCAAACATCAAGTATTAATGATCAGGAGCTGACTGACATTTCTACTTCAAGGCTAGGCTATACATTCATGGTTAAGCCTGGCTGGCTCTAGAGTTTTCAAAGCCTAGAGAAAGAAGAGGCAAGGATTAGAGTTTCTGACTTACATGCTACCTATCCCACAGCAAATGCTAGGCAATGGTACCGCTCTTTTAGAATGTCTTCATTCCAAGAAACGTAAATCAATGTGAAGAATGTCCTAGAGCTTGTAAAATCTACTTTTTGTGCAGCTGAATAATTATTTTATATGCATTTATTTATATTATTGTATCCTTTTCCTTCTCAATGAGAGTGTTATAAACTATTGCATAATACATGAGCTATATTGTATATTTATCTCAGCCAGAAAATTCAGGATAAGGATTCCAATGTTAATGTCAGGTCATACCAAGCAATTAAGACTTGATGATTTTGTAATGCATACCAGCCTGAAAATGTTAGGGGGGAAACACAGACATGGTAAATAGCAATACTTACATGAGAGTGCTTCAGATGACTTTCTTCCACAGAAAACATGAAGTTTATCGAGATCAGCAGATGGCATAATGGTTACTTTGCTGGACTCCCACGTAGTTGACCATGGTTTGAGTCCCAGACCTGGTAGCTTAAAACTCACACCAGGTGCATGTGTGTGCGTGTCCAAAATCCTGAGAGGAGAATGGAGGAGAAAAGATTGCAGCATGGCCATTTCCTCTGGTGGGGAGAGGGTGATTTCTGGTTTTCTGTCTGTCTCTCTCTGTCTCTCTGGAGAACACACTTAATAAAACTCTACAGGAATAAAATTAGTGTGATTTTGACAAGTACACATAAAGATAACAGAAAAATAATAAAGAATTTAGAAATAGACACACAACTATATAGTGATTTTAGTGAATTAATTTTTGACAAAAGTGTCAATGTAATTCAATGGTAAAGAAAAGCATTTTCAACAAAAGATGCTAGAGAGGCCAGCAGGTGGTGTGGTGGTTAAGGGCACTGGGCTTCCACATGGCCAACCATTGGACCTGATGGCTTGCTTCCTAACTTTCCCTCTCTCTCACTCTATTTCTCTCTGGTCAAATTAAAACAAATACATAAGTAATATTAAATAAAATAATTCTAAACATAAATAAAAGATCCTAGAACAACTGGATATTCATGGGAAAAATAGTGACCTTCTACCCTTAGTTCTTATTGTAAACCAAAAAAATAACAAAGTAGATAATTGATCTAAATATAAAGGCTGTACTGACAACATTACTATAAGAAAACTTAAAATATCTTTTGCATATTTGGAGTAGCAAAACTTTCTTAAGTAGACATAAAATGATATCTATAAAAATGATAAAGTTAGCATCATAAATTAAAAACTTTTATTCTCTACAAAATAATATTACTAAAGTGAGAAAAAAGTCATAAATATAGAGATAATAAATATGTCTATCAAAGGACTTCTATCCAACATATAAAGGACTCTTATTACTGAAGATTAACAATATAGCTTTTAAAATGAGTAAAGAACCTGAATAGATACTTCACAAGAGAAGATATAAGAATGGCCAACTAGCACATGACAAGATGCTCAGCATCATTAGTGAAATATTAATAACATGGTGAGATATCATTTCATACTTAGTAGAACAGCTAATTTTCAACATGTTGGAAATACAAATGTTGATGAGAATTCAGAACTCATGCCTTTATATATGAAAAAACATTTTCACATATAAAGTGAATATGTTATCTGCTCTAACAACACTAAACCTATATATCGCTCTGGAAAAATAAAATACATGTATCTACTGGGCCAGCTAGATAGTGTGGTGGTTGGGGAAGCTGGATCTCATATGGTCAACTGCCTGCTGGAGTCCTGAACTGGCAGCTTGAAGTACACACCAGGCATGTGTATGTGTATGCCCAATATCTAAGGAAGTGAGGGGACTAGAGCTTGGTCATCCCCTCCAGGGGGGGCACTTTCACACTTTCTCTGTCTCTCTCTAGCAAGTGCATGTACCCTACAGCAAACTTTATGTCTATAAACTGCACAAAAAATGGTCAAAAAATATTCATTGCAATTTTACTCATAAGAGCCAGAAACTAGAAACAACATAAATGTTTATAAAATGGGAATTGGATAAACAAATTATGTAATATCCACACAATCTTACTCAGCAATATAAAGTAATGAACTACTAATGCATTTAACAACATTGAGGTATCTTTAAAAAAGTATTATTATCTTAAATGAAAACAGCAAAAGACCACATCTGCATGCTGTATAGTTCCACTTATATAAAACACTAAAAAAAAGGTAAATATAATATATAATTAAAGAAAGCAGAGCGATGTTTGCCCAGGACTGTGGGTATAGGCTGGGTATTAGGGAAGAACATGATGAAATCTTTTGGGGAATGGACAAATTGGTGTATATGTTAATTATAGTCATGGCTACAACTACACATGCATTTGTTTAAACTCATTGGATTGTATATTTAAAGTATGCATATTTTATTGTAAGCAAGGTAAAACAGTATAATTTTCAAAATTGGTTCTTGATCAAAGCAACGTTTGAGCTGTGAGTACACATGGAAGAATTCAACATGATGGTGGATAAAGCAACCTGTAAGTCCATGAATATGTCCTGGTAGAAGGATTGTAAGAAGGAAAGGGAAATTCATATCCAGAATAAGTTTCCATTAGGTTGGAAAGAAAAGGGTGAGCAGGAAGATTCAGAACTACACAGCTCCGTAAGAATTTAATTCATAATGCTGCTTAAGAAAGAATCTATTATATACAAACATACATCATATTCACCATCTTTGCGAGACTTTTATTGAGGGGTCACAAAAATATTAGTAGGGGGACCAGCAGTTAGCATAATGGCTATGTCGCTGGACTCCCACGTAGTCGACCGCGGTTCGAGTCCTGGACCCGGTGGCTTAAACTCACGCAGGGTGCGTGTGCGTGCATGCCCAAGATCCAAAGAGGAGAATGGAGGAGAAGGGATTGCGGTGTGGCCATCCCTTCTGGGGGGTGATTTCTCACTTTCTATCTCTCTGTCTGTCTCTGTCTGTCTGGCGAGTGCACGCACCCTATAGCAAAAACCTCTCCAAAAAAAAAAAAAAAAAAAATTAGTAGGAACTTTTAAAATTGTTATAAAATGATTTTGTTTTACAGAACACTGCCTTGTCACTGTCATATATAATGTGTATGTTATATATGACAAAGAATGCAGCGTCATCTGTTGAATTGACAGAGCCTAGTGAACTCTAAGTGAATGTTAATAATTAAAAAAAAATTGAATTGTCATGTAATGAGGAATTTGAGTAAAAAATAGTTTATTTAAGTGCTTTTAATCAGATGCATTAAGATTACTGAAAGCAGAACATGTCACTTATAATTATCAATCACATATTATTTAATGTTATGGGGAGAGTACAGTCATGAGTTACTTAACAACAGGGATCCATTCAGAGAAAAGAGTCGATAGGTGATTTCATTGTTGTGTAAACACCACAGAGTGCACTTACAAAACCTAGATGGACTAGCTTACTACACACCTGGCCTATACAGTATTGGCTACTGCTCCTGGACTACAAACCCGTAGAACACTTTACGGTACAGAATACTGGAAGCCACTGCACCATAATGGTAAGTGCTTGTGTGACTAACATATCCAGACCTGGAAGGGTACAGTATAAAACATGGAATAGGGCATTTACCGTGAATGAACCTGCAAAGCTGGAAGTTGCCATGGGTGACTGAGTGGTGAGTGAACGTGAAGGCCTAAACGTTTCTGTACTTCTACTATAGACTTTCTCAACACTGTACACTTAAGCTACAATTAAAAAGATATTTTTATTATTATTTGTCTTTCAGCAATAAGTTAACTTTAACAGGCTTTAGCTTTTTTATTTTATAAACTTTTACATTTTTAAACTTTTTGATCCTTTTGTAACAACACAGTTTAAAACACACCCACATTGTACAGCTATACAAATATATTTTCTTTATATATGTCTATAAATTTATTTCTAATTTAACGTTTTTATTTATTTATTTATTTAAATTTTCTTTTTAAAGACTAATGCAAAAGCATGCACATTACCCTAGCCCTACCCCAGGTCAGGATCATACATTTCGAGGGCTCAAATTCCACGTCTTGTCTTTCTGGGAAGGCCATGGTGAACAAAACAATACGAGACTAAATCAGCACACAAGAAAATAATGTGATCAGGAGATGTAGTAAAACCAGCTGCATGAGGCTGCTGCTAGTGTGACACAGCATACTAATTCACAGTAATTTTTATTTTCTAAGTAGAAGGAGTATATTCTGAAATAATAATGAAAAGCATGACATATTAAATACATAAACCAGTAACATAATCATTTACTAAGTACTAGGTACTGTACGTAATTGTATGTGCTATACTTTCGTACAACTAGCAGCGCAGCAAGCTTGTTTAAACTAGCGTCGCCGTGACCACAAGTGATGTACTGTTCTCCAATGCCACAGCTACATCACTAAGGGATAGGCATTTTTCAGCTCCCTTGTGATTTTTTCTCAAAGGTCACTTGTTTATTTCTTCTATGAGAAAAAGAGCAAAAGAGAAAGACAGAGAAACAGGGTCACCTGGCTATAATCTACCCCAGCTTCAGCCAGGATCACAGGTGCATGTATGCACACTTGGAGTGCACAGTGAGGCCTCCAGATGAGATTGTGTTGGTCCACTTGCATTACCACTGCACTGCTGTTGGCCCTTCTATTATAACCTCTGGGACCACCAGCACATATGCAGTCTGAACTGTCTGAAATATCATCATGTGGTGCATGGCTATATGTTAAAGTTACTCTTAATGATTTAGGACTTTGCAAGGGCTTTAGTATATACTCCCTGTGAACACAATGGGAAGTGTACCATACTTTGACAGGAAGTTTAAGTGCCATGAAAACGTTTAGCAAAACAATATACTTTTTTTGTGCTCACAGCTTATGATGAGTATATGAAAACTCATTCTGTATTTGATCACTTTTAATTCTCATTGACATGCCAATAAGATGTATTTTTAAAAAATCTTCATGAAGCAAAACCTTTTCTAAAAAAGCACACACAATATTTTTTCTCCCCTCTGTGAACTATATTTTACACTGTCAGTTTATTTTAATGTCTGAATAATGTAAAGAAATATAATAAAAACAAGGGCACTTAAAGAGGAGTTAAAACATTTGTATATGATATGCCCAAATTACATGAGTATATTCAGATCAGGAGATAATTTTTTAATCCAAAAATAATATCTACCAAGCAATTTAGGGGCCAGAAGGTGGCATAGTTATTAAGGTGCTGGACTCCCACATGGCCAACTGCAATTTGAGTCCCGTATCCAGTGGTTTGAAACTCATGTTGGGTGCATGTACATGAGTGCCCCAAATCCCAAGAGGACAAGAGAAGAAAAGGGTTTTCGGCATGGCCATTACCCCTGGAGGGTGATTTCTCACTTGTTTTCTCACTGTGTGTCTCTAGAAAATTCACAATAGCAAAAATTTCTTTAAAAGAAAGCAAGTAATTTAAAATATAAAGTATTAGAGTTTGGAAGGATATAATAACACCATGCCATTATCTCAAGAAACTTAGGATAACATGAATTAAATAACTTCTAAAAGCTTTTAGTCTGGCCTATCTGCCATGGCACAATAGATAGCTCAATGCTCTTTAATGCTGGAAGCTTATTGAGAGATCAGGGTTTGGTACCCAGTCAAGCTGTACATGCCAAGGACATATGTATGCCTGTAATTCTGTCTGGCTGTTATGATTGAGGGGAAGATTGTGGCTTGAGATTTTGTTAGGAGTTCTTATCTTTCTCGTTTTTGTAAGAGAAAAAAAGAAAAACTTTGGAGAAAAAAAGAAATAGAAAAAGAAAAAAGAAAGCTTGTGCTGTCTCCAGGACTCAAATTTTAATTTATTTCAATGCCAGATTTTAGTCTCACAATTTACATCTAAATACATTGGATGTGGGCAGTAAACAGAATAAATACATAACATCCTGCCAACACATTATTTTGGATATAAACATTTCTCTATCATGCATCTTTCATGCATCTTCTGCAATATAAGTGGCTTTTCCCAGTCTTTTATTTGTCTGTAGGTTCACTCATATCCATCTTTTTATTGTAGACTACTACAGAATACGTATCTCTTTTTATGATAGACTTTATTTTTTTTTTGGAACACTTCTACATTTACAGAAAAAAAAAATTGAAAGGATAGTATAGTTTCCCTATAAACTTATACCTAGTTTTGCTATTATGAATATGTTACATTAATATGATACATTTCTTACAATTATTGAACTAATATTGAAACAGTAACTGAATACACAATTTAGATTTCTTTAGTTTTAAACTAAGTAGACATTGTCTATTAGAAGATCTTGTCTAGATACCAAATTACCTTTAGTTACTGTGTCTGCTTAGGCTCTTAGATGTAGTAGTTTATCAGACTCTCCTAACCTTACTGATGTTGAGTTTTGAGGTGTTCTTTTTTTTTTTTTTTTTTGATAGGTTTTTGCAATAGGGCGCTTGCGCTCACCAGACAGACAGAGAGAGACATAGAGACAGAAAGTGAGAAATTACACCCCCCCCCCCCCAGGGGGATGGCCATGCCGCAATCCCTTCTCCTCCATTCTCCTCTCGGGATCTTGGGCACACACACACACACACACGCCCGGCGTGTTTCAAGCCACCGGGTCCAAGACGCGAACCGCGGTCAACTACATGGGAGTCCAGTGACATAGCATTATGCTAACTGCTGGTCCCAGTTTTAAGGTGTTCGGAACATTTAGAATTTTGTAGAATATCTTGCAATTGCGCTTTTTTTTTTTCTTTTTCATTTTTCAGTCAAGATTAGACTACAGTAATGGGCTTCGGGAAGGAAGATCACAAAGGTGAAATGACATTTTTGTCATATCTTATTAAGAGTATGCACCATTGATATGATTTATGACTGCTTGTCGTGCCCTTGATCACCTGACTGTGGGAGTGCACGTCAAATTTCTCCACATAAAGCTACTTATTTTTTCTCTTTTCTATATTATATCTTTGGAAGCATGTTCCAATGCACATCCTTCACTTGAAGAATGTAGACCTATATTCTTTTTTTAAAAGAGGAGTAGTATACATATAAATATTTTAGAATTCTACTGCAAAGGATATTTGTCTCCTCTTTCATTTTTTAATTTATTCAATAATTTATTCATGTAAGTATGGACTCAAAGATATTTACTTTGCACATTGGGTTAGAATTGATAAAGCAAACTTGTACAAATTGTTCAAATTGGTCAAGTATTCTTTGCCACACTCCCTCAAGGGTTTGTTTGTTTGTTTGTTTGCTCTTTTCCTTAACAGTTACTTTCTGTATATAAAAATTTCCTGGCTCATCTTGTCGTTTTCCACTTTCAGTCCTAAAATCAGTCAGTTGTCCTAGAAGCCATGTTCTTTTTTTTTTTTTTTAAGAAATATTTATTTAACTTTATTTATTCATTTATTTACTTTTAATTTTACCAGAGAGAGAGAGAGAGAGAGAAGGTGAGAAAGCAATCTGCCAGATGTGAGACTCGTACTGTGGTCAGCCATGTGGGAGTGTCCAGCGCCCTAACAACCATACCACCTGATGGTCCCACCTTTTTCTTAGAGAACAATTTAAGCAACAAAGATCTTGGAGCTCATTGGGTCTGGAGACCTACTTTAATTCATAGGTTTATTGTATTTTTCCTTCACCAGTGAAATTTATGAAGCAGCACAAATATATCTTCAAAGATACTCAATAGTTACTTAACATTATTCTATCAAAACTATTTACTATTGTATTTTCAGAGTTGGAAGATGATACTTGCTATCATAATTTATACAGAATCTCTGTGTTAAATTAATCAAAATTAGTGTTGTGAATTCCCAGTCATTTACTCTACTTCTTTTGTCTTCTTAGCAATACTTCATTGACTTTCATTTACTCCTCTTCTTTTGTCTTCTTAGCAATACTTCATTGACTTGAGTTACTCAACTTTGCCTTCAGTTCTGGACCCCAAAGAGTTGATAAGCAGAATGTGTGAAGAGGTTAGACAGCCTCTTATCTAAATTTAGTCCCTAAGCACTCAACTGGATTGAAGCTCATCATCAGGTTTTTTTTAGCTTTTATTTCTTCTTGTAGATCTTCCAAAATATTTTCATTTGGAAAGTGCATTTCCAGATTTGGAGAGATGGATTCTCATAAAAGAGATTTTAAGAAGAAGCAAATGAGTTTTCTAGGAGAAGAAAGAGAGTTTGGCACAGTGACATTATATTTTGGGTCTTAGGAGAGGTTGGTAACATGCCAAAGTGATAATAGTATAGCTCTCTGTTCCCCACAGTCAGTGACACAATATTTTTCTATATTGCTAGATTACGTATTTTCTTCAGAGAGTCCCTGCTTGGAGATGAAAAACAATAAAAACAATCTCTAATGAGTATTTACTATTGATGGTCACAACAGTAAAGCTACAAATTTTTTTTTATTTTTACTTAAAAAGATATTTAGTATTAAAATATTTGTACTTCCTTCATGTTTATGTAAAATTATGTTGATAACCTATTTAATGTTTTAACATGGCCTTTTACATGATAAAGCTGTTCACAAAAGCTTAAATCTAAAGGGAAGATGGTTACAAAAAAACCTTTCTTTGCAAAGCCATCAATTTTATTCTTTTAAACTAAAGGCTTCTAAAGAAGACACTAAATTGAAGTACAATGGCTTGTAATTGAAATTTTAATTTTCAGAGACATTTTATTTTTAAATGTTTTTCTTCAGTGGCAAGAGAGTATTTGTATTCAGCATAGAAAGAGAGAAAGAGAAAGCACTGGCCCCCTCAATTGGGCATGGTCACCTGCAAACCTTTTCCATGCATTCTTCCTTCTCTTCAGGATCTGAGGTATTTATGAACACATTCTTACACAAATCCGTAATTCTGGGTATTCATGCACACATTTCAAGACACCAGAATGGGGGTTAAGTTTAGGGTTAGGGTTGGGATCCAGCCCCCTTAACCAATGTACTATGGGACTGGCCCTTCAGGTGGTATTTACAAAGTTCAATTTAAATGCTATACATTATTTAAATACAGCAGAAGATCATTTCATTTTCAAAAAGTTTAATTTCTTTCTTCCTTCATTTTTTAAATTTTCTGGCGTTCCTAGGTACTCAACAGAGAGAGAGAAAGATGAGCGGGGGCAAGGAAGTACCCTCCCACGGGGAGTGGTTACCTTACAATTCTTTTTCCATTTCTTCCCCCTTTTGTCACTTTTCCACATGCACACACATGTATTCCACATGTTTTTTTTAAAGATTTATTTTATTTAACTTTTATTTCTTTATTTCTTTATTTTAATTTTATCATAGAGACACAGAGTGAGAGAGTGAGAGAGAGAGAGAATGTGAGAAAGCAAGCCTCCAGAAGTAGGACTTGAACCATGGTTGGCCATGTGTGAGTCCAGCACCCTTAACCACCATGCTACCTGCTGGCCTCCCACTCCACATGTTTCTCAAGCTACTGGGTCTGGGACTCAAACCGTATGGTTCTCCATGTGGGATCCAGCCTCCTTAACTATCATGCTATGGATTGGCCTTCAGTTTAATTCTAAAAATGAAACATGTCCATAGTTTTATTCTTTCTTAATTCTGTGTATCTATTTATGAATACATGCATCTATAATTAATTTCTACATATATTAGAAAAAAAATGTATGTACATTCATTTCTAATCGAACTGATGTTTCTTCCCCCTAAGTGATCCCCCAAAATATAAAGTCAACTAACGTATTTTATGATTTTCATAAACATGATGGTGTCCTGTGCTAGTTACTTAAAAGAATAAATCTGGGGGCAAGGGTTGTCATAGTGGTTAAGGTGCTGGACTTCCATGTGGCGGACCACAGTTTGAGTCCCTGACTCAGAGGCTTAAAACTCAAACTGGGCACATGTGCACGTGTGTCCTAAATCCCAAGAAGAGAATGGAGGAGAAGGGGTCAAGGCATTGCCATCCTACCTGGAGACTGATTTCTCATTGTCTCTCCTTCTGTCTCTCCTTGTCTCTCAGGAGAGTACATGCACCCTATAGAAAAAGTTTCTCAGGATCAGCAGTTGGCCTGATGGCTATGTCGCTGGACTCCCACGTACTTGATTGCAGTTTGAGTACCAGACCTGTTGGCTTAAACTCACACTGGGCACGTGTGCGTGCGTGCCCAAGATCCTGAGAGGAGAATGGAGGAGAAGAGATTATGGAGTAGCCATCCCCCCTGGGGGGTGATTCTCACTTTCTGTCTCTCTGTCTCTCTCTGTCTTTCTGATGAGAGCACATGCCCTATAGCAAAGACCTCTAAAAAAAAAAAAAAAAAAAAAAAAAAAAAACACTCACTTAAAAATAATTAATTAAATTTTTTTATTCAAAATGAATTTTGAGATATAATGTAGCCCAGTTTTGACTGGATCAACCTTTATTTTTTACCTTTTGCCAGTAAACTCACTGCAAATTTACTTTAATATCTATAATCCTGATATTGTAGGGCTGATCTCAGTGATGTTTGCATCCCTATGTGCTAACTGATCAGGTTTGATGATTTGATTCTGCTTTTTTTTTTTTCCTGAATATAATCAGTAAACAAGAAAAATAATTTTTCAATAAATAATTTTTGTATGTCTTTTCCTAATTTTGCATTGTATCAATTGCAGGTTTTTTGTTGTTGTTGTTGTTTTCACAAACAGGCTAAAGTAGGCATACCCAAGAAAAAGAATCAATAGAAAATTGCCTTTTAAATAAAAGGATTAGATTTTTCTTTCAGTGACTACAACAACTTTTGAACCAGTAATCCTCTTTGCCAGGAAAAATGATTTTATCCTTTGCTTAACTTTATTCCATTCATGTGTTCTGGGAATAAAGTTACTTAATATTTTAGAAGCAATCAATAGCAAATGATACCTCTTAGCTACTCTACTCAAAAGAGCCAACTTTGTCTTCATTTTATTCAGAGTCAATGTTCTATTTAACTCTAAATTATTTATGATGAACCATTTGGAATGGAGGGAAAGCCATGTTTTGGAAAATGAGGTCTACATAAATTAATTCTATATTATTATTCATGTATGTATCACATAGGCCATGGGTTTACTTTGAAGTATCATTGAGCAGAAAATAAGAACACAGTGTTTTTTCAGTAGTAAAATTTTTAAGCAGATTTGCAACCCTAGAAACAAAGTTGCAGCTATGTAAGTCTGTGCTTGTAGATGTGTTCTACAGTCTATAGAGAATTTTGTGTTTGCGCAGAGTGGAACAGATCCCAGAATACATCTCATTGTGATCAGTAAAAACTAACATTGTAGAGGCCAGCAAGTGACAATGGTTAAAGCGCGGGACTCGCTTGTGGCCGACCTCTTTTAGAGACTTGGACCTAGTGGCTTGAAACTCATGCCACACATGTGTGCCTGCATGCCCAAATTCCTGGGAAGAGAATGGAGGAGAAAGGATTGTAGTGTGGCCATACCCCTAGGGCATGATTTTTCACTTTCCTTTCACTGTCTCTGTCTATTTCCAATGAGTGCACATGCCCTATGTCAAAAACAAACAAAAAAGCTAACATTGTACTTGGATCACAACAAACACTCAAAATGTTTTTGTTTGGAATAAATAAATATAAAATGAATAAATGATCAAGTTATTCCAGCCACCCTCCGTGGCTAGAAGTTGCTTCATAAGTTTACCCATCTTAATAACAGCAAAAGACATGTTAATATCTATGTGAAATGCCAATCTTCATTACTATGATTACTGTTGTATTGGATAGTGGTCAGATGTGATTTTGACCACATTGGTAAAATGCTTTTAGTTTCCTCAAGACAAGAAGCTACATAGTCTACACCTTAATTAGGAAATCACCTCTTCTCTACAAATTTCTTTAAACAAGGTTATTAACATGCTAGCAACAATGTTATAGAAACGTATGACAAGAAATCATAATTAGACTTTTTCCAAGTCACCCATGCATTGTGCAGTCTACCACCTACTTGTCACAGCACAAGAGTCCTATCAAAAAGGGAAAATTTTACATTTAGCTACAAAATAGCCATGGTAAAACACACAAAACAAACTTCATTAAACTTGCCAGAATGTTAACAATTTCATGACCCTGTTAGCATTTGTCGACACTAAGAAGTCAGCCTAAGTCCGATGTTATTGTCTAAACCAGAGGCTTATTTGAACTTCAGCAGTCTTTCCACTAGTGTCAATTTCCTACTCTTGGATCCAATCCAAGATGCTACACTATATTTTATCACCATATTGCCATTGTCTTCTCCAAACTATTATAGTTCCTCAGTCGTTGCTGGCTTTTTATGACACTGACAACTTTAGAGAACCCTGATCACTTAGTTTGTGAAATGTCCAACAATGTGAGTGTGTCTGATATTTTTTCATTATTAGTAATTGAAGAGAAGGAAGACTGCCACAGAGGTGCAGTACCCTTCTCATTGCATCCAAGGGTATCCAATATCAATGTGACTTTTCACGAGAGATGTGACACCTAAGGGATCGGGTGGTGTCTGAGAGCTTTATCCCCCACCTACCCACATGTTATATTTTTTCCTTGCCATGGTCTTTTCTTTGAATATGAGTCACTGAGCTGAGCTAATGCTCAAAGAAAGGCAAATTAATTTTCCCATCCTGAAAAGAGAAGTATCAATTTATATTATTTGGAATTCTTTAAGAAAGATATGTCTCTTCTGCCTATTTATTTACTTATTTAGTCATTTAATTATTTCAGGATATAGATATCAATACTTATACTTACTGTAATCTTTTTTTTTTTTGTTTCTTTCTTTTTTTTTTTTTTTTTGTCTGCAGAGCATGTGAACTCACCAGAGTGAGACAGAGAAAAAGTAAGAAATCTCAGCCCAGGGGGCATGGCCATGCTGCAATCCCTTCTCCTCCATTCTCCTCTCAGGATTTCGGGCATACACATGTATGCAGCCATTGTGATTTTTCAAGCCACCAGGTCCAGGGCTCAAACCATGGTTTGGCTATGTGGGAGTTCACTGCCTTAACCATCGTGCCAACTGCTAGCCCTAATTATTATAATTTTAGGTAAGATTTCAATTTGCTTTTCTGTTGCTAAAAACTGAATGTCACAATGGATCATTCATAAAAAATAAAGGTTTATTTAGCTCACATGTTTGGAAGTCCACGGTCAAGGGGCCACACATGATGAGAGTCTTCTTATTGGTGGACTTTCTGCAGAGTCCTCCAAGGGTACAGGCATCACAGCCCCATCGTGATGATTTTATCTGATCCAAATCACTTTACAAAGGCCCACCTCTTTAATATCATAATCAGACTAACTTTTTGCCCTTTTGACATTGTCACAATGGCTCACCAAATTTCAACACATGAATTTGGGAGGGAAACATGCAAACCATAGTGCGTAATTTCAAGAATATTATTTTGTAAAGCATTGCCTTAATTTTTGACACTTCAGTAAGCTACTGGCTTTTCTTGTATTTTCCCTTCCATTTTTCCCACCAGGATTGTTTGCTATGTATTCTTCCTTTATTCATTTTTACTTTTTTTTCACATACAGCATGCACATGGGAGTGGGGGGGGGACACTGTTTAGGGTCTGATCATGCCTTCACCCCTTTGTTCTGTCCTCCAGTCTGTCGGATACTGGGTACACACACATGCGTGCTTCGAATTCTTCAGGTTGACTGGGCCAGGAATTTAAACTGAGGTCACCATATGGAGTCCAACTTCTCTTGAACTGTGCCACAGACCTGCACTTTATATTTCCTTTTATTGGAGAGTAGTTACAGAGAAACCAAGAACGCTGTTCTAGGTACAGTCATGGCTGCTAGACGTCTGGTTGTAAGTCAAAGGAACTGGAAAAATTAAATGTCTATAGTGAAATTTTTTTTTCTGGAAAGAATATATAATTCATTTAGTAATAATTACAAATTCATAACAGCAGTAACTAACATAAGAGTAGGAGTAAAGTTTATAGTTTTCATGCTGTGAATTTCTTTAGTCCCACTGTTCCATTGGTTTACTTTACACCTAACATTCAGACAGTGTTTAAATATCCAACTTCAAATATATATTGAGATTGAGATTCAGATTCAGATATGCAGCTATAGTCTAATAAAATTTCTCTTTATAACACTTATTTATCTTAAAACTGGCTAGTTACAAAGAACTATTTTTTATTTTCCCCGAGTGGTTTTAGCTATAGGGTGTGTGCACTTGGCAGAAAGACAGAGAAAGACAGAGAGACAGAAAGCAAGAAATCACCCTCCAGGGGGGAATGGCCACGCTGCAATCCCTTCTCCTCCATTCTTCTCTCGGGATCTTGCGCATGCATGCACACATGCACCCAGCATGAGTTTATGACACCAGGTTGGGACGCGAACCGCAGTTGACTACATGGGAGTTCAGCGACAAAGCCATTACACCAACTGCTGGTCCCATAAAAAACTCATTTTATAACATACCTGTACTATCTTCACTAAACGCCATTCATGAAAGAGATCTAAATTTAATTTTAATTCTCCCCACCTCCCTTTCCAAACATCTCTATATATTTACTGATCAAGTTCTCTAGAGTTTACTCCCTAAATTTTGTAATGTATGTATGTCTTTTTCTTGCTACACCTTCTGCCTTTTTCCACATCTTTCCCACCTCCTTCAGGAACTATTGCAATAATGTCCTCCCTGAATCCCCTACTCCCCCACTAACTAGCTGTTCTTAATCTGGATTTGAAATCTTTCAATTCCTTCTCTACATAGTGCTAGAGTGATTGATTTAAGCCAGATGTGTAACTTTGGCATTCCTCTGCTATAATTCCTTCACAGACTCCTCATCACAGTCAGAACTGGGCACAAGTGTTTGGCAAAAAATTTCTTTAGTCACCTAGCCCCGACTATTTTTCCAGTTCCAAACTTCCAAATTATCTGTCCTATTTCTTATATGTTGATTATATAACTAAATCTCTGATTCTCTTTTATTGTTGATGGAATTGAAGATCTGTTCTGAGTATCAGATAGAGCAAATAATGGGAAAGTCTAATAAAAACTATGAAGTTTTCATTAGTAAAATGTTATTGAGTTTCATGTTATTAGTACTCATTTTACTCATAGAGTGATATTGTGTACTGGTTCATTTTAGTTAAGGAGTAAAGATGCTTGTCAGAGTACACTGTTGTCTCAGGGAAATAAATACTATGTAAATTAATCTTTCTAGGGAAATTCATTGCCTCCCTTAGGAAAGTGATTTTTTTTTTTTTTTAATTGCCAGAGGGTGCATCACTTGCCAGAGAGAAACAGATAAGAGTGAGAGAGAGAGAAAATCAGTCCCCAATGTGGTTATGCTACAATCTCTTTTCCTCCATTTACCAATTCTGTTAAGATTTTGGGCATGCATGCACACACACATACATGCTGGAAGTGTTTCACAAGCCATAAGGACTGGGCTTTGAACCCTGGTTTACAATGTGGGATCAGGCTCTCTTACCCACTAGACTATGGGGCTGGCCCCGTGTGTGTGTGTGTGTGTGTGTGTGTGTGTGTGTGTGTGTAATTTTTCAAAGAATTATTTATTTAATTTTATTTATTTATCCATATATTTTAATTTGACCAGAGAAAGACTCATAGAGAGAGGAAAAGCAAGAAAGCAAGCCACCAGGTCCAGGACTCAAACTGCAGTCAGTCAGGTGTGAGTTCAGCACCTTAGCCACCACCCTACCTAGCAGCCTTTTCTTTTTTTTCTTTTGCAATGACTTATAGGTACTTTGAGAAGATTCTCCACTGTAATTCATGTACATTTTCAATATATTATACGTTAAAATCCTTTAGGGACCTCAAATACTTAGAACATCATGATTTTAACAACACAAATTTAAATGATCAGAAGCATAATGATATGATGCCATTAATTATACTTAAATAAATTAGTCCAATAAATGTGATGAGCATTAAAATATATTAAACACCTCATGCATTATGGTAAAAACTTTGGGTCATTTCCTCTCCTGCTTAAATTTACCTTTGAGAATTTTTTATTATCCCCCTTTTATAGATGTGAAAACTAGGGCTTATAGGGATCAGGTCACTTGACTAAAGTCATATAGACCGGTAATTTGTGGTTATAATAGGACTGGAATTTATGTTTTGGAATCCATATTCTCAAATTACTATGCTTCTGTGCACTGTTGGATATCAGGATTACAAGCTTAAATCATCCTAGAGATCTGTAAAATTTTTTACTGAGGGCAAGAGTGTGTGTGTGTGTGTGTGTGTGTGTGTGTGGTGGGGTACATATATTTAAACATTTATTTAAATAATTAAATTACTTCCTATGGGCAGGTGTTTAGTGTTTTGTTGACACTGAACTAAAACACATGTTTGTTTTGCATGTGACAGCTGATACCATGACATTACTAGAGTATCTTACTTTCTTTTGCTCCTTTACAACTTTAATGTCCGTCTGTATTCTAAGGAAATCATAAATACCAAGCTCACTAAGTTCGCCCAACTGGAAAATATGTACTCTGTGAAAAAGATAACATTATTTAACAATACTGTATTGTCATAGTTATGTATCCCATAGGACTATAAATTCGAGTCCTCTACCATACTAGAGTTATATTACTAGAAGAATTGTGTCCCTTAGGAGTTTCTACACAGCGTTCTTGATTTATTGACAAGTTCATGAAAAGAAAACGTATGTTCTGGACAATTCAATGATTTAAACATTAATTTGTAACTAAAACATGAAGAAAGTCTGTGCTAAGAAATTATTATGTAAATAAGTATCAATCAATACAGTGTTTAATTCAACTAAAGATAGAAAATGGAAAATTTTCTAGGCTCGGAAAATTCTTTAGTGAATGATTTAGAAATGGCAACATAGAAACTTTGTACATCTGCAGGGGAAATTCACAGAGAGATGATTATAAGATAATAAAATTAAAAATTAAATAGAGTTTAGTACAGCACTATTCCCAATAGCTAAGATATAAACTCATGCTAACTATTCATAAATAAATAAGTAGATTTTTTAAAGTGTGTGTATGTGTGTGTGTGTATATATATATATGTGTGTGTATATATATATATATATATATATATATATATATATATCACAAAGGAATAGCCTACAACAACATAGATGAACATGGAGGATATTATGTTAAATTAAATATGTCAGACACAGAAAGATACACACTGATAGTAGAAGTTAAAACGTTTGACCCTTAACTAGAGAGTAAGAGATGGTTACTAGAGGCTGGTGAGAGCTGGAGGGGAGGGAGAAATAACAATTGTTTAACAAATACAGTGAGATAGGGAGAATATATTCTAGTCCTCTGTAGCACAGTAGGGTGATTATACACAATATCATTCAAAACAGCTAGAAGAAGGATTTGTTAGTGTTTCCAACACAAAGAAATGTTAAGTATTGGATTCACTAATTATCCTGATTTGATCATTACACACTGTATACATGTAACAAAAGTCTTACTGCAGCCTATAAATATGTAAACTCATTATATGTCAGATAAAAATAATAATAATTTTCAAAAATTAAATGAATTTATAGATTTTTCATGGTTACCAATGCTTAAAATATGAGCTTAAGGAGGCCATCAGTGGCACAGTGGTTAAGGTGCTGGACTCCCACATGGTCAACCACAGTTTGAGTCCTGGGCCCAGTGACTTGAAACTCACACCAGGCACGTGCACAAACATCCCCAAGATTCTGAGAAGAGAATGGAGGATAAAGGATTGCAGCATGGTTGTCTCCCCCTGGGGTTGGGGGGTGATTTCTCACCTTCTCTCTCTCTTTCTCTTCCTGTCTCTCTGCTGATTGCATGCACCCTATAGTAGAAATCTCTTAAAAAAGAAAACAAACAGTAAAATGAAACTGATTAAATTATTACAATAAATCTAAATAATGTACATGTAAATATCATCTTTTTTTTTTTTGGAGAGGTTTTTCCTATAGGGCGTGTGTGCTGGCCAGACAGACAGAGAGAGACAGAGAGACAGAAAGAGAGAAATCACTCCCAAGGGGGGGATGGTCACGCCACAATCCCTTCTCCTCCACTCTCCTCTTGGGATCTTGGGCACGCACGCACACGCGCCCGGCGTGAGTTTAAGCCACCTGGTCCAGGACTCGAACCGCGGTCGACTACGTGGGAGTCCAGCAACATAGCCATTACGCTAATTGCTTGTCCCTAAATGTCATCTTTTAACATCATTAATTAGTTCTTTTTTTCCCAAATTGTTGCTAAACATCTTAAAGTAACATGTGATTGCATACACCTAATATCAATGTTCTCTGTAAGAGAACAAGGGAAGAAAACAGATATAAATGGTTTCTGTGAGGTTTGGTAATAATTGTAGGTTGGTAAGTATTTTTATTGGAGTGTCTCATTATTTTTAAATTTTATATACTTATTCTGATACACACACACACACACACACACACACACACACGTAGAGAGAGAGAGACTCCCAAAGCTTTTCCTGTGTCTCGGTCCACTCCCAGTTGCAGCCAGCCCTGGCCACAGCACAAGCATCCATGACCAGCCTGCTCAGGGAGGCCCATGGATCCTTCCCATGTGAGTCCAGCCATACCAGCCCTGCGCTGTCAACTGAACCCATTCTGATTTTTTATTTAAATTGATTTTCAAAATGATGAAATTAATTCTGTTCACAAATGAGGAAACAGTGCTCATGTAGCTAGCTCGTCTCTCCTCAGAGTTAGTCTTTTCATGGTTTTTGGGAAAATGGATGACTTCTGAAGTAACACTAAGCATCAGAACCCCAAACAAAGCAAAACCGAATCTGGGTCCAGGTTGGCGAAAATAGAGTTATTTTTCTTTGGTGAGTAGGGGAGGGTAAAAAGTATAGTCTATCTATATAGTTCAAAGCAACCCAGCCATTAGATAGACAGCCAATCAGGATAATTCTGCTTATTAGACATTAATTAGAATTTCATCTTATGGTTGAGCTAATTATCTCATAAGTAGCACAAGATATAGATAATGGCACTAACCCAACTCTATAGATTTGTTACGTAATTTATCTACTGGAGAGTTTCTTCTCTGAAAATTACTTTTTCTGGTATATGTGCTTGAGCATATGTATCACAGTGTTCCCAGAAAGTGTTTGTGATAAGAGTCAAGAGGCCAGGATGCCAGGATTCTATTCCTTCCTAATTAGCTGTTGGACCTGATCCATGGGCAAGCCACTTCACCTCTTTCAGCCGCAGCTGATTCCTTTATAAAATGATAGACAAAAGAGGCTTACATGATATATCTACAGTGACTTTGACATTTATAGGGCTGTGCTGCACTTTCTGTATTTGATGTGCTTTTAGGTAGCAGGTCCCTTCTAGTTCAGAACTCACAGCTAATATCACAGCAACATCTTTATTCAATCAGATTCTGTCTACCTTTCTATGTAATTAAGATTAAATCTGCAGAAATGTTAAATCACAGAGATAAAATGTTAGAAGTCATCCAAATTTGGAAGATGTTGTTATGAAAAACATGGTAAATAACTCTTCTCTATATTTAAATATAAAAGGACAAACTAGGTTTATTTTCCTGCTCAATACAACAGTACACAACAGTGTGGCTTTTGTTTTTCTCCCACACTGACCCATTCTCAGACACTAGATGGATGTGTCATAATTTGATTCACTTCTAACAGTATCTGGAGCCCTCACCTTAATGGCTCAGTCCCTCTAAACCCTTCAGCCTTGCTACTACTTCCACCTTCAAAAAGCAGTTGCAAGTCCAGGTTGTCCCCTGCTGCTGGCTGTCCAACTATACATCAGCAGTTCCCACAACTTCCTCCGTGGGTTCACTTATTTGCTAAAATGGTTTAAGAACTCAGGGAAACAACTTAGTTATTAAATTGTTGGTTTGTTACAAAAGGATTTAACTCAGGAACAGCCAGATAGAAGTAAGGAATGCAGGAATGTCCCTCTTTGGACACATCGTCCTGCCAGCACCTTCCATGTTCAATTACCTGGAAGCCGAGTCCCAGCCTTTTAGGTTTTTATGGAGGTTTCATTAAACAGGCATGGTTGATTAAATTATTGGCCATTTATAATTAGCTCAACTGTATTCTCTCTTCTCCAGAGCTCACCAAGTGAGACTGAAAGTTCCAACTGTCTAATCATATTAACAACCAGAACCTACTTTAAGGCTCCCTGGGAGACCTCAGTCCCAGGTCATTAACGTACAAACATACACTTATACTTTGGAATTTTTAAGCATTTTAGGAGCTGTTAGCTAGGAAATAGGAGCAGAGACCTACATATTTATTATTATATCATGTTATGGCTGATAGGAGAAGAAATATGCCCCATTTTTACGAAGACATACACAAGTTCCTCTGAAGAAAGATGCTCTGAGTTCAAGGTAATGTAAGTAGGAAACATGATTCATTTTATCAGTGGAAGATAAGGGAACCCATATTACTGAGCTTCAACACTTTGGAACCTCTGACAGCAAGATCAGAAGACAGAGCCAAAGATCAGGGTACAAAACCATCAGTCTATAATGTTTTAGTTGCAACCCTTGTAAGTCAGTGGGGCAGACTAGATAATGCCTTGACAAATGAAAGAATTGGCTTTCTTTGTTGTATAGCTTTCAGTGGGTTTGCTGAGAACTGGCAGGTATATAATTCAAATCTCCTTCATCTTCTCAGCTGCTGATACAATCCTAGCTCTTTGAAATTCACCATACGTATTTCTGTAGAATGCAAAAATGATACCAAGCACTGGGAATGCTTGCTTCATGGGTGTCTGTGTGTGCTTCTACTGAGATGAAACCTATGTGAGACATTTCAAGCAGAAAGGAAGTCTAGTTTGAAAACCACTGCATGTTACTAGTAAGAAAGAAGTCACAGTAGACGACGCAATCAGTATTTCTTTCCAAAGAAGGTCTCTGTTTTACAGGAAGAATCAAACATACAAGGTTTTGTTTGGGGGTGTTGATTTGTAATACAGATTTTATATGGTAATTGCATATTGGGATCTAGTTTATCCTAGTCTATTAGGTTTTCATTTATGGATAATATTATTATTCTCATCATTAGACTTCAAAAAACATAAGCATTAAGACAGATCAAGTAAAATAAGAGAGAGTTAGGAGGTAAAACTATGGTATAGACATAAGGCCAGCATGGCTTTGGGGAATACAGAGGGAGTAGTGGTAGGAGTGGTGCACCAGAGCTATTTCATTAGCTCCCATGGTTCTCAGGTCTCCAGACTGACTTGAACTCCATCATGGCTCACCATGATATCTGTCTTGCTGACTGAAGATCTTGGGACTAGTCAGCTTCCCTAACTGCATCTTTCTCTCTTTCTGTGTGTGTGTGTGTGTGTGTGTGTGTGTATGTGCATTGTATGTATGTGCATATATATAATGTAGCTATACATCTACACAGATATTTGTGTGTGTGTGAGTGTGTGTAATATATTTATATTCTATTTTTCTGGAAAAACACTGACCAAACACAGGGTAATCATAGTAAATGGTCATGTTAGGAGATTATATTCTAATTTTAGAAAAATAAAGGTACAAATGATTCTTAGAAATACACTGTGAAAGGGACCAGCAGTTAGCGTAAATAGCTATGTCACTGGACTCCCATGTAGTTGACCGCGGTTCGAGTCCCAGTCCCGGTGGCTTAAACTCACGTTGGGTGCGTGTGTGTGCGTGCCCAAGATCCCAAGAGGAGAATGGAGGAGAAGGGATTGTGGCGTGGCCATCCACCCTGGAGGGTGATTTCTCGCTTTCTATCTTTCTGTCTGTCTCTGTCTGGCGAACGCACGTGCCCTATAGCAAAAACCTCTCCAAAAAAAAAAAAAAAAAAAAAGAAAGAAATACACTGTGATAAAAACAAATATTTATATGATGTTTCCATATAAATGATTTTACCTAACTTTTTAATTCTCGAAATATTATACCTTAGGGGCTGGCAGGTGGCGTGGTGGTTAAGGTGGCTGTACTCCCACATGACTGATCATGCTTCAAGTCTCAAATATGGCAGGTTCCTTTCTCACTTTCCTTCTGTCTCTCTCTCTCTGGTAAAATTTAAAAAAAATGATAACTAATAAAATAATAAAAACTAATATTATAATACTTCTTTGTTTTATGAGACAGGTTGATTGTCCAGTTAACTAAATTCCTAATATTACTGTCAGATGAATATAAATACGTTCATTTTAACATCAAGTTTCCACAGATGCTTAGAACATGAGAATTGTAGGAGCACTTAAATCATTTTGTCATTAGTTTTGATAGACACAAATTTTGAATGTTGAATGCTTATGGTATCCTGTGAAGCGGCATGGCCAGTAAGTACTCAGGAAATCAGAAGTTGATGCAAAAAAAAACAAGACAAAACAAAACAAAAACTAAGCTAAACATGATTTAAACATGATTAAATTTAAAATATTTCCACTCAAAGCCTAAAAGTAGAGGAAGTAATATATATATGTGTGTATATATATATATATATATATATATATATATATACACACACACACACACACACATACACACACACGTGTGTGTGTGTGTGTAGAGAGGAAGTTATATATATATGTGTGTGTGTGTGTGCGTGTGTGTATACACACACATAATTAACCAATAGTAGTTTACAATAGTAAACATTTTGCCATGTTTGCTTCAGATTTCTTTATTTTAACTTGTTTTGGTGGCTGTCCATGATGGAGCATGTGTGTGTGCATAAGAGAAAGAGAGAGAGTGAGATGAGCACTGAGCACTGTCCACAGGGTTTGGTCACACGTGTATTTTCTTTCTCCAGTCCTCTAGCCTATTAAATCGTGCCCACCGTGTTTCAGGTAATTGGGATAGGGGTTTAGAACTGCTTTCATAAGAGGGATTCAGCTTCTCTTGACCAGCACATTACTATTGTGCCGTGGAGCCGGCCTACACTGCAGATTCCGGTTGTTCTTTTTTTTTTTTTTTTTTTTTTTTGCCATAAGACACATGTACTCACTGGAGAGAGACAGAGAGAGAAAGTGAGAATCACTCCTAGGAAGGATAGCCTCATAACAATCCCTTCTCTTCCATTTTTCTCAGGATTTTGGGTATGCATGCATACACACCTGACATAATTTTCTAGCCAGCAGGTCTAGGAGTCGAACTGTGATCGGTCATGTTAGAATCCAGTATCTTAACCACTATACCACCTGCTGGCCTCAGATGTATTTGTATAGACTTTCTTTTACTATAGTTTTAGATTTAGTGAAAAATGAAGAAGACAGAACAGAGTTCTCATATACATCCCACCTACTTTGTCCTATCATAAACATCTTCCATTAGTATGATACATTTCTTAGAATTAGTGAACAAATACTGACACATTATTATGAACTAAACCTATAGTTTAATATTAGCATAGTTTTTAGTTAATATAGTTTTTCTTTGCCAGGATCCCATGCAGGATACTACATTTCATTTAGTTGTTACATCTTCTTAGTGCCTTAATTTTGATGATTTTGTAAGTCTTTGAGAGGTACTAGTCAGGAATGTGGTAGGATGTTCTTCTATTGGAATTTGCATGATATTTTTCTCATCTTAGGGCCTGAATTATGCTTTTGGGGAAGAAACAAGATGCCATTCCCATCACATTATATCAAATTGCCTACTCTCAATAGATTTATAATTGTTGTTGGTATTGATCTCGGTCATTTGGCTGGGCTATGTTTGTCTCCACTGTAAAGTGAGCCCCCCTGCCCCTTACATCATACTCTTTGGAAAGAGATCGCAATGCACAGACCAAACTTCAGGGTGGTAAAGTGTTGTTTCCCCTCCTTGAGCTGAGTTTTTACATAATCTGGAATTCTGCATAGGATATTTGTCATTTCTTCTCTGTTTACTTACTCATTTATATCAGTATGAGTTCATGGGTATTTATTTTACACTCTGAGTAGTAATCCAACACTGCTTTACTTATTTCATTATTTTTAAAGTTTTTATTTTCTTTTGGGTCATTTTAGCACTTCCTTAATTTTTGGCACTGCAGGATGCTCCTGTCTGATCTTATATGTTTCTTGCCCCTGTATAAGTATCAGCTATTTTGTCCAGGAGCCTTTAAATACTATTTCATCTGATACTAAAGTGCTAACTTTAGCTATGCTTTTCCCAGGGGCATTGGGTTTATTGATGTCATATTAGTTTTCTATTTTTAAATTTTACCTTTTTGAATCAGTATGTTAAGGTGTAGCTAATGAAAATAACAGGTGGATTTGTATTTTTTTTCTTTTCTTTCTTTTTTTTGGGAGAGATTTTTGCTATAGGATGCATGCACTCGCCAGAAAGACAGAGAGACAGAAAGAGAGAAGTCACCCCCAGGGAGATGGCCACACTGCAATCCCTTCTCCATTCTCCTCTTGAGATCTCAGGCATGCACACACATGAGCCCAGCATGAGTTTAAGCTACTGGGTCCGGGACTCAAATTGCAGTCGACTACATAGGAGTCCAAGGACACAGCTGTTATGCCAACTGCTGGTCCCAATATTTCTAACCAGCTATGTTTTTAATCTTAAATATCTTTTGCATTATGGTTGATAGCAACAGCATAGAAGGTACTGAATCATAGACTTAGCCAGAGATGTTTTAAAAAAGACTAGATATGTAAATAGGGCTAGATTGTACTGTATATGGTATTGTGTGTCACAGTATAGACCTTATACCTTATCTGTTAGGTTAACTGAAACCACTGAAATGCTTTAAGGAAACAGAGTTACAAGGAAATTATTTTTAGTGACTTACCTGCTGTCACACAAAAGGGTGAATATGAGAATATTATATAGTGACAAAGAGATCAGTTAAACAATAATTGCAATGATTGTGATGATTAAAGTCTGAGGTAGGACCATAATATTAGAGATGATTAGAGAAGAATACATTGTACAAATACTAAGGAGATAAAATTTGCAAGTCTTGGTGATGGCTTTGATAGAGTCTATGTGGGGGAAGATCTAGTAAAAGATGCTTCCAAGATTTGCTTTTTAATTGTCTGGCTGGGTAATGGTGCCATAAATTGTAAAGCAAGAAAGGAGAAATAGCTATAGTGAGAAATGAGAAACAGAATTTGGAAATGTTGACTTTGCATTGCCTGCCAGATATCCAGGTGAAAATAGAAATAGGGTGGGTGTACATTTGCATGTGAATCCATAGGTAGAGAACTGATAAAGATGAAATTTTAGGAGATACGAAGTTTTAAATTATATTTAATGAAGGATGAGATTACCCACAGAAATATGAAATATATTACATGAATATCACTACTATGTAATTGATTTGAGCAGTGGCAACATAAAAAGTATAGAAAGATTCAGAGTTCCATCCTAGTAGTTAACCCACATTAGATTATGGATCATGTATATCTGACAGAAATTATTTGGGTTGCGATGGCAATAATTTTTTGTTTTGTTTTGTTTTTAACTACACTTATACTGGTTGAAACTGCCTTGACAATAACAACCAAAAGTCTCATTCAAAACATTGTTTGAGGGGACTAGCAGATGGTGTAGAGGTTATGTTCCTAGACTGCCACGTAGTTGACCGTGGTTTGAATCCCAGACCTGGGGGCTTAAAACTACACCGGCCATATGTGTGTTCATGCCCAAGATCTCAACAGGAGGATGGAGAAGGGATTGCATCTTGGCAAACCGCCCCCCGCACCCCCCTACCTGCCGCTGCCGAGTGTGTTTTCTCACTTCTCTCTATCTCTTTAGTGAGCACATTCATCCTATAGCAAAAAACTCTCTTAAAAATTAAAAAAATAAATAAATAAAATCAACATTGTTTGGGAAACTGGTGTAGGTTGGGGAGTGACGAATAAACTGAAAACATACACACACCCATATGCGCACACATAAAAGTGAATTCAATTTTCATTGAAAAGATGCAAGCACATTAAATAAACGTCCACCTTACTACTGGAAAGTAAAATAAAATGTGATTCCTTTAAACGTAATAATAACCATTCTCCATTTTTACCTTTCTTTGTGCTTGTGCTTATTTTATTAAATAAATGAATAGATGTGATTCTTACTGTTTTTTGAAGGTGTTAGATAGCTAAGGTGGTTTTTACAGAGAACTTACACTATTTTTAAAGATATAGAAGATATACAAAATGTGTACCTTTGGCAAAGGCAAATATGAAATTCCTCCCTTTTGTTAGACACAGGTGTCTGACAGCTTATTACCAACTCTTTAGAAACAATAAGAGGAATGTGAGAAAGATAAGCCTACTGAGGTTAAAAGAAATGTCTGAGAATTACATGGAGCTGCCAACCAGCTTTAAATTTTCAGCTTAGCAAACAATTTGATTATTGACTAAGGTTAGCAGAAACGAAAAACGTATTTGAAAACTCACATCAGGAAGATAAATATGTTGCATACATCTGCCAAGCAAACAATGCTTCCTTGTGGAATAGGGGAGCCATCTCTTGAGAGCATGTTGGGTTTATTCAGACACATAATCCAACTGCAGAGGCTTAAAGAGAGGAAAAGAGAATTAAAATAATTATTTGGAAAATCTTCCTACAAATTTTTTATACACTTCTGGCCAATGATAACATGTACATGTTGAGAAGTTGGTGGCAATTCGGTTATTTAGAAATAGCTAACGCATACATCTCTTTATATTGTATTTTTCACTTGTTTATTATCCAATAAGATATACCAAGGCAGTGTGCTGGGTGCTGGTACAGGGATAAACCAATTTTTATAATTTAGTGGGTCAAACATTCACTATATGCTGTAATAATTTAAAGGGAATAAAAGATCTTATAGGAACTATTGTAGGTTTTCTTATGTAAGTAATATCAAATATAAAATTTGAAATAAAACATACATTTTCAAGATGAACAAAATGAAAAAATAGAAAGTGTTTCAAAATGAGAATTCATTACTTATTTGAAATTTTTAAAACATGCACATTGTAGTAGCTGTTAACTCTTTTTAAAAAATAATTACTTTATTTTATTTTATTTTTTTTACTTATTTAAATTTGACCAGAGAGGGGCAAAGTGAGAGAGAGAAAAGAGAGGGGGAAGTGAGAAAGCAAGCTGCCAGGTCCAGAATGTGAACCATGGTCAGCCATGTGGAAGTTCAGCATCCTTAACCACCTGGCCCCAAAGTTAGCTGTTAATTTTAAGTAGAATAATGGTGGTATCTTTAAAACAGTAGTAGTAATTTAAAATTATGGTGTTATTACGTATGTGTTTTTATAAAGTATCTAATAAAATGCTTTGTTTAATAACCTGCAATAAAAATAAAACTCATGAAATTACCAAGATGATATTGAAAACAGATCAGCCTAGCAGTTTAGATGTGTGTGCGTGTGTGTGTGTGTGTGTGTGTGCACGTGCACATATTTTCCTGATGTGGCAAGTAGCAAAAGTTAAAGTTGAAAATGGAAGTAGGGACCCCATTATCAAAGTTAATTTTTTTTCAACTTCTCTTTTTTATTTTTTTATTTTTAAAGCACTGTTTAATTTTTAAATTAGTATTATTATTTCATTTTTTATACATTCAATTACCTTTTTTAGCTTAAAAAGTGAGTATCACTATGTGAAGATTTCTCCCTAGTCCAGTTGTTTAACTATAAAATATCTTCAATAGATGTGGTGTATTATCTGACGAAAGTTAATTTTTAAAAGTCATTTTAGAAGTTTGGACTGTGTCCTAATACACTACTGTTTTCCTTTAAGTGTATGTTTCATATTGTATTTTGTCTTTATTTACTAAAGTTTTTGGAAAACACAGCGTTTTTTTTTGTTGTTGTTGTTTTGTTTTGTTTTGTTTTGTTTTGTTTTGTTTTCCATTCTAGTCTCAGTTTATCTTTCCAACTTTCTCACATGAAATGAAGTAGGGACTAGCATAGCTGGCTGAAGTAAATGACAGAGGTGGCACTGCAGAGCTTGTCTCCAATATCAAGGTTGTTGTATACAGCCAGGAATCATTTCAAAGGATTTTAGTCATTTCTCAAAAAAGTATGTATAGAAACCTGGAGGTCTTTTTCAAAGGCAGGTTCTGATTCGGTAAGTCTCAGAAGGGCCTGGGACTCAGAATTTCTAACAAGCTCCCTAGCAAATCATATTTGAAATAGCAAAAAAGAAATAATAATATGACCAGATCACTCTGGAGTTGCTAGGTGGAATTTTAGAGTACCTAGAGCATCAGAAATTTGAGATGTGGTCATTGCAATGTAATAAACCTCAATAATTCTTAGAGATTCTTTGAAGTATTAGAGAGGCTTTTGAGTTCTTTGGAATAAAAGTCATTTTGTGCACCCGATTCCAGTCTCTTAGGTTAGATACTATAATTAGAAAGGGAAGTCAATAGTTTGTGAACACTCAGTTTTATATTTAGCATTGAATTCCTACCAGCTCTAAAAATCCTATGTAGAAATCCATGATGGGAACTTTGAATTGTGGCTTAATTAGTGAATATGTAGAAAGAAAAGATTACCCTTGGCATTGAAGTAGGAAACTGCATCCATAGCATCCCTTCCTATATAAAAACAGTCCTGTGCCCTTGTGTTCCCCCCCACCCGCTCCCGCCCCAGGTGACCTGGGCTCTCAGCTCTATGCCATCACTATCAGACAGTCCCACACTGCCCCCAGTCACTCTTTTATCCAGGCTCAATTTTCCATTTCATGGTTTTATTCTCTAGGAAGGTTATCCTGATAGCCAAAATGAAAATCTATCTAAGCAAATCACTGTGAAACTTCTGGTCATAGCTTGGTTTCCCCAGGACGCAGATTATGTGAGAGAGGTGTGCATGCAAGTGCGATGGGAATTGTTATCGAGATCAATAATCTCATATTCAATAAGAGAACACGAAGGAAACGAAATGGGGCCAAGGCACAGCCTCAGCTGATACCACGGCAAGCTGTAGGACTGGGATGATCATGCAAGGCTGCCTCCGATTGGAGCCCTGGGTCCAGGTTGTTATACCTCCACATAAAATAGCCATTAGATGCAAACTGCCCTGAAAAGGGGAACGTTGTCAGGTGAGGCAGTTCTCTTCAGCCCAGGACAAACATCCAGAGGGAATACTTGCCTGCCAGTCATCAGCTCTAAACCTTCCCAGCAGGTGGGGACTAAATCCTTTAACCTTGAAGGAGAGTTTATATAAACTATACAATGGAGTGTTTGTCTTAAATAATTCTTTCTAAACTATTTGTATTTTAAGAGCTTCAAGTTCTTTAACAAAATAAGGCAAGAAAGAAAACAATAATAAACTTTTCAAACTCCATATATCAAATTAGTTTGGGGTGTGAAAGTTCCTAACATCATTGAGGTCAGTGCTTCTAAACCTACTTTGCTGAGGGACAAGGTTTGGTTTTCTTTCTATTATTTTATACCTGTCAACCTGTCATGATAAAACCATATATGGTTTATCACACATGACCAGTGTTCATAGCCTGTACCACAAGAACTGAAAAATACTGAAATATATATTACCCTATTAAATTAGGAAAGTCCATTGATTGGGAACTTAAATGTTATAGAAGTGTTTAGTCACTTTAAATATTATGAGTTTACTTTCAATTTCTTTCTTTTTTTTTATTTTTGTAATAGGGTGTATGTGCTCAGCAGAGAAACAGAGAAAGAGAGATAAAAAGTAAGAAATCAACCTTCTGGGAGGATTGCCATGCCATAATCTCTTTTCTATTCTCCTTTTGGGATTTTGGACATGCACTCTTACATGCCCAGTGTGAGCTTCAAGTCACTGGATCTGGAACTCGAACTGCTGTCGACAGGGGAGTTTAGCACTTTAACCACTACATCACTTACTGGCCCGCAAAATTTTTAATATTCTTTAGGATTTATTTAATTTATTGTTTATTATTATATCTGCTATTGGATAGGTGTGCTCACCCGAGAGAGACAGAGACACTGAAAAAGTGGGAAATTGAGAAAACAAGCCACCGGGTCTGGGACTCAAACCATTGTTGACTATGTGGGGGTTCTGTCTCTTAACTACCATGCCACCTGCTGGCCCCAAGAGCTTACTCTCAATTTCTGTACATGTCTCATTGAGGATGGTTACAGTTTGCTGAACTTTAGCTTTGTCTGCTATTTACACTGTGGTTTGTAAAACCCTGATTGAACTGGTCACTTGGTTCATGCCTTTACAGAAGTTAAACAATCTAAAACATAGTCAACAACCACCACAATAAAAAATTACAGCAATAACATCATCATTTTTTGCTCTGCTTAGGAAAATATATACATAGCATGTTTCTCATTTCTTATCTCTATTTTAAGGCTTGAGTAAGTTGAAGGTCTCTTTTTTATCTCCAAACTTTTTCTAGGTCATTTTGACCTCAATGACTATTAAGAAAAGGCCTTTGTCAGTCAATGCCCCTGTTTTATGTGGGTTATGTTCCTTTAGCTACTTATAAAATTTTTATACCCTTGTTGATAATTATGGACCATTTTCAGACCCACACTGATCTGCTTCTGAATCGAGCATGATCAGAAAAGGGCTGTTTTCAAAGCTTACTCTGGCTGAATTTGAGTCAGCTACCTGTCACAGAATGTCACTCGAAAGTTTAAGCTGCTATGAGTTCAAAGAATGTGAAAAATAGATGGACAAGACCCTTATGTGTGTAGTGCAGCTCCTTTCAGGTCTTCTGAATACCAGAGCTGTTTTGACTTGGACTGAGCTGGCTTACAATATTGTTCTTCATCTTTCTTGTCTTATTTACATTTCATCACTGTAGATTTTTGTAGGATACAAAATGCAATATTTTTCCTACTTGTTTGGCCACTGCTGCCCTTTGCAGACAGAATGTTATAGATGCAGGTTTCCTTTTTGTCATCATATTCCAAAAACAATGTGTCTTTTATGAAGGTTCTTTATTTACAACCTATCTAAACACACACACACACACACAAAAGCCCAAGGAGAAATACACTGGAAACAATTCTGTTCTTTCTTTGAACTCTGGTCACCACTATCCCCAAACAGAGCCTCTGCAATAATTAAAGGCTGTTAAAAACATAAAGCCTTCTGGATTGGGAAACAAGATTCCTGTAAATTTCCCTGTGTCAAAGTTCTCCTTTAGACCATTCTACTCTAGAATGGCTTCCACTGGAAAATGAGCAATATTTCCATTCTAATACCAAATAGGAGTTCCTGGAATTGAAGAGAAGTAATAGAAGGACTGGGGTAACTGTATGGGATGCCTAAATATATTCATAGATCATGAGCTAGTGATTATTATGTGACGTTTTGTGCATTTCAATAGAGTAGAATTTGATCCTAGGAAACAAGGAATGCTAAATATCAGCTAATTCTATCCCAATGCATCATCATCACCATTGCTATAATTAGTAGTTACCTTTCATGAGATTTTGCCAGTGCCAGTTACTATAAATTTAACTTATCTGATAAATCAATGTTATCACTACAAATATCGTGTATATATAGCATATATATTATAAAGACACACACACACACACACACACACACAAACATATAATCACTGGGAAGTATAAAGAACTACTTAGACATTGAAGTTATTCAGTATTAAACAAAGGGTCATCTTATATTAAGGGAAAATGAAAGAAAGAGGAATGTCTTTTGCTCATGCAGAAGTGTATAATGAACTAATGGACATTTGCTTTGAGCTTCAGCGTCAATCAGGACCACAGTAATGCAGGATTAATTTTGTTTAACTTTTACATATACAGTCATAAGCTTCTAAAGCAAAACATCATTAAGTTACATGCTGTGAGCTTTTCACTATAACTTTTGGGTGTGCTTGTAAATATTTTGCAAATCAGTGCTTTATTAGTATGTTTTCTGAATTTGATTAAAGAAAAACGTCACTTACACTTCCAGAATATATAACTATCCTATAAGTTACTGATACAGGGCTGCTCATTCTAAATTTAGAGCAAGGTTAAAAAAATAAAACTAGTTTTATTACTTATGTATCTGAAGCACAGAAGAGAGATTATAATGACCCTTTTTTGACCTCTCTTTCAATGCTTTCATTATTCTCTGTTTGGTCTCCCTTTCTTCTGTCCTATATCTAAGTAATTCTCAATAAATCCATCCCTAAGAACTCAATTTCAGGTTTAAGAGAGAAGTAAAGAATTTCATTCTATAGTGACCAAAAATGGGCAAAGTACTACTTCCTTTTCAATCCACTTGACCCATTTTTTTTTCAGGTTTATAAAGGTGAAAGTGTTTCTAAAAGCCATGATCCAAGGCTGGAATTCTGAAACTGATTATATATATATATATATATATATATATATATATATATATATATGTAGTGTCCATCATCAGCTGAAAAGGCAGGCATCGTAGTGTGCTGCTTGGAGCACCAGAGCTTCTATAATCAAACTGTTGGAGTGGCTTAGAGTTTAAGAGTGAATCAGATTGGACCACCATCCACTGGATGATAATTGAGGGTTTAGCAGTGCACTGAATTTTTTAATAGAGGGATACAATTATAAGACATGAAATGAAAAATCAAATCAGTTCTATATTTACTTCAGAGGTTGCGCCTGGCACTCTTACTCATCTTTACAAATGTGTAATAGAAACACAATAAAGGAACAGAGATTGTCAAATTGAAACCCATTTTTAGGAATACAATTTCTAGCTATGTTATTAGATGTGCCAACAGGGCTCTAGTGCCTAATGAATCCATTGGAACAGGGACTTTAGTGCCTAATGAATACATTGAATCAACTATAATATTTCTTCTTCAATCATTAAATCAAAGGATGCTTATTCATCTCTGGACTAGACAACAATATTTAAAGTACTCTAATAAATATGAAAGCTAAGAAAATAGACCTGTATTGTTATTTATTATTAGATGTTAACTAATAGGGCAATATAAAAATTAAAATAGAACAACAAATAAGAAGACTATATACATCAGAAGACAGAGTAATTGAGGAATTAGTATTTGCACTAGTTCTTAGAAACATGATATCATTAAACAAGGATAAAGAAAACAGAGTGGTATAAAAGTATTGAACAAGTTTTATGGTGCACCCAAAGTGCTGAAACCAGACTAAATTTGTCCTGTGGTCCCAAATATCTCTGCCATATTCTATGAATTTGGGAGTTGTACTAGTTGAAAAATATGCTAGAGGAATAGTATGACAAGCTGACTTAACCATGTTTGGATCTATCATGATGTCCATTTGAGACCTTTCAGAAAACTTTTATCAAATAGTTATAAATAAACATTTATATGTACAAACACATAGAGAAGAGGGATCTTCAGAAAGTTCATTGAAATGCATATTATGAAAAAACTATGCATAGATTTAAAAAATTTTGCTCCAAAATTAACTCACATTTTAATTCCATTTTTCTATAAACTTTTTGAAGTCCCCTGTGTATATGTATGCGTGGGTGGTTGTTCATATTTATATCTATATATATATATAAAGAAAGACAAGGAGAAAGATTAATTTCAATGTAATTAAAATACAAATTGTTCTTAGAATATGACCAACAAAAGTAAGGCACGTGTAAGTACATATAACAAGTCTGTATGAGTCAAAAATTATTTATACAAACACAAAAACACATGCTTATATTTATATAAATATATTTCAGTAAAGATACAGACACATAAAAAGCTTGATGACAGCCATTATCTTAGGGGAGATAAAGTGAAAGTCATAGGGACAGAAAGACTGATTTTCTATTTTATGCACTTCTGCGTGATTCAGTTTTGTTGACGTGTTCATACATTGTTTTTCAATTAAAACTCTAGTTTAAAATCCAATACTAAAATTTATACGAGAATAAAAATATACAAAAACAGAATCATAAGTCACATGACACATTTTAAACTGCGGATAGAAGTCATTTTAGGTTAATGAGCAGTGCCACTTGAGAATGATCTAGGCGTGAGATTGCCGAGGTCATGTGCTTTCTTATTTTGTTTAATGCCTCCTTGTCTGTGAACATTTGCCACATGGTTATAACTGATGGTAATGTGACTTCTAGACTCCAGCAGGAAAGAACAATTTCCATTTGCTTTCTCTTATGATTATGAGCTTGTAGAGAGTTACAAAGTACAGAATGAAGGGAAAATAGTCAGTTTGATAGGCGTTAGTAGTAATAAGCTGTCATCCTTTAAAAACAATCCAGTAAATATTTCTTTAAAGCAGCTTCTCTAATAACTTACACGGTAGTGGAAAACAGCATGATGTCTCAACTTAACTGCTACCCTTCAATCTGGTCACAATAGGTCTGACAGTTACAGATAGGTCTTCCCCACCAGCCCAGAGAAGTAAAGAAATTATTCATTGATTTCTTCTATTTTGTTCTACAGAAGGCTTTAACTCCCTGAATCTTCTGCTCAAATATATCATCTACATAAATTTAATGCACAAAGTCATTTGAGTGAATTTTCAGTTTATAAATATTAGTGTGCTTTCAAGAATCCTTTTTATCTTTTCTCTCTGCCATAAAATTGGGCAAAGAGGATATTTTCTTTGAGGCTAAAGCAAGTGATAAATTTACAGAGCTAATTATTGCCCTAAAGTTGAAATATATTTCGTTAAAGTCAGGCTCAAGAAGAGACATTAACAAGTTAAAAATGTAGAATTTGACCTAAATGATTATTTATATCATTTCATAACATTTAAATTTAATTTTAATTTATAATTTATTATAAATATTTATAATATTCTATTATTTATGATAAATTTCACTTGGACTGACATAGTGAACAGCAAAACTATTTGTAAGGATGACTCATTTTCCTAATCTGTATTTTAAAAAGCCCATAGGCATCTATAGACATTTACTTACTTTGTCTTAATTAGAAAGACCTAAGAGTAAAAAAAAATATATGCATATCTGTTATTCTAATGTAAGCAAATATAATGAAGTGATTCCCCTTTCTTTAATTAATTATTTGAGGAACCTGAAAATGGGGTAATGATTATGTTGCTGGACTCCTGAATAGTTGTCCACAGTTCAAGTCCCAGACCTGGCAGTTTAATCTCATGCCAGGTGTATGTGTGTGTGTGTCCAAGATCCTGAGAGGAGAATGCAGAAAAAGGGATTGCAGCATGGCTATCTCCCCAAGTGATGGTGGGGGGGTGATTTCTTATTTTCTGTCTCTCTGGAAAGTGCATACACCTTATAGCAAAAATCTCTCTTAAAAAAAAAAAAAAGAGTTATTTGGTTGAAATAATTAACATCATGAAGACCAGAGTAATTCATCCCATTAAATAAATTCCACTCCTTAGCATCATTCTAACTTTCCAATTTCACTTGGCTTTGTATTTGTTAGTTATATAACCAGGAAAGGGAGTTAAAAACATTGTAAAGTGGAAAGATTAAGTGACTTTCATACCAAAGAATGACCAATTGTCTTTAGTGAGATGTCCAAAGTTACACTTGAAAAGAAAAATGTAGCAATTTTAAAAATGGAAAGTAATAGAAAAATGTGGCCAGGAACGTTACTCTACCAGCAATGTCACCTTATTGTCAACTATGTGTGCTTAGAATAAAAGTCACGAATTTATACTAAAGTGTGTGGTTTTTAAATCATTTTTTTTTTTTTTTTTAGAGAGGTTTTTGCTATAGGGCGTGTGAGCTCACCAGAAAGACAGAGACAGAGAAAGAGAAAGCGAGAAGTCACCCCTCAGGGGGATGGGCATGCCACAATCCCTTCTCCTCCATTCTCCTCTTGGGATCTTGGATACGCATGCACATGCGCCCAGCGTGCGTTTAAGCCACTGTGTCTGGGACTTGAACCATGGTCGACTACATGGCAGTCCAGCGACATAGCCATTATGCCAACTGCTGGTCTCCTACACAACACCATTTTTAAAACTGGTATAAGTCAGCTTTTATCTCTTGTATCAAGGATTCTTTTGAAGGACACCACTGAAAATTTTAAAAATAGTTAACTTATTCTAAACAATATTGATTACTTAAAGTTACTCATCAGATTGGTGTTTCCAAACAGAAGGGAAATTGTGGCAAGTTCTTACTTGCCAAAAGTAGCCAACTCTCTTGAAAAATCTTTCCGGACCAAAAAACAGTAACAGAAAAAGCTTGAGGATAGGCCACGTCAACTCCGTCAGACACATGGGATGTACATCTATCACATACGTGTGCATGTTTGCACCCATTAGTTACTTACAGTACATGGAAAAATACACTAAAGAGTATCATTGTATATTTCTGGCTTCTTGTGACATACTCTAAAAAAATTTTTTTAAGTCCTTTTTTCCCTCCATAGAGGAAAATCTATTTTGGGACCCTCACATAAGTCAAAAGTGGTCAAACAATTTTTACTCAGACTTTTGAAAGCACATCAACAAAAAAGGCCCTTGTCACAGAGACCAAGCATAGGAAGATCTGTTAAAAAAAAATTCTTTATTGTTATGTACAAAAATGCAAGGAGGAACCAATTGCTTTAGAATGGTAACTACTTCTGTGCTGTGTTGGCTCAATACATACTACTTCTCTACCGATTTGAGTGCATATATGTAGATAAACTGGTGATACAGACTTTAGATGTTTAGAAAAGGAGCCAGTTCAAATGATTAATTTTGTATCCCAGGCAGTTATTTGGAATGTTAACCAACAGCAGGAAACACATCTCCCTAAAAGCTCACTGGAAATTTATTTTCAGATGAAGATAAAGAAAAACTAAAAGACACAACTGAGAACAATGGCAACTATAGTCTCCTTTCATTTTAAAATACAGAGAAATATTGTTGACACAATTTAGTAAAACACCCCACTCATTATACGTGGGAATGGAAAGTAATGGGCTACCTCAACTAATCTAATATTTCATTGTACAGTGAGAAATTCCAGTTGTAGGAGTAAGGTATGCTACCTAGGGCCTCTCTGAGGTAATCAGTGGTAACCTGGGTCAAGAGTGCTCATTTTTTATTATTACAGCATTACCCTTTCCATTAAAAATTTGTTAGAGTAATGCTAGCTGAATTAAAAAGACCCACAACCGTAAAAGCACAAATACTGTGGAAGTATATTTGTGCTTCATGCAAAAATCCAGAATGGATACACCTTGTCAGTGGAAGATTTCAGTTTAACAAAGTCATTCTGGTATCAAGGCTGCCTGTAGCTCTGTGACTTTTCAATACATGGCTTCAAAGTTGTATTGGGGGAGTTATTTCTTCAGTTTGCTGAAACGCAAAGTTTCAAGAAGAAGAGAACATGGGAGTAAGGTTTTTTGAGACATAACCAGAAATGAAAATCATTACTTTTGATAATATTTCATTAACTAGTTCACAGTCCTGGACAACAATATAGGCTCTGAAAAGTAGTCTAAGGACAACCCTGTAGCAAATGGTTAAGCACAGTGCATTGGGATCTGGATCGAATGCTGCCAACTGCACTTCAAAGCTGGGCCTTGGTGACTTGAAAAACATGCAAAGCATGTGTGTTTGCCCCAAATCCTGATGAAGTGGGGAAGGAGGATTGTGGTGTGAACATATCTTGTTGGGGGGGTGCTTTCTGTCTCTCTCTCTCTCTCTCTCTCTCCTCCTCTTTTTGGGGAGTTCATGCGCCTTCTGGCAATTAAAAACCAAATAGTCAGGTGATTTGCCCAAGAAAAAGAGAAAAAAAATGTTCATGGCTATCTATTCATAGTAGTATCTACTTTATTGTGTTGAACACTTATCTGCATGGATAGCTTACTAAAAGATTCCTTACATAAGGCCAGCAAATGATGTAAAGTTTAAGGCACTGGATCCCACATGGCCAGTTACACAGTTTGAGTACTAGACTTGGCATATCATTCCAGCTGCGTGTGCGTGCATTCCCAGAAAATTGAGAGGAGGCTAGAGAAGGGATTGCAGCATAGCTATTTCCCCTGGAGGGTGGTTTCTCTCCCTCCCTCCCTCTCTCTCTATCTCTCTCTCTCTTTGGCGAGTGTACATGCCATACGGGGGGAAAAAAAGAAGACACCTTGTATCTCAGCCTTGAATTCTGTATCTCAAAGAGTTAGATGGATGACAGGTAGATAGATAGATAGACAGACTGAATAAATTTGCATTGATACATAGTAATTTCTGCCTCATTAATTTACTACTTTATGGTAGGAGGCCCTAACATGTGAGAGGCCCAAGTAAAAGGCATCCAGCATGCCAGCTTTGGATAATTGCTCCAGGATTCTGTCGACCATAAATGACTGGTGGTATGAAAAGTGGTTTCCTCTCTATATCCAGACCTGATGGGGAAGCTCACTCTTCCATACTGTCCGGAACTTCATGTGCATCTGTGTATCTCTGTTTCAGATGAACACAAAAGTACTGGGTGAAATAAGGTAATGTGGCTATTTTAACAATGAATCAACTGGAGGCTAGCAGGTGGCATGGTGGTTAAAGGCATTGGACTTCCACATGGTCAACCACAGTTTGAGTCCCAGACCTGGAGGCTTAAAAATCACACATAGGGGGAGAGAGGGAGGGAATAGGGAAAATAACTGTATAATTGACACAAAAATGAAAAGTTATTTGTTTATGGGAACCAGCAGTTAGCGTAATGGCTATGTCGCTGGACTCCCACGTAGTCGACCGCGGTTCATGTCCCGGACCTGGTGGCTTAAAACTCATGCTGGGCACGTGTACGTGCGTGCCCAAGATCCTGAGAGGAGAATGGAGGAGAAGGGATTGCGGCGTGACCATCCCCCCTGGGAGATGATTTCTCGCTTTCTGTTTCTCTGTCTCTCTGTCTGTCTGGCGAGCGCACATGCCCTATAGCGAAAATCTCTCTCAAAAAAAAAAAGTGATTTGTTTATGATAACATATATGATAATGTCTTTGTCTTGACTGACATGCAGTATTCATGCTGGGAAAAACCATGTTGTAAAGATGACAGTGATTATATTTAAATAATAAACATATATAAAAATAAAATGTATAATTTAAGAAAAAAAAAGAAGAAAATCCCACTAGATACATGTGTGTACATGTACGTGTGCAAAATCCTGAGAAGAGAATGAAGGAGATGGGATTGTGGTGTGGTCATCCTCCTGGGTAGGGGGGATATGGGAAAAAAATAAATAAACTAAAAAAAAAACCTTTTTTATTCTGTGCAAACATCTATACACACACACACACACACACACACACACACACAATGCACACATCTTAAAAATGTGAAAATACACTTTTTTTTTTTTGGAGAGGTTTTTCACTATAGGGCACGTGCACTCGCCAGACAGACAGAGAGAGACAGAGAGACAGAAAGCAAGAAATCACCCCCAGGGGGGATGGTCATGCTGCAATCCCTTCTCCTCCATTCTCCTCTCGGGATCTTGGGCACACACGCACACGCGCTCGGCATGAGTTTTAAGTCACCCGGTCCAGGACGTGAACCATGGTCAACTACATGGGAGTCCAGCGACATAGCCATTACGCTAAGTGCTTGTCCCAAAATGTGAAAATACACATTAATGAATTATTTGCTTTAGGATTACAGAGGTTTTTAATTTGATGTTTAAAGATAAAATCCTACCTGCAATGACTTTTTAAACAATAATTAATTTGTGTAGATAAAAATGAATGAACTCTTGAGACCAACAGTTGGCGTAATGTCTATGTCACTGGACTCCCATGCAGTGGACGGTGGTTCGAGTCCCGGACCTGGTGGCTTAAATGGGACACTGAGTGTGTGTGTGTGCGTGCCCAAGATCCTAAGAGAAGAATGGAGGAGAAGGGATTGCAGCGTGGCCATCCCCTTGGGGGGTGATTTCTTGCTTTCTATCTCTCTTTCTCTCTCTGTCTTTCTGGTGAGAGCACATACCCTATAGCAAAAACCTCTAATAAAAAAAAATAAATAAAAAAAAAAAAAAGAATGAGCTCTTCAATAGTTATTTATTAGAATACTTACTTTTAAAACCATCCATACTTTCTTTTACTGAGTATCCCTTCACCTTATTCAGAAAACCAAGCTATTTTTCTTGGCTAGGAAAGGAATACAACAACAAAAACTAAAAAAAATAAAGTCCTTTGGTTTTACTTTTTTTTTTTTAAATCTGGAAGTTAAAATGATTAAACAGACTTAAATCATAGGCAATAGATTTGAAAGAACAACACACAAGTAAAAAAAGGATTATCACTTACAAAGTGCTAATTCAATCGCTGTCCAAAAGATGAAAACGAAAAACAGAAGCTGTGAGTGTGTGGTCATAAAGAACTCCTGACTGAGGAGCCCTGGGCCCTACTTTCTGGATCAAGCACAGCGGTGAGGCAGAAAGAATTGGTAATGGCTACAAGTTGCTTTTAGGTATGGAGGGTCTTAGGTAACCTTTCAAAGACTTCCAAAGCTTTGAACAGGAATGATTCGATTCACAAGTAAAGCGGTAAAAATGGGAAGAGTTTCACGATTTTAAAAAGAAACTTTATGATTACGCAGGAAACCACATTCTGACTTCTACTGCCATGGATGAGCTATATGTATTTTTGAATTTTACATAAATGGGATCAGACAATATGGTTTGCTAGAAGTGTCTGGCTCTTTTTCTTAGTGTCTGAGAGATTCTTCTATGTTAGTTTCTGTAGTAGCTGGTCACTGTTTTGAACCATTGGTCTCTGCTCCAAAGAGTTTTTTGTTTTGGGCCAGCTGTTAGCCTAATGGCTATGTCGCTGAACTCCCACGTAGTCCACCGCCATTCGAGTCCTGGACCCAGTGGCTTAAACTCATGCTGGGCGCATGTGCATGCGTGCCTGAGATCCTGAGAGGAGAATGGAGGAGAAGGGATTGCGGCATGGGCATCTCCCCTGGGGGGGGGGGGGGGGCTTTATTTCTGGCTTTCTGTCTCTCTGTCCTCCTGACAAGTGCATGAGCCCTATAGCAAAAACCTCTGCAAAAAAAAAAAAAAAAAAAAAAAAAAAAAAAAAAAAAAAAAAAAAAAGTTTTTGTTTTGATTATAGCATATTGTACCCTTGTGTGAGTATACTTTAATTTATTTTAATATTTTAAAATTTATCATTATTATTTTCTTTTTAGAGAGAGAGATTTTTGCTATAGGGCATGTCCGCTCATTACAGAGACAGAAAGTGAGATATCACCTTGCGGGGGAATGGCCACACTGCAATCCCTTCTCCTCCATTCTTCTCTTGGGATCTTGGGCATGAACACATATGCACTCAGCATGAGTTTTAAGCCGCTTGGTCCATGACTTGAACCACAGTCAACTACATGGGAATCCAGGGACATAACCATTACACTATCTGCTGGTTCCATATTTTTACATCTTCCTGTACTGATGATAGGAGGAGTTATTCTCCCTTTGGGGCTATTTTGTATAAAAACTACTAGAACATTAGTATAGATATCTGCTGGTGGATAGACTCATTCTTTTTTGTCATTGTTTAGTGGTACACAGATATAAAAGTTCTAAGTCACAGAGTGTGTGCATATATATATTTTTTTATTAAAAATTATTCATTTATTTTTAACTCTGTCAAGCTGTTTTTCTAAGTGCATAGAAGTTTGCATTTCTCTAGCAATATATGTTTCGTGTTTTCCACATCCCTTGTTAACACTGGATAGTCTGTGGTTTTTCCTTTAGTAATTCAGTTTGAGGTGTAATAGTATCTCATTGCCGTTTTAATTTGCATTTCTTTGACAAATAATGCTGTTGATCAATTTTAAATACTTAGTTGTAATATAGATAGCCTCTTTGAAGTGTATGTTAGTCTATTGGTTGTCTTTGTTGCTGATTTCTAAGAGCTTTTATAAATTCTTGATGACAGTCTTTTGTCAGCTTATGTATTGTGACTCTATTTATTTATTCATACCTGTAGCTTCCCTTTTTATTCAAAATGTGGCCATTTGATGAACAAATATTTGTAACTTAAAAAAAAAAAAATGCCAGAAAGAGAGAGAGAAAGTGAGAAAGCCGTTCCCATGGGAGTGGTCATGTTGCAATCCCTTCTCCATTTCTCCCTGCTTTCAGGATATTGAGCACTCATGAAAATGCACTTGCTGTGTTTTCATAAGCCTACTAGGTCTGGGACTTGAACTACACTGTCCGACACACAGAATACAGCTGCCTCAACCACCATGTCACTGGCTAGCCCAAAGTTTGTCATTTAAATAAGACCAAATTATCTATATTTTATTTTATAATCAGTGTGCTTTCTATCCTATTTGGGAAATTTCTTTATTCAAGTTAATAACAATATTCTCTTAAGTTTCTTATAGAATATTATTTTACCTTCTTTTGCAAATATTAAGTATTTTTAGTATATTTATTATTTTAATTTTTGTCACTATACATCTTTACAGTGTACAATATGGTTTTTCCCAGCATGATACCATGTGTATCAGTTAAGACAATGTCATTTTTATATATATTATGATAAGCAGAGTTATTCATTTATTAAAGTTAAGTTATTGATATTATTATCTTTAAATTTGCTATAGAGCACATATACTCACCAGACAGAGACCTCTGAGAGAGAGAGACAATGAGAAAGCAAGCTTCCAGGTTAAGGACTCAAAATGCAGTCAGCCATGTGGGAGTTCAGCACCTTAACTACCATGACACCCACTGGCCCTTTATTTTACCTTGAAATATTAGTATTTAATCTACATTAGATAATTTTTATATAGTTTGAGAAAAAGGTTTTTAAGATTTTTTAAAATATATAAATACAGAAAATTGATTTTCCATAAATGATTGAAAGGATCATTTCCTCCATGCTGCATTGAAGCAATGAACTTTTATGTGACTCTGTATGTGGGAGTACTTTTAGACTCTTTGTTTTATTAAACTTGTATCAATACTACACTTTTTTAAATTACTGCAGTTTTGTAATAAGTCCTGCTAATTAGCCGATATAAGTCCTCAAGTATCGCCTCCTTTTCTTTTTCCTCCTTCTTCTTCAAGACTGCTTTAGGCTACTCCATAAAAAATTTCAAATATCGTATCTCATAGTAGTATGGGGTAACATTCTATAATAAAATTGCCTTTATATTCCATATAAAATTTCATATAAACTTTGTAATAAACTTGCTCATTATAACAACAACCCTGTGATTTTTATTACAATAACAGCACCCACTCAATCCTTAAATCCTTAAAATCTGGTTGACATATTCCCTAGTCTCTAAGAGAATATCATCTGATTATTTGAGGTAGGAACCTTGTTTCATGGAACTTTGTCTCTTTCTCTCTTTTTTTTTTTTTTTAAAGAAAATCTTGCCTTAGGGTGCATGTGCTGAGTGGAGAGAAAGAGACAGAGTGAGAAGGAAAGTGAGAAATCTACCCCAGACAGATGGCCATCTGCAATCCCTTCTCCTCCATTCTCTTCCTGGGATCTTGGGCATTCACAAACACACATCCAATATGATTTTTCAAGCCACTGGGTCGGGACTTGAACTGCAGTCTGCCATGTGGGAGTTCAGAGACCTACCATCTTGCCATCTGCTGGCCCTGGAACTTTGTCTCTTAAACACCATGAAATTATGAGAGATATACGTCTGCACCAGTGTAGACTCCCGCTGTTAATTCTGCAGCCTCATAACTCCAGCCAATGTCTCATGGAAGAGGCTCTGACTCTAACCTCTGTTTAATATATATATGACAGCCATGCTCTACACCAGAACCTCCATTGCTTCCACAGTTCTAGTATCTTAAAAATATTATTTTTGTAATATTTGGCCTTTTCTACTTTTGTAACAGGAGCACTGACTTGATGAAACCTACCTCATTTCACTCAATAATGGAACATCATTTCTACATGGATTCTTATAGAAAAGAAGCAATCTTGGAAAAGATCCCCATTCTGTACACATTTTACACCCTATAGATATATTATATAAGCAATAAACTGGAGAGAAGAAAGTATTGCAGGTTGGGACCAACAGTTAGTGTAATGGCTATGTCTCTGGACTACCATGTAGTTGACCGTGGTTCGAGTCCCGGACCCTGTGGCTTAAACTCACGCCGGGCACGTGTGTGTGCATGCCCAAGATCCCGAGAGGAGAATGGAGGAGAAGGAATTGCCACGTGGCATTATCCCTGGGGGGGAGGGTGATTTCTCACTTCTGTCTCTCTTTCTGGCGAGCTCACACACACACAAACCTACAGCAAAAACCTCTCCAAAACAAAGAGGAAAAAAAAGGAAAGTATAGCAGATTGATTTATAATAACTTTCTGTTACTCAAGTAAAATAGATATTTGAGCTTTAAATTAAGGTGAGTTATAGATAAGAATAAAACTACATTTCTTGGAAACCTAAACTTTTTGAACCAATACAGGTATTCAATACTTTTAAATTGGAGACCAATTTGAGTCATATTTTAAAATAAAAACTTTGAAAATCTTTCAAAAATACATTTATTTCTTATAAAAGAAACTAGATCACTACATGGTGTAGAGGATCAGGCAGCTAGATCCTGAATAATCAACTATGTGGTTTGAGTCCCAGATCAGAGAGTTTAAAAGCAGGCCAAGCATGTGTTCCTGTGGGCCCCAAATCTCAAGAGGAGAGTGGAAGGAGGAGGAGGAATTGTGTCATGGCCATTTCCATTGGAGGATGCTTTCTCCCTTTTGCTCTCTCTCTTTCTGTTTCCATTGAGTACATTCACTATATATATATATATATATATATATATATATATATATATACATATATACATACACACACACACACACACACACACACAGAAAAGAGAAACTGGAAACTGACCTCAATAACTTATTAAGACGGACATGGATTGGTAATATGGCATCAGCTATCAGATTTGTATATATTTATATGCTTTTAAGTTTTATGAAATTTTATCACTTGAGAGACACTTGTAGCAAAACACAGAGAGCTAATAAATATGCACTAAGCACAAGAAAAAGAAATAATAGAGGTGAAAAGTATGTGAGGTAAAGTGGATCTAAGGCCAATTTTTAGACAAGAAATAGACTATTCTGTTTTGAACTCATACACTTAACTCTCCTTAAATGTGTCTTCAATGTTCTCAGGTAAATTTACCTGTATTTCAGAAGTTTGTTGTAGGAAGGGTCCAGCTTGGAATGTAGCATGTAAAAAGGGATTTCATAGGCTTAACTTACAGAATGATGCTTGCTAAATACTTGAGGGCATACTAGATTTAAGTTATTGTCCTAAGGACTTTGAAAAATGTGAAGAGATAAAGTCAGCTCATAGTTTAGATGAGGAGACAAGAACTTACCCAAGCAACAGAATTGCAGTACAGCAGCAACAGAAAGGAGGACATGATGTTGATCATAGTACTACGTTTTGTATGTCTGTGTCATCAGATTATTATCAAATACCTTCACACAGCTCTCATCTCAAAGGCATCATAGGTATTGTAAGAGCTTTTTCTGGTTATTCTCTGATGATTTATTAAAATTCATATCCCAAGAGGCTCAGATCGTCTTCTCAGGCTAGCCAGTGGTATCGTGGCTAAGATGGCTGGATTCCCCATGGCTAACTATACCTGACGGCTTGAGAAACATGGTGGGAGTGCACATGTGCCAAAAATCCTGAAAGGAGGGAGAGATGGAGCAGAAGGGATTGCAACATGAACATGCCCCATGAGTACTTTCTCATTTCTCTCTCTCTGTGTCTTTCTCTGGCAAGCACAAGCATCCACTGGCAAATTAAAGAAAAAAAAAAAGTGGACTTTAGTTATTTATTAGTTCTCTAAGCATGAACATCAAAACAAAATCAAACAAGGACATAAACAAACAAAACAAATAGACAAGCACTTAGATAAAATTATAAGGTTTTATACTGAATTCTAGATAAAACTTCAGAAGCTTTCTTATCGATGTCCTTTCTATTCATTTTGTGCCATAAAAGCAGAACTACTATGATACACGGTCTAGTGAACAGATGTGGAGATGGCCCCAGTGATCCCAATTTCCAGGTATTCATGCCCTTGTCTTTTTACTTTCAAATCAAATATGTAATTTGAAGTTATCTGAACTGGAGCTTTTCACTGCAAGGAGCTTTGTTTTTGTTTAAATATGTTCTCTGGTTTATATATAATTGATGTATCTTATCATATGCTACAGTACTTTTTTAAAGCATGCATACACTGTGTAATAATGATATCCTCTTATTCATCTTCTTCAATATTACATGATATGGGAAGATTTTGTTAAGAATTATTTTACTTAACTTTATTTATTTATCTATTTATTTTAATTTGAACAGAGAGGGACTGAGTGGGTTGGGGGGGAGAGAAAGCAAGCCGCCAGGTCCGGATTCAAACTGTGGTCGGCCGTGTGGGAGTCCAGCGCCCTCAACTACCACATCACCTGCCAGCCCCAGATGTGGGAAGATTTTTAATTGCTAATTTAATCTCTTTACTCATTAAGACAAATCTATTCAGATTATCTATTTCTTATAGAAGCAGTGCTTTTTGTATGTCTAGAAATCTGTTTGAGTCCTCCAATTTATCTAAGTGTTTTGCCATATAAATGATAAGAGTATTTCCTTATGATCCTTTATTTTTAAGGTCAGTATTAATGCCCCCACTTTAAGTTCTGAATCTAGGAATGTGGCTCTTTTCTCTTTTTTTCATAGATTACTCTGACTAAAGATTTGTCAAATTTTTTTCATCGTTTTGGGAACCAGCAGTTAGCGTAATGGCTATGTCGCTGGACTCCCACGTAGTCGACTGCGGTTCGCGTCTCGGACCCGGTGGCTTACAACTCACGCCGGGCGCGTGTGCGTGCGTGCCCAAGATCCCGAGAGGAGAATGGAGGAGAAGGGATTGCGGCGTGACCATCCCCCCTGGGGGGTGATTTCTCGCTTTCTGTCTCTGTGTCTCTCTCTGTCTGTCTGGCGAGCGCACGCGCCCTATAGCGAAAAAACCTCTCCAAAAAAAAAAAAAAAATTTGTTCATCGTTTTAAAGAATCTGATATGGATTTCATTATTTTATTTATGCTTTACCATTATTTATTGTATTGGTTTCCTTTCTGGTCTTTATTATTTTCATTTTTAATTCTTGTTTTACATTTAATCTGTTTTTTTTTTATCTTTCTCTAGATGGAAGTTTAAGTTAATGATTAGAAATTTTTTTTTAGTTTGTCATGCAAGTGCACTCTACATTTGTGTGTATGTGTGCCCATGTGTGTATGTACTTTTATTCAATTGCTTTTTGAAATAATTAAATGTAGAAAATTATGCAGTTTTACCAGAACTTCCTTTAGTTCAAAGAAACTTTTTAGTTTGATATAATCTTGCTTGTCTGTTTTTGCTTTTGTTGACTGTGCTTATCCAAAAAGTCTTTGCATATGTATATTTACCTGGCAGGGGAGATACCATGATCATGAAGGTGGTTTTCCCAGAGCAGGGTTTATCCACTACACTTCAGATGTGCTGACCCCTGAGATTTCCCCAATTGTGGGAAACTCGACTGTATAATTTGTGGTAGTGGGGGACTGCATTCATGCTTTCCCCTGTGAAAAAGAAAAAAGAAAAAAGAAAAAAAGTCTTTGCATAGACCAATGCTTAATTCAGGCAATACATAGGAGGTCATTTCTTTATTTATCAAAGCAAAAGAGTTAAATATTTATTGTTCACAATAGAATGGAGGTTTTCTTTATTTTTTCTCTTATTTTTTCACTTTCTGGTACCAGCAGTCCTTTTTCACACACACACACACACACACACACACACAGACACATACACACATACTTTGCGTTTCCTTTCTTGGCTCTAACTCAGGACATAGCTAATAAAGCAATAGTGATGAGGAAGCTAGTGAGAACCAGTAGTCTGTACTTCCTCCTTTTTCATAATTTTTAAGTAATAAAACAAAAGTCACCTAGCATATTTATATTTTATACATCAGGCACATCATGTTATCATTTCACATTTTTAAATTAATCTTCTAATTGCTTTTCATTGTAAATCCTACTCTAAACCTTTTCTATACCACCTGCTTTTTCACATTAGAATAGAAGGAGAATGAGAGAGAAAGAGAAATTATAGTTTAAATATTTTGATTAATCTTAGGCAATTAGAATAAGCTATAAATAAGAATAATGCCTTTACTACTTGAGGTCTTGAAGTAAGAGAATCAAAAGAATATAAATTCTGTAATCTAAACTATCACCAGTTAGTGTTTCACATGTGAAATTCTACACACATGATTATAAAAAAACCAATATAAGTATCCCTTGGTTCTTGTCTGAACTATTCTATTAACTTAAAGATTCAGGGACACTTCTCTAAATGAGAAGTTCATATAGTGTAATTTTCTATCCATTTGCCTTAGTTTACTCAACAATGTTTATTTAAAGTGACAATTCTCACATGCTTCCTGGAAAAAGTCACAGAGAGAGAAAGGGAGAGAGAGAGAGAAAATGAGAAAACACCCCCAGAAGGATGACCATGCCATAATCCCTTCTCCTCCAGTCTCCCCCTAGGATTTTAGGCACGACATCACATGTGCCTGGAGGATTTTAAAGTCACCAAGTCCAGAATTCCAACCATACAGTCTGCCATGTGTGACCCTGCTGCCCTAACCTCTACACCCTCTGCAGGCCTCATTTTTGCCTAGTTAGTGACTGTTATTCCTCCAGTACCTAAAATGAAGCCTGTGAGGTACTGAGTTCTTAATTAATAAGTGTGAAATAAATGAAAATGAATAGTGATGAGTGCATTGAAAGGAAAGCTGTAGGAAGCAGAGATCCATGGCAAACTGGAAAGAGCATGCCCCTTAGAGGGCAGCCACTACCTATTTCTTATGAATTTTGGCCATGTAAAAATATAGGTCAAATGATGCCAGACTTTTTGATTTTCAATAATATTTAGATATCTAAATTCATTTGTACATTGTCCCAATATCTAATTTTTTACTCTACTGAAATATGCATTATCGAGAACAAAGTGCATATGCTTTAGTACCTAGTTCAGTAAGTTTTGATACCTACATACCCACATGAAACAATTAACACAATTATGATGCAAAACATTTCTCTTACCCCAAAAGATTTTTTTAATTTTTATTTTATTATTATTTTTTAATACATTGAATCTCTATAAATCATATGACTGGCAAAGAAATTTACAAAATATGAAATACACCTCAGACCAGTCTAATTGAGAATACTATATACATTATCATCAACAGGTAATGTACCATTACTATGTCCCACAAATGTCTTATGTCTATTTTTCTCCCTGATTTCCTTCCCTATACTCATCCCCTCTCCCCTCCTCCTTCCACACTGTCTCCAGTGCCCATAACTATTTTCTATGCTTTTATGTCCTCCAATCTTTCAGTTTCTACTATAGAGTGTAAACAGGAAGTATGTATTAAGTGGAGACATAAAATATCTTTCTTTCATAGCCTAACTTTCTTCAGTCAGCAATAAATCTTCCATATTCAATTACTTTCTATCAAATTCCAGGGTCTTGTATTTTTATGGTTGAATAGTATTCTATAGAGTATACACACTTTTTCAATCCATTCATCTGTTCATGGACATTTGGGTTGGTTCCATGTCTTGGACATTTGGGTTGGTTCCATGTCTTGTACATTTGGGTTGGCTCCAGGTCTTAGCAATCTTGAATAATGACAGAATAAACATTGATGTGCAAGCACTTTTCTGACTGAGCACTCTCCTGTCCTTTGGGTAGATACCCAGAAGTGGGGTTTCTGGATTATATGGTAATTCTATTTGTAGGTCTTTGAGGAACCTCCATATTGTTCTCCACAGTGGTTAGACTGATTTACATTCCCACCGATAATATAGGAAAGTTCCCTTTTCACCACAATCCTGCCATCATTTATTATTTTTTCTATTTTTAATATTTGCCATTCTGTCAGAGGTTAGGTGATATCTCATTCTGGTTTTAATCTGCATCTGCCTTTATTTATTTATTTATTTATTTATTTTTGGAGAGGTTTTTGCTATAGGGCGCATGCACTCGCCAGAAAGACAGAGAGAGACAGAAAGTGAGAAATCACTCCCTAGGGGAAATAGCCATGCTACACTCCCTTCTCCTCTATTCTCCTCTTGGGATCTTGGGCATGCATGCACACGCACTTGGCGTAAGTTTAAGCCACCAGGTCCGGGACCCAAATCATGGTTGACTACTTGGGAGTTCAGCAACATGGCCATTATGCTAACTGCTGGTCCCACATCTTCCTTATAATGAGGGGTGTTGAGCATTTCTTCATATGCTTTTTGGCTGTTCATATGTCTTCCTATGAATGGTTTTTGTTCAGGTCAATTTCCTATCTTTTAATTGGGTTATTTATTTATTTATTTATTGGCAAGCTGATTGAGTTCCCTGTGTATTCTAGTTATCAGTCACTTATCTGAGGCATAGCTTACAAAAAATTTTCTCCCACTTCGAGGGTTGTCAATTCACACTAATTACTGTGTCCTTGACTGGGCAGAAACTACTTAATCTGATGTAATCTCATTTGTTTATTTTGGGAATTATTGCCTGTGCCTGGGGGGTCATATTTAAGAAGTGTTTGCCTAACCCAATGTCTTCCTGAGTGTCCCCAGTTTTTTACCCCAGTAGTTTTATATTTTGGGATCCTAGACTTAGATCTTTAATCCCTTTTGAGTTGAATTTTGTTAATGTTGAAAGATGGAAATCCAATTTCATCTTTCCGCAGGTTGATACCAAGTTTTTCTAACACCATTTGCTAAAGAAGTTTTCCTTTGCCCACTGAATTGACTGGTATCCTTTGTCAAAAATCAGTTGACTATATTTTGGGGGGTTTATTTCTACCCCCAAAATTTTCTTATGCCCTTTTGTAATTCCTCCCTCTCTTCATCTCATTCCTAATCTACTGATCTTTTTTGGTCATATAGACTGGTTTGTGTTTTCTGGTATACGAATAAAATCATACAGTGTATACTTTTATTTCCTGACCTATTTAATTTAGTATAATGATCTTGAGATTCAGTATATTGTTTGTATAATATAATTCTGTTATCTATTTCTATTGCCAAATATCACTTTATTCGATGAATGTACCACAGTTTGCTTTTCTACTCACCTTTTTTTTTTTTTTTTTTTTTTGGAGAGGTTTTTCACTATAGGGCGTGTGCGCTCGCCAGACAGACAGAGAGAGACATAGAGACAGAAAGCGAGAAATCACCCCCCAGAGGGGATGGTCACGCTGCAATCCCTTCTCCTCCATTCTCCTCTCGGGATCTTGGGCACGCACGCACACGTGCCCGGCGTGAGTTCTAAGCCACCGGGTCCAGGACGCGAACCGCGGTCGACTACGTGGGAGTCCAGCGACATAGCCATTACGCTAACTGCTGGTTCCCTCTACTCACCTTTAATGGACATTTGGATTGTTCCTCAGTAGGGGCAATTTAAATAAAGCTTCTGTGAATATATTTTTCAAAAAATAGCAGTTCTAATAACTATTCAAAAATGTTTACATCATTATCTTTAGGGCCTGAGAACATAGTGATGTATTTTAAACATCCAGGTTAGGCCAACACACACTAACATTTGAAGACTTCTTTCTCTGTACTAGGTTTCATGTGAGGTGTTCATTGACATGATTTGCTGGTGGAGGTGATGCTGTGCGACAGAAAGAATATTGGGATGGGCATTAAAGCTCTCTCATCATGAGCTGATGATTGTGGAATGACTTGTCCTTTCTGATCATTGATATATTCATTATAAAATGGGAATAATATTTAAGTTCACCTCTAAGGGTGATATGAATATCAAATGAGACAGATCACTTCAACAAAATCACTTTGCAAAATGGGACACCTTTTACAAACATAGAGAACTTTAGGTAAAGGTTTTATTTTATCTTCACAATGACTACAATATATTTTCCAACTTTACTGGTACATAAGTGAAAAAAAAACAAGTCTTGGGACCATCAGTTAGCGTAATGGGTATGTAGCTGAACTCCCACGTAGCCGACTGTGGTTCGAGTCCCGGACTCGGTGGCTTAAACTCATGCTGGGCACGTGTGCATGTGTGCCCGAGATCCCAAGAGGATAATGGAAGAGAAGGGATTGTGGCATGGCCATACCCTCTGGGGGGGATGATTTCTCGCTTTCTATCTCTCTGTCTTTCTCTGTCTTTCTGGTGAGTGCACGCGCCCTATAGCAAAACCTCTCCCCCCCAAAAGATAAAAAGAAAAAAAAAACCAAGTCTTAGAAAATTATAGTTACAGAATAAAGCAACAAGATCCCAAGAGGATAATGGAGGAGAAGGGTTTGCGGCATGGCCATCCTCCCTGGGGAGGGGATGATTTCTCACTTTCTTTCTCTCTATCTCTCTCTGTATTTCTGGTGAGTGCACGCACCCTCTGGCTAAAACCTCTCTCCCAAAAAAGATAAAAAGAAAAAAAAGAAACAAGTCTTAGAAAATTATAGTTACAGTATAAAGCAACCTGGTATGATAAATCCTACTTATCATTTATTTCAACAAGTGACCCAGGACCTAGAAAATATTGTACATAAGCCAAAATATGTCCTAGGCTCACATTCTGATGGACATCTTATACAAATTTAGTGGGTCAGAATAAATTATAAATGACTTGCTATGATGGATAATAAGGATGTTAATTATATTCCTAAATTGCAGCACCTGCATTTAGTCCCCAAAGAATAGAAGTTTGTAATAGCCAGCAATATTAATCAAAGTGACACCAAAGTCACAATATATGGATTTACTCTTTACTTACTGAAATTTACAGTCTTTGATTAAGTCATGTGATAATACATGCAGGACATCCTGGAACTACTGTATATCAAAAGGACAACTCTGCTGACAGCTTCCCTTTGAAACATTTGCAAGTCACCAAATTTGAGAGAGCATATGTCTAGAAATGGTGTCAAGGACACACTGTTAATGGGCCAGTCACTTCCCTGCCAAAGTCCTCCACCTGTGTACTAACATTCTGCTGCCTTTAGAGGTTACTGATTATTTTTATTCAAAGAAAAAAGGGACATTACATTAGCTACCATCCTTTCTGCACAATGCCTAACTGGAGCCTATATTAAAAGCTGCCATTCTAGGAATTTTCACAGAGAGCTACTATGATGGCCACAATGGGTGGAGAGTGGAGAGGGCTGAACTATATCTGCCGTAATATAGATAGTACAAGTGTCAGGTTTCAGGCCAGAATCTCACTTGTTTTATAATTTAAAAATTATAAAATTCAAGTATACAAATAATTTGTCTAAAAGAGGCAAACTCAAATATCTTCAGGATAATGATCTAGGGTAACTAAATTGAGAATGAGTTTCTGAATAGAGAGATAATTGAATTCACGTACCAGATAAACATAACTGTCCTATGATCTCTGATTCATCTAATCCTCTCATTTTCTGAATGAGAAAAGATACTGAGATTCATAAAATTCATGTAGCTTTTTGGGCCAGCAGATGGTACAGTGGTTAAGGTGCTGGACCTTACAACCTTACATGGTTGACCATGGTTTGAGGTCCAGACTCAGTGTCTTGAAACACTCTGGGCACTTGTACATGCATGCCCAATATCCTGAGCGGAGAATGGAGGACAAGGGATTTGTCATAGCCATCTGCCCTGAGGGATGATTTATCGCTTTTTGTCTCTCCGTCTCTCTGGTTAGTGCATGTGCCTTATAGCAAAAAATTGCTCTCAAAAAAAAATGCAGGTTTTTATAAAAAATGCAGTTTTTTATATTGGAACCCAAATAACAGCCTGAATCTACTAATTTGGTTTGATTTATTAAAGCTAATTAGATTTTAACATATCTGAAATACCTTTATTGACCCAAATTTGTAAGAGAGATTTATATTTTTTATTTCAAAGCATCCAACTTATGATTCATGTTTATTTAAATATCTTGGCAGAATAATTACTTAACATCCAAAAGTTCTTCGAGTACTTGATTTATATTACTAGTTTACACAGTACTTTATTTTTCAACTGTGCTTATCATGATGTGCTATATTTTATAAGTCAACTCCCTTTCAATGAGAACTATATATCTATATATCTACCTATCTCTACAGACACTTAAATTATTTCTTGATACATCATGGGTCTAGGTGGCCAATAAATAAATCTTTTTAAAAGATTTAGAGCCTTTTTTTGAAATTTATTTACCATAGTATACAAAGAGCATCCTTCACAAGGTCTGTTCATGGCAGTCTCCTTCTTCCAGTCTAGCCCATTGGACACTGGATACTTGAATCCGTGTCCAGCATATTTCAAGCTGACCAAACTGGTGAATCAAACCAAGGTTCCCAAGTGGGAGCCAGCTTCTCTTGAGCAGCAGTGCCACAGAGCTGACCCAAGTAAATACATTTTATGTATGGTCTATTGGCCTATTTCTCTGAAAAGTTAACCAGTCAAAAATTTTTTTTGGTAGCTTGGTACTTAATGGATTATTAACCAACTAAATTGTGGGGCTTTATTTAAGAGTATTCTTGAACAGAAACTAGACTTCCAGATGGCTGGTATATTTAATAGGCAATATGGGAAAATGTAGTAGGTAAGGATAGCTGCTTTGAAAATTATTGAACAACTTTTAAAGCTTTTTGACATATCGGCAATACTGCACAAATATTGTACAATGCTTTTATATATTAAATTCTACTGGCAAACAGATGAAACTCATAAGCATATGTTCTCAGCTTAAATAGAAGACACAACACATATAAATGCAAGGCCCTAAATAAGTTACGATTTTTTAACCAGATGTTATAAGGATAGATAAAAAAAATGCTCTGAAAAATCTAATAGTCAGCTCATTAAGGACACAATCACCTTCTCCTCTTCTCATAAACAGATACCATAAAGAAAGCAGTCACAGATTTAAATAGAAAAATTATAAAGAAAAGTAAGGAATACAGTTTAAGAACTTAATTCCTAATGACTTCAGTTTACCCATTAGATGCCAAAAATTAAAATTATGTATTTATTACATGGTGGCTAAACTAATTTTTAAAAGTATCTTCTTTTTATAAGCAGTAATTTTCATTAATACTAAGCCTTTATGAATGATAAAGATGTAAACTTAGAGTACACTTGCCTTTTAAAAATGAGTATTTTGGCTGTTAAGATCTCAACATTTCCCTGCAGTGCAGGAACCAGCAGCAGGAAGAGAGATGAACTGAGTTTCAAGGGACCACATCTCAGATCTCTCACTGCGTTCTGCCCACACGGGTCAATCTCTCCAGCTCAGCCTCATGTGCACCTAGTTCTGAGAGACAAAGAACGGAATCAACACTGGCTACATACACCTTTCTCTGATTGGAAGACAAGCAATTTTATAAGAACAGGCCTGAGAAGTACAGCCTTTCTTCCCTACTGACACTACAGAGTCACTCCAAAAACGTAGGAAGAAGTGTGTTATTCACCAGATGACCAGAAAAAAAGTGCAGAGGTACAAAAAGTACGAGAAAACAAGGAAATATCACTCCTTAAAGGGAACAGAATAATTCTTCAACCATAGATAGCACAAAAAAATTCACAGAAATATCAGAAAAAATAAATCAGAAGATTCATAGCAACAAAACTGAACAAGACGCAAGAGAAAAGAGACAACTACCTTTAGCAGATGAAGAAATCCTTTTATGACTTGAAGGAGGAGATATACACAATAAAAAAGACACAAACAGAACTTCTAGTGATTAAGACTGTAATACAAGGAAAAAAACCTCCCTTGAAAGTATTAATAGCAAATTAAACCATGCAGAAAATAGAATCTTTGATCTGAAAGACAAAATCTCTGATTTAGATAAAACTACCAAAATTAATAAAAAATAAACAAAAGCAAAAAAATAGTGAGGACAACATATGGGAAATACAAGGCACCATTAAATACCCACATATCTGAATAAAAGGTATTCCAGAAGGTAAAGAATCTGACAATGACATTGAAGATATATTCCATAAATTATTTTCAGGAAACTTTCCAAACCTAGAGAAACATTCAGACATTCAAATTAAAAAAAATATACAAAGGATCCCAAATAGAATCAACATAAGATCTTCTGCATGGTGCATCATAACCAGATTGGTCAAAATCAAAGACAAAGACAAGATTCTAAAAATGGCAAGAAAGAAGTTCAAGTTACTTTCAAAGATTATCCTAGTAGGTTACATCAGACTTTTCAAACAAATGATGCAGGCCAGTAAAAAAATGGGAAGACATATTCAAAACATTAGAAGAAAAACAATTCCAACCAGTTATGTTATATCTAGCTAGATTGTTCTACTGGAAAAAAACAAACAAACAAACAAACCAAAAAATAAATCATTCTCAGATGAACAAAAACTGAAAGAATTCACCAACACAAGACCAGCGCTTCCAGAAGTACCAAAAAGAGAAGATAAGCAAAAGTGACATTTTGTTAGCTAGAATAATTAATAAGAACAGAGAAACGAACCAGATAAATCTAATCAGCAATGAAGCAGGCAATATTACAACAAAAGATCATCAGAGAAAATAATGAACAACTATATGCCAACAAACAAGAAATCCAGGATGACATGAATGTATTTCTGGACATTTATGATCTACCAATATTCAATTAGGGTTATCTAGAGAAACCAAACACCCCAAGAACAAGTGATGAGATTGAGTCAGTGAAAAATAGATTCGCAACAAAGAAAAGTTCAGGTCCCAGTGGTTTCACTTCTGAATCCTATAAATCTCTTAAGAAGAGCTAGCCCACATTCTACTCAAATTATTTCAAAATATCCAAAAGAAAATAACCCTCCAAAATTCACTTTATAAAGCATTCATCACCCTGAGCCCCATAACAGAAAAGGACATAACAAAAAAAGAAAACTACAAACCTTTATCTCTTATGAATATAGATGAAAAATTTCTCAACAAAATACTAGCAAATCATATCCAATGACACATTAAAAAGATTTTATAACATGACCAGATAATTTTTATTCCATGGTTGCAAGGATGGTTCAACATGTGCAAAACCATGAATGTAGTACATCATATTAACAGAAAGAAAGATAAAGGATCATATCAGTTAATGCAGAAAAGTCGTTGCTAAACTACGATATCTCTTCATGATTAAGACTCAGCAGAATCAACATAGATGGGACATTTCTCAATCCAATAAAAGCCATATATGAAAAAGCCATACCTAACATTATACTGAAAGGGGAATTTCCACTAAAAAGTAGAACTAGACAAGGCTACCCATTTTCTCCACTCTTTTTCATCATAGCTCTGAAAATTTTAGCAAATGCAATCAGACAAGAGAATAAAATAAAAGACATTAAAATAAGGAAAGAGGAAGTAAAATTATCTCTGTTTGCATATGATGTGATTATACACATTGAAAACTCAAAAGATTCCACAATAAAACTCCTGAAAGTGAAAGGTAAATAAAGTGGCAGAATACAGAATCAATATACAGTAAACTAGCATTTCTATACACCAACAATGAGTGGAGTGACAAAGAATTGAAGAAAGCAATCTCATTTACAATGGTCACAAAATACATAAGATTCCTAGGAATAAACCTGACCAAAGAAGTCAAAGACCTCTACAAGGAAAACTATGAAAAACTAAAAATGGAAATAGAGAATAACAGAAAAACGTGGGAAGACATTCTGTATTCCTAGATTGGAAGTATTAATATAATTAAAATATCAAACCAACCCACGTTAATTTACAAATCAAATGCAACCCTCATCAAATTCCAAAATATATTCTTCACATAATTAGAAAAAAATTATTATAAATATTGTTTGAAATTGTAAAAGATCCCATATTGGGACCAGCAGTTAGGGTAATGGCTATGTTGCTGGACTCCCACGTAGTCGACTGCGGTTCGAGTCCCAGAAGTCTCGTGGCTTAAACTCACGCCGGGCATGTGTGCATGCGTGCCCAAGATCCAGAGAGGAGAATGGAGGAGAAGGGATTGTGGCATGGCCTTCCCCCCCGGGGGGTGATATCTTGCTTTCTATCTCTCTGTCTCTCTGGTGAGTGCACATGCCCTACAGCAAAACCCTCTCAAAACAAACAAACAAACAAACAAACAAAAACACAAAGTAGATCAAAGATCTAAACATAAAACTTCACACTGTAAAACTACTTGTGACTGGGACCAGCAGGTAGCATGGTGGTTGATGTGTTGGCCTCCCAAATGGCAGAGTGTGGGTCATGTCCTTGACCTGGTGGATTGCTTTTTTACTTTTTGTCTCTTGCTCTTTTTCTCTCTCTGATAAATTTAAAAATTATGATGATGATAATAAATAAAATTAAAAGCCCTCTTAGCATTTCTTTGATTTATTACAGTAAAAAGTGCTTTTCTTGAAATTAAAATATATATATATATATATATATATATATACACACACATATATATATATTTATTTAATGACTGTAGTAAGCTATATAGCATCTGCTAGGTGCTACTTTATAGAATATTCATTCTACTCAGAGTTTCACGCCTAAAGTCAGACATGTATTTACAGATATGCATATATCAGCTGAACTTGCTATTAAAAGTAATTAGATTATTGAAGAAATTTTGTGAATCAAAAAATGTGGGGTAAAAAGGAATGGAAAACACCTGTATACAACTGAGATAGTGTGGAAGGAAGTTGGGAAATGGCACAAGATGAGAAAAAGGGGGAAAAATATATATACACACATATATATATGAAATTAGAAATGGAAAATTATTGACAATAGCATGTATGATTAAGCCACTGTGCAGTATATTCTGGATGGGATATCACATTTTGTATGTTGTGATGATGCTCAATTAATGAAAGTAAATTAATTATTTAGAACAAATTTTAATTTAAAAATCTTAAAAAAGAAGTATTTCTTGAAAAAAATCTACTGATGGAATATACGAGAAAAACCCTTGGAGAAATCAGATTAGGCAAAGACTGTATTAAATAAAATCCCCAAAGCAGAGGCAATAATCCCCAAAATAGACAAGGAAAAGAAACAATAGAGTGAAGAGACAGCTCTCAGAATGGAAGAATATATTAATATTTTCAAACTCTTCCTCAGATAAGGGGCTGATAACTAGAATATGTAGAGAACTCAAGCAGCTTATCTGAAAAAAAAAATCAATCCAATTAAAAGGCAGTAAATGAGCAAAGCAGACCACTCTCCAAGTAAGGCATATGAACAGGCAAAAGTCATATAAAAACAAAATGTTCAGCATTACTTATCATAAGAGAGAAGCAAATCAAAACCACAAAACCTAACCCCAGTCAGAATGGCTAAGATTGAAAAAAATTATAAGTGTTGGCGAGTTTGCAGTGATAATGGAACTCTCCTACACTGTTGGTGGGAATGCAAATTAATACACCCACTTTGGAGAACAGTATGGAGGTTCCTCAAAGTCTTACAACTAGAGCTACCATATGATCCAGCGATTCCATTCCTGGGTATCTACTCAAGACAGGAGTACACTCAGTCAAAAAACCACTTACACATCAATGTTTATTGCAGCACTATACACAATTGTTAGGACACAGAATCAACCTAATATCCAAGAACAGATGAATGAATTGAAAAAGTATGGCTCATACACACTATGGAATACTACTCAGTCATAAAAAAGTAATGAAACATTGGCATGTAATGGAAAGTGGACAAATATGGAAGATTTAATTAATTAATTATTAATTATATTCATGCTAAGTGAATCAAGCCAGGCTATGAAAGAGATTCATCTTATGTCTCACTTAATATATACCAAGTGTCTGTACTCTTTGGCAAAAACTGAAAAAGTGGAAGGTATAAAAGCATGGAGACAACCATGTCATCTGCAAATAGAAATAATTTCACCTCTTCTTTTCCTATTTGAAGGCCTTTTATCTTATTCTCTTTTCCGATTGGTTTGACGAGGACTTCCAGTACTATATTGAAAAGGAGTGGAGAAAGTGGGCATCCTTGTCTTGTATTGGTTTTTAGCAGAAAAGCTTTCAGTTTTTCCCCATTCAGGATGATGTTAGTTACAGTTTTTCCATAGAGAGCTTTTCTTGTGTTGAGGAATAAACCTTATATACCGATTTTGCTGAGAGTCTTCATCATGAAGGGATGTTGTATCTTACTGAATGCTTTTTCTGCATCAATTGACATGGTCATATGGTTTTTGTCTTTCTTTCTGTTATCATGGTGTTATTTATGGTTTTAAATATATTGAACCTACTTTGCATCCTTGGAATAAAGCCTACCTGGTCGTGATGCATTGTCTTTTTTTATATGCTATATACAATATGCTAGTATCTTGTTAAGAATTTTTATGTCTATATTCATCAGAGATATTGGTCCATAGTTTTCCTTCCTTGTCTGTCTTTGTCTGTTTTAAGGATAAGGGCTATGGAGACTTCATAGAATGAATTTGGCTAAGACATGGAATCAGCCATGAACAGAGGAATGGATTGAAAAAGTGTGGCACATATTCTATGGGATACTACTCAACCATAAAACAAAACAAAAACAAAAAAAACAACAAAACAACACAAGACCCTGGCTTTTGACAGAAAGTGGATGAATATGGAAGATTTATTGCTGAGTGAAGCAAGCCAGGCTACGAAGGAGAGACATTGTATGCCTCAACTTATTATATACCAAGTGTCCACATAATATATACTGAGTGTCTGCATTCTTTAGCCAAAACTGAAAGACTAGAGGATATAGAAACATAGAAATGGTTATAAATACCAGATACAGTATGGAAAGTGGTGGATGAAGGAGGAGAGTATGAGGAAGGATATTAAAGAGAAAAACAGAGAGACAAAGTATTTATGAGACAAAGAGATGGGTTATTATCTGTTGAAGATAACATGTATAGTATTCTCAACTGGACTGGTGAGAAATGTATACATGTTGGAATATTCACTTTGCAAGCTAAAGTGATTAAATGTATAAAAGAAATTGAAATAAAAAAATAAAAGTTTTTTAAAAACTACAAAAAATACTAACTAAATAAATAAAGCATGGAGAGCAACTGTGGATACTAGAGACAGTATGGGAGAAAAATGGAAAACTGGGGAAGGGGAGAAGGGAGGAAATCAAGTGGAAAAAAAGAGGCAAAACATTTAACAAACACAAAATTAGAAAATCATATAATGACAATGTGTATGGTAATACCTGTAACTGAACTATATACATACATATATACAGTATACTCATGCTGGAAAAATTCATTTTGTATGTTGTAAAGCTATACAGTGGTTGAATATTTTAGAAATAAAAAAAATAAAAGAAAGAAAAAATAAAAAGAGAAAAAAAAATGTGTGTATTTCATCATTGCATGGCACTCTCTTCAGCTCAGGCAGAGCAAACTCAAAAGAAAACATACCCTTTATGGTGAGCACCTTTATGACTGCCAGGTTATCAAATGGAATATAAATTTTTCATTTATTACCAATAGGATTTTTTCATTAACTGTAATAGTACATATGAAACATATAATTGTGCATTATGTAGTCTTTGTTGTTGTTTTTGTTTTAATTTTTTGAGAGATTTTGCTATAGGGTGCATGCGTTCATCAGAGAGATAATAATGGAAAGTGAGAAACTACCCCCATGGGTGATGGCCATGTCACAATTCCTTCTTCTCTATTCTTCTCTTGAAATTTGGGCATGCATGCACATGTGCCTGGCATGAGTTTTGAATGCAGGGTCTGGGACTTGAACCACAGTTGACCAAGTGGGAGTCCAATGCCTTAACCACTATGCTACCTTGTGTCCCCTAGGTGGCCTTTTTAGAGAACTGTATTTTGATTTTCACTGTCTAACTAATTGGCCTAAAATGGTACAGAACTGATGATTAAACATGTAGTTGTTGAGGAAAAAAAAAAAAAAAAAAGCTTTAATGATAATGACAAGGACTCAAATCATGATCCACTGTATTTGAAATAAAATTAAAATATTAATTTTGCTGACTACGAGCATACCATGATATGATAAAATGCATGTTGTAGCAAAAATTCTACATTTCAAAGGAAGATTTAATAGGTCTTACTAAGGAATAAAATGAAGAAAGAAAAGGGAAAGGAAGTGTTTAATGTTGAGTGTCAAATACCAATGGAAATGTTGGTCAAAGGTTGACATTTAAGAATAAATAACTTGAAAGGAAGTTATGACTGAAGATTGATTTTGTAAATCAGCTGCTCAGAATGACAGCTAATGCGTGAGGGTGAACAGACAATAAAGTAATAACATGTACAAGGGAGAGAGGCCCAAAGCTCTTTCTCTGTCTAAGCTTAGGCAATTAAATTAAGAAAAAAATATTAGAAAAGAAAAAAGGATGGCCTATTAATAAGAAGAAAATTATTAGGAGAATGCTGTTTTATTTAAGTGACAAAGTTGCTTAATTTTAAGGAGCACTCAGGAAGCAAACAAGTCCTCTATAGGCATTCCAAGGTGATGGCATAGAATTCTCAAAGATTGTGCCTAGCTCAAGCTACATTCTGTCTGTCGGAAATTAGATGACTGACCTCATTAGAGCAAAATTAGTAAAATAAGAGATGCAAAATTCAGATTTTGAGGGCTTATAGAGCAATTGGCTGAAGAATTTTTCACTTCTGAAAGCATCATCTTGACAATGGCCTTAAAAATATTCCTGACCAGGGGGCCAGCAAGTGGCATGGTAGTTGAGATGCTAGACGCCCACATGGTCAACTGTGATTCAAGTCCAGGACCTGGCAGCTTGCTTTCCACTCTTTCTGTCTCTCTCTGGTCAAACTGAATAATAATGATATAAATAAAATTAAATATGTAATTGTTTTAAAATATGTTCTTGATATCTAGAAAGTCACAGTATTTGCATACACCTATTTAATATGTTGAATTGGCTAATCCTAGTAGAATCACAACTGTATTTAGATTTTATGAAGTTATATACCAAACTTCAAGGAAAAGTGCTACTATCTAATCACTAAAATATTTGAGAAACCAGCTTTGATCTATCTTAATATTAACTCGGAATGGTCAGTGAAGTGTGACCATAACAGCAAAGTCAACCATGATAACTAGGAGAATACAGGGTGATATACTTCCAGGCAGAATGGTCCTGCCTCAGCTCTATGTATTTTAAACAAATAATTTAAAGGAGAGATAATTAAATACTACTTAAAGTAAGTCTGGTAGGTCGTACATATAAGAGAATGGGGCCAGCAGGTGACATGGTGGTTTAGGCACTGGACTCCAATATAACTGACTGTGGTTTGAGTCCCAAAACTGGTTCTTGAAAAATCACTATGGGAACTTGTGCCCAAAATCCCAGGAGGAGAATGGAGAAGGGATTGGAGTGTGGTCATGCCCCTTGGGGAGTGACTTCTCAATTTCCCTCTCTCTGTCTCTCTCAGTCTTTTTCCAGTAAGAATACACACTCTATTCCAAAAATTTTTAAAAAAATAAATAAATAAGAGAACAGCATGATTTAGGCCAGAAAATCAATAAATATAAAAATGAAATTAACCATCTGAGAAGAAATAATGTTCATGAAGTTTCATGCACTAATAGATTTTTTCTAGAAAGTTGGAGACCAGCAGGTGGTATGGTGATTAAGGCACTGGACACTCCCAGATGGCTGACCATGGTTTAAGTCCCCGACCTGGCAGCTTGCTTTCTCACTTTCCCATTCTCTCTGTGTGTCTCTCTCTGGTCAAATTACAATAAGTGAATGAATAAATATAATTAAATAAAAAGATTCGTAGAAAAAGAAATTTAAAGGTGCTATATTAATACAATAACAAGAGAAAACACAACTACCCAGATAGTTGATTAATGTAATATACTTCTATCAAAAACTAATAAGCAATCACAAACACAAATAAGAATGCAAACAAAATAGTTAATAATATATATGATGTGCAGCCATACATCCATATTTAAAGGATATTATATAATAAAAAGTGGGAGTGCATATATACTTTAAGAACATATGGTACTAAGTCTCAGAAGAAATCTTAATAAAATAAGAATTTTGTCAAGTTGGGCCTTATTCCGTGAGCAGAATGAAAATTTCCTTGCAGTTCTTTGTATTGAAGTGACTGAGTACGACTTCTGTATTCCTTCTTATAATTATGTCAGTTGTTCGCCTTGGACTTGCTTTTTGTCTTTTTCTCTATATGCCATATTCAGATATACAGCAGCCAGTTTTCAATTGCAGACAAAAAGAGCAGAGCAACTAAGATGCAAAGAGCATGGTTATCCGAACAACCTTCTGGAGCAGAGCTAGCCCACTGGTCTAGGCCAACCAGATTGCTATGTGAGAGACAAATGCACTTCTTCCTTATTGAACTCATTCTACTTTGCTCAGAAATTTAGAATTTAAGCTACCAATATTTTTCAAAGGATTTAAAACCTCTTGGAAGGTGATCTTTTCCAGTTAATGCAGATATGTCTACATTTGATTTCAATCAATTTGGTATTATAAAACAACCCACGCTCGCTAACACATGTACTATGTTGCCAGCAAGTTGATGTCAGAACTATCTAATCCTTTTATCTATACTACATTGTTCTCTATTTCCAGCTCTCCTAGAATTCAAGATTGCACTCTAATGTTTAATGAGAAAACTGCTGTCTCAAACAAAGGCTAACATTTTGCATATCATAAAATCATATGTATATATAATAAAACTGCCGAAGAAGAAAAGATTTTAAAAAGCATTCGGTTTAATAGACATTTTATGAATTTTTACCTGAAATAGATTAAGCTTGTGAATTTTATTCTAAGTAGAAAGATAATAAACTGCAAGGTAGGCTTATAAATCTATTTGAGGTTGAACACATATGAGCTGAAACATGTTCATTTCTGAATGTAAAGTATTTGTTTTGTAGTGTGTTCTAGGAAGGCTCTTTGCATGAAGTGCCTGCATGTGGCAAATACTCTTCAAGCATTGTTTTTATTTTTTTAATTTTATTATTATTATTATTATTAAGAGGTTTTTGCTATAGGGTGCGTGCGCTCACCAGAAAGACAGAGAGAAACAGAGAGATAGCGAGAAATCACCCTCCCCGAGGGTGGATGGCCATGCCGCAATCCCTTCTCCTCCATTCTCCTCACGGGATCTTGGGCATGCAGGCATATGCACCTGGCAAGAGTTTAACCCACCGTGTCCAGGACTCAAACTGCCGTCGACTACGTGGGAGTCCAGTGACATAGTCATTACGCCAACCGCTGGTCCCCATTATTTTTTAATTCGCCACAGAGTATATGAGCTTGCAAGAGAGAGAGAGAGAGAAGGAAAGGGAGAAACCCCTCCTTCGCAAATGGGACTTGGCCATGCCCCAATCCATTCGTTCTCCCCTTTTCTCCACCCTGTCAGCATTTGCAGGATGCTTCTGCACATACCTAATGTGTCCCCCCAAGCTGCTGGGGCAGGAATTTAAATCCACAGTTAACCATGTGGGATTCAACTCCTCCAACCACCTAGCCACACAATCAGCTCTCAAGGATTTTTCAGCTTAATTTGTATTATTTTATTTAATCTTCATAAAAAATACTGCAAAGAAATTATTGTTAATTGTATTTTTCAGATAAAGAAACCGACAGAGAGTAGTTTAGTAACTGACTGGAGATAACAGGTTTTTTAAGTATTTAGTGTGCAATCTGAACAAGGATCTCTCTAATCACTGGACTCCATTAGCAAGAAGTTGAGTACCCTCTGAAAACTGAGTAGAGTTTTTAAATCCACAAATTTATTGCCCATGTAAAGATAATGACATAACCTTTACATTTGTTCAGATCTTGAGGTTTAGGTATTTCATTCATTAACATTTTCAACAAAATTTTATTTCCCAGATCTTCTGTTCACTAGATACGCAACCCGAGGCAACCTCTCTAAACTTTAGTTTTCCTAGATGAAAATAATAATACCAATTGTTAGTGAGTTTAAATAAAATACAGAACTTAACAACACTAAATTACTAAGAAATACAAATTCTTAAAAGACCAATAATGTTTAAGGAGACAGGAGCAGAAATAAAATGTCTCCTGTTAAAGAGAAGTCCAGAACCAGATGACTTTACTACCGAATTCTGTGTTAACAAATTAACACCAATCTGTCTTAACGTCTTAACAAAAAACTAAAGAGAAGATACTTCCAAATTCATTTTATGAGGCAAATATTATTCTGATGCCAAATCCTGACAGAGTGGAGAGACAGGGGAGAAGGGATTGGGACAAGACCTATTTGAGGGGGAGGAATTTTTCCCTTTCCTTCTCTCTTTGTCTCTCTCTTGAAAGCTCATACTCCCTAAGGAAAATTAAAAAAAAAAAAAAATGCTTGAAGAGTTGAAGAGTATTTGCCATATGCAGGCACTTCATGCAAAGGGCCTTCTTAGCACACACTACAAAACATGTACTTTACACTCAAAAATGAACATATTTTAGGGAACCTGCTAGCAGTTAGCGTAATGGCTATGTCGCTGGATTCCCACGTAGTCGACCGCGGTTCGCGTCCCGGACCTGGTGACTTAAAACTCATGCCGGGCGCGTGTGCATGTGTGCCCAAGATCCCGAGAGGAGAATGGAGGAGAAGGGATTGCGGCGTGACCATCACCCCTGGGGGGTGATTTCTCGCTTTCTGTCTCTATGTCTCTCTCTGTCTGTCTGGCGAGTGCACGCGCCCTATAGCAAAAAAAAATCTCTCCAAAAAAAAAAAAATGAACATATTTTAGATCAAGCATGTGTCAACCTTTCTCTGCCTCCCTACTTCTGCTCTTGCTCTAGCATCTCAGCTGGTAGAACCAAATGGGAAGCTAGTGGCAAAGAAGAAACATGGTTAGCAGTGTCCCAGCCCCAGCATCTATGAGTACGATGCATCACAGCATCAGAGTATGATGCATAAATGTACAACTTAGAAATATTAGTTTGATAACTAGCACATTTATGTTCTAAGATGTGGAATAAAAAGTAAACATTTCATAATAACTTGACCATTTTACTATGACATGGGAATCCTTCCCACATAATTTTCTTTTCTTTCTTTTTTTTTTGGAGAGGTTTTTGCTATAGGGCGCTTGCGCTCGCCAGACAGACAGAGAGATAGAAAGCGAGAAATCACACCCCAGGGGGGATGGCCACGCTGCAATCCCTTCTCCTCCATTCTCCTCTCGGGATCTTGGGCACGCACGCACACGTGCCCAGCGTGAGTTTAAGCCACCGGGTCCAGGACTTGAACCGCGGTCGACTACGTGGGAGTCCAGCGACATAGCCATTACGCTAACTGCTGGTCCCAACCCACATAATTTTCTTGTACTGAATTTAGCTTTCTTATTGTTAAATATGCATCTCTCTGTGGGAATAAAAAAGAAAAATCCTGAAAGGTGAGTGAACATAATACAATAACCACTAACTATTTAAAGACTATCACTAAAAGAAGAAAATATTTTACTTTCATGACAACTGTGTTGAGTGCAAGCAAAATTTTAATAGGCAAATTAATGTAGATGAGAAATCAGTAGAGACTAAAGGATATCCATATGTGTGCTAATGAATAACCACTACATACCAAATGAGAAAGAGGGAAAGTAAAGAAGACTAAGTAGTGAGTGATGACACTAATGAGTAGCAGCTGTTTTACATTTTTCATGATTTTCCTACATTGTACATGTGGCAGAAAATCCTGACTTGCAATCAAGGTGTTGGATGGATTATAGTTACCTTACGTCCAGCCCATCCTTGTCAGCATTGGAAGGCCTCAGGCCCTTGTTAGTCATTGGACAAAAACATAAATTCCTGGTGAAAAGGCCATCCAATAGGGCAGCAGACAAAGCACAGGGAGGGAGCAAGAGAATTCACTAAGATGAAAGTCACAACTTCTTTGTAAACTAACCTCAAAAACGACAACCCATCACCTCTGCTGCATTTTATTCCAGAGATGTAAATCACTGAATCCAGCCCACAGTTAAGGGGAGGGAATTATTTAATAGTATAAATACCAGTAGAAAGGGATCATTGGGGACCATAATAAAGAAAGGCTGCCTACTACCAGATTCTACATATAAAACTTTAAACGACAGGTGATGTAGATCCGAGGGTCTGACATAGTCAACAAAAACAGTTGGCATCAAATTTTGGAAGAATGTGGAACCTCCTATATGAGATTTTTTAATAATAGGTTTATCAGGTGGGTCTGTCATGCAATGGATAGCACATTGGACTTCTAATAATAGATTTATCAGCCTTATATTCTTTAAAAGGTAATATATCAAATTAGAAAGATGCATATCATTTGGAATCATTGCCTACTCCATAATGATTCTTCCCTGAAAATTATAATTTATAGCATTTAGCAACTGATTCAATAGACCAATAATGTTATCTCTGTGTCAGTGACCATTTTATGATTTTGAGGGCTTTTCAGCTATCACAACTACAAGCATAAAGTCATTATTCAAGGCAGTAAGAAGTGAGAAGGGGGGCACTAGCAAGCATTCATATCTTACTAGGAAAGGAAATCTTGTACACTTTCTATCCAACTCCATATATATCACAATGCTAACTCTAGATCACAGAAAGAGACTGATAATATTGACAGGTAGTCTGTTCATAATTTGGCCCCTGGAACTGGAAAAGAGGGACATTTCCTGAGATCAAGAAATCTCATCCTGTTCAAAAATCAGGTCTTAGCAGACAAAGTGAAAATAAAAGGTTTTAGATATGAGAAATAATGCTCACAACCAAAGTTTCTGAATGATCGCAAGTGTCTTCCCTGCCTTGCATACTTAGAATTCAGTGAAACTGTTAGTATTTTAATTTATTCCTACCTTCTATCTTATCATAATAAATTAATAGCTGGAGAAAGTAAATCAAGTCAAATGAAGTTATATGAATCAGGAGACCTAAGGCAATAAACTTTAGCTTTAATTTTTGAGTTGTTAACTTGCATTGCTTTTAAACAAAAATATATCAGAACAAAAAATGCATTATGCAATGTGAAAAAACTAGAGTGGCTTTATATGCAAGATGTTAATGATAAAACTTCTACATATAAAGAAATCTTTACCTTTTAGAAAGTCTATTATTGGGGCTATTGTTCCAGTCTTTTTTTTTTTTTTTTTTTTTTTTTGAGAGGTTTTTGCTATAGGGAGCGTGTGCTCGCTGTACAGACATAGAGAGACAGAGAGACAGAAAGCGAGAAATCATCCCCCAGGGGGGATGGCCACGCCGTAATCCCTTCTCCTCCGTTCTCCTCTCGGGATCTTGGGCACGCACACACACGCGCCCAGTGTGAATTTTAAGCCACCGGGTCTGGGACGCGAACCGTGGTCGACTACATGGGATTCCAGTGACGTGGCCATTACACTAACTGCTGGTCCCATTGTTCCAGTCGTTTTTCATTAAAAAGTTGCACCTAATATTTTTAAAGACCAATTTAATTATAGGCAATCACATAAATGTAAAATTTTGTTTTATGTGTTTTAAGATAAATGCATTAATTCTCAGGAATTAATGAATCTCTATGAATATGAATCTGTATGTATACAGAATTTAAGCTTTTTCACCTTTAAAAAATGGCATTATAGTGGGCTGGAGGGTGACACAGTAGTAAAATGTAATGCTACTCAAGGCTGACCCACCTGGGAATGTCTGGGTTTATGTACAAAGAACTCTCTGCGACTGTCACTTATGGGTGTGCCTGTGATCTGGAGCTGACTGAGATAGGAAAGATCGTGGTGTCAGAACCCTGTTGGAGATAATGTCTTTTTGCTTCTTTCTCTTTCTCTGTTTCTATTGCTCATGAAGTAAATAAATACATAAATAAATTTAAATAGCACTTTATATACATGTTTTTAGAACAGACTATTAAATACAAAAACTACATTCAGAAACTTAGAATATGATAAAAGGTATATTTCCAATTTGTGGTCAAAATATGAGTTTAAATGGTAGTAGAATATTTTGTAGCATATTTTATGAAAAAATAAATAGTTCATGTTTTTACCAGACAGAAAAATAAAAATAATAGGAGAAAACATGGGAAAATTTATTGAAATTATGAAATGAAAATTATGAAACTATGAAATTTTCTAAGCCACCAAAAGAAAAGACCAGGAAATCCATCAACATAAAACAAGCATTCTGGGACCAGCAGATAAAGTAATGGTTACATCGCTGGACTCCCATGTAGTCAACTACGTGATTTTTGCTTTAGGATGTGTTTGCTTGCCAGAGAGAGACAGAAAGACAGAAAACAAGAAATCTCCCCCCCAGAGGTGATAGTCATGTCCCATTCCCTTATTCTGTATTTTCTTCTTGGGATCTTGGGCATGCATGCACACATACCCAGTGTGAGTTTTAGGTTGCTGGGTCCGGGACTCAAACCTTGGTCGAATTCGTGGGAGTCCAGCAATGTAACCATTACACCATCTGCTGGTCCCTATTATTATTATTTTTTTATTTGACCAGAGAGAGACACAGATAAAGAGAAAAGGAAAGTGAGAAAACAAGCCTCTAAATATGGGCCTTGAATAGTAGTCAGCCATGTGGGAGTCCAGCACCTTAACCACCATGCCACATGCTGTTCCCCACTTGGATTTCTTCTTAACTGGAACATACTAGAACTGACATTAAATGTCCTTGATAAACTACTAAATCATAGAATTCCACCTATCGATAAACTATACTTTATATGCCTTTGTTTTGTACTTCTTAACATCCCATTGCATATTATCAAAAATGACACAAAATGAAATAGAGCAGCATCTTGTTTATTAGAGTAATTAAATTCATCATTAAACTGTTTCAATGGACATTCCAGTCTCAGATTTGCAGTGTTAAATTTATCAGACATTTATGGAAGAGATAATACAAATTTTATAAAACCTCTTTTAGAAAATAAGCAAGAGGAGGATGCTTCTCAACTTATTTCAAATGATGCCAGTACTATCCTGATGCCAAGATCTGACCATGACATGAAAATTAAAGACCAAACTTGTCATAAACAGAGATGCAAAATTTCTTAACAATAAAAAAGACAATCAAATACTGAAATATATACAAGAAAACATAGTATGAGCAAGTTAGAAATGTCCCCGGAAGGCAAAATTACTTCAGTTAGTAAAAATCAATAATGTAATCCACTACATTAATAGAATTGAAGAGAAAATTCATGATCAATTCAACAGATACAGAGAAATTCTTTGAAAAAACTCAACAGCCATACATTTAAAAGAACTTTTCACACATTTGGCAAATCAGAACCTCCATAATTTGATAAAAGACATCTCTTTAAATAACTCTACAGTGGGACACCAGGCTGCCTGCGGCTGCAGGACTTAATAGCCGGGATCCATAGTTCATCCCCACTCCTACTCATCTCTGGACTTCAGATTGGTTTCTTGGGACTTTAAGAGAAACTCGCACCTCCTCATACCCCACCTGGAGACCAATTCAAGCCAGTGAGCAGTTCTGGACACCAGGCTGCCTGTAGCTGCAGGCCCTAATAGCCTGGACCCATCATTCATCCTCCATCCCTTCCCCACTTGACTTTGGACTCTGAATTTCAGTGTCTTGAATAGTGCGCAGCACGCATTGCACGCCTCATGATTTTTTTCTTTGCTCTTGAGGTTTAGCTTATTAGGTCATTTGAGTCTCTCGACTCCTTAGAAACAGGGAGGACTTTGGGCCATCTAGAACTAGTGTCAACAGATAATGGTAATGGTGAGCAACAGGTAGGCCAACCATAAGAGAAATCATCAATTTTCTAATCCTGTACAACTTTTAACCCTCAGAGATACCTTACATAAGTTAGGAAGCAACATATAGATTACCTGATGACTAGGAACAATCGCAGAGGCTCAAGAAGTATGAGCAACCAACTAAAGGCCTCTTTTCCAAGAGAAATCATTAAGCCTACATCACCCACAGTCAATACAATGGACGTAAGGAATTCAGAATATTTGTAGTTACCAAACTAACTGAGATGGAAGAGAAAAGAGACAAGGAGCTCCAGGAGATGTGGAAGTCCTTTTATGATTTGAAGGAAGAAATAGATACCTTAAAAAAGAATCATATGGAACTTCTAGGGTTGAAGAATGTGATACAGGATATCAAAACCTCCCTTGAAAGTATTAAAAGTAGGTTAGATCAAGAAGAAGATTGGATCTCCAATGTAGAAGACAAAACATCTGACCTAGAAAAAAGTATCAATAAGATTGAAAAAACAACCAAGAAAAATGAGGCTGATATATGAGGAATACTATATATCATCAAGTGCCCCAACATCTGGATTAATGGTATCCCAGAAGAGGAAGAAATTAATGAGGACATAGATAATTTATTCCATGAAATCCTGGAAGAAAACTTTCCAAATCTAGAAAGGCATTCAAATATCCAGACCCAAGAAATACATAGGACCCCAAGTAGAATCAACCCAAGAAGACCCTCTGCAAGGCACATCATAGCCAGACTGGCAAAATAACAGACAAAGACAAGATACTAAAGTTCGCAAGAGGGAAATGTCAAGTTACTTACAAAGGTCAACACATCAGGCTAACAGCGGATCTCTCAGCAGAAACAATGCAGGCAAGGAAAGAATGGTTAAATATAGTCAAAGTGTTGAATGATAAACAATCTCAACCAAGAATACTATACCCGGCAAGATTATCTTTCATATGGGAAAAAAAGATAAAAACATTCTTCAATAAACAAAATTTGAAGGAATTTACCAACTCCAAACCAGCTCTTCAAGAGGTTCTGAAGGGAGTACTATACCAGGAAAACTAAAAAGTCAGACAGACAGTTATACAAGAACAAAAAGCAACCAAGAAAATGGCTCACTTAATGATAGGAACAGGTACTAAAAGTAAAGAGCTGAAAAAGATATTTCATGCAAATGGAGATCAAAAAAGGGCTGGAGCAGCGTTATTGATTTCAGACAAAATAGATTTCAAGTCAAAGACTGTAAGAAGCCACAAAGAAGGGCATTATATAATAGTAAATGGAGTAATCCAGCAAGAAGATATAACACTTATTAATATCTATGCACCCAACTCAGGTGCACCTAAATATGTGAAGGAAAGATTTCTGGAGCTAAAAGGAGAGATAGGGAGAAATACTATAATTGTTGGAAACCTCAACACCCCATTATCTCCTTTAGATGGATCTTCTAGGCAGAAAATAAATAGAGAGATACAGGACCTAAATGATACTATAAATTGAATGGGCTTGACAGATATCTATAGAACTTTCTACCCTAAGTCCACAACATATACATTTTTCTCACCCCGGCATGGAACTTTTTCAAAGATTGACCATATGTTAGGACAAAAATCAAGCCTTTACAGATTCAAAAGCATAGAAATTATATCCACCATCTTTTCTGACCATGATGGAATTAAACTCAAGATTAATTTCAAGAAATACCCTTGAAATTACACAAACACATGGAAACTGAACAACCTACTTCTGAAGGACTTCTTCACTACTGAAGAAAATCAGTCTGAAATCAAAAAATTTATGGAAACAAATGATAATGAGTAAACAAGTTTCCATTATCTATGAGACATGGCAAAAGCAGTCATAAGAGGGAAATTCATAGCAATTAGTGGGCATAAGAAAAAGATGGAACGACGGCAAATAGATAACCTGACATCATGCCTCATGGAATTGGACAATCAACAACAAAGAAACCCCAACAATACAAGGTGAAAAGAAATAATAAAGGCTCAAGCAGAAATAATGAAATAGAAAATAAACAAACCATACAGAAAATAAATTAAAGCAAAAGCTATTTCTTTGAAAAGATTAACAAGATCGACACACCATTGGATAAACTGATCAAGAAGAATAAAGAAAGGAACCAGATAAATCAAATACATAGTGAAACAGACAATATTACAACAGACATAGTAGAAATACAAAATATCATTAGAGGATACTATGAGCGACTATATGCCAACAAGCAAGATAACCTGGAGGAGATGGACAAATTCCTAGATGCATATAATATACCAAGGTTGAATCAGGAGGACATAAGAGAACCCAAATAGACCCATAACAAGCCAGGAGATTGAATCAGTGATAAATAAACTCCCCACAAAGAAAAGTCCATGTCCAGATGGCTTCACTTCTGAGTTCTACAAAACTTTTGAGGAAGAGTTAATCCCTATCCTACTCAAATTATTTCTAAAGATTCAAAAGGAAGGAAACTTTCCAAATTCATTTTATAAAGCCTCCATCATCCTCATTCCCAAAGCAGATAAGGACATGACAAAAAAGGAAAAGTACAGGCCAATATCACTGATGAATATAGATGCAAAAATTCTCAACAAGATACTCACAAATCATAGCCAGCAACATATAACAAAGATTATTCATCATGACCAAGTAGACTTTATCCCACGGAAGCAATGGTGGTTCAATATACTCAAGACCGTAAATATAATACACCATATTAACAGAAATAAAGATAAAAATCATATGATCATTTCAATTCATGCAGAGAATGCATTTGATAAAATACAACATCCTTTTGTGATTAAGACCCTCAGTAAGATTGGTATAGAAGGATCATTTCTCAACACAATAAATGCCATTTAAGAGAAACCTACAGCTAACAATTTACTGAATGGGGAAAGCTAAAAGCTTTTCTGCTAAAAACAGGTACTAGGCAAGGCTGCCCACTTTCTCCACTGCTCTTTAATATAGCACCGGAAGTCTTAATTAATGCAATAAAAAAAGAGAACAATATAAGAACATTCAAATAGGCAAAGAAGAGTTCAAAATATCTTTATTCACAGATGACATAATGATATACTTAGAAGATCCAAAGATCTCCATGAAAAAATTCCTTGAAGTAATAAGTGAATACAGTAAAGTGGCAGGATACAAAATCAACATCCAAATATCTATAGCATTTCTATATATAAACAATAAGTTGAACAAAGTAGAGCTAAAGAAAGGAATCCGTTTCACCATAGCCACAAGATGCATAAGATACCTAGGGATAAATCTAACTAAGAAAGTCAAAGACCTTTATAAAGAAAAATATGTAAATCTTAAAAAATATATTGAAAGTGAAATAAAAGAGTTGAAAGACACCCCATGTTCCTGGATTGGAAGAATTAACATAATCAAAATGGCAATGCTACCCAAATTAATTTACATGTTTAATGCAATTCCAATCAAAATACCAGAAATATTCTTCACAGATCTAGAAAAGACAATCATAGAATTTGTCTAGAATCATGAAAGACCTCGTATTGCAAAAACTATCCTGCACAAGAAGAATGGAGTAGGAGGCATATCACTCCCTGATCCCAAGATATACTATAAAGCTGTGGTCATCAAAACAGCTTGGTACTGGCATAAAAACAGACATGTGGACCAATGGCATAGAATAGAGACCCCAGAAATAAACCCCAAAGCTACCAGCCAACTGATTTTTGACAAAGGATATCAGTCAATCCATTGGGAAAAGGAAAACCTCTTTAGGAAATGGTGCTGGAAAAACTGGGTATCCACCTGCAGAAAGATGAAACTGAACACCTATCTTTCACCATTAACAAATATCAACTCAAAATGGACCAAAGATCTGAACCTAAGACCTCAAACAATAAAACTACTGGTAGAAAATGTTGGGGAATCTCTGGGAAACAAAGGAGTAGGCAAAGACTTCTTAAATAAGGCTCCCAAAGCACAGGCAATAATCCCTAAAATAGCCAAGTGGCACTTTATCAGACTAAGAAGTTTCTGCACAGCAAAGGACACAGTAACAAGTGTGAATCGACAACCCTCAGAATGGGAAAATATTTTTGTTAAATATGCCTCAGACAAGGGACTGATAACCAAAATACACAGGGAACTCAAGATCCTTATGTGAAAAAAAAAAAAACAAAAAACGATTAACTCAATTAAAAGATGGGAAAATGAGCTGAACAAAAATCTCTCTAAGGAAGACATAGGAAAAAAAGCATATGAGGAAATGCTCAACATCTCTCATCATAAGGGATATACAGATAAAAACCACAATGAGATACCTACCACCTAACCCCTGTCAGAATGGCAAAGATTAAGAATATAAAAAGTGAAAAGGGTTGGCAGGGATGTGGTGAAAAAGGAACTCTCCTACACTGTTGGTGGGAATGTAAACTGATTCAGCCACTGTGGAGAACAATATAGATGTTCCTCAAAGATATACACATAGAACTACCATTTGATCCAGCAATCCCATTTTGGGTATCTACCCAAAGGACAGGAGAACAATCAGTCGGAAAAATGCTTGCACATCGGTGTTTATTGCAGCATTATTCTCTATTGCCAAGACATGAAACCAACCTAAATGTCCACAAACAGATGATTGAATTGAAAAAGTGTGGCATATATTCTCTACGATATAATACTCAGTCATAAAAAACAACAAGACCCTAGCATTTTATAGAAACTGGTCAGATATTGGGACCAGCAGTTAGTGTAATGGCTTTGTCTCTAGACTCCCATGTAGTCTTCCACAGTTTGAGTCCAGGACCCAGTGGCTTAAACTCACATGGGGCACATGTGCATGCGTGCCCAAGATCCAAGATGAGAATGGAGGAGAAGGGATTGCGGCATGGCCATCCCCCTTGGGGGGTGATTTCTCGCTTTCTGTCTCTCTGTCTCTCTGTCTGTCTGGCGAGTGCATGCATCCTATAGCAAAAAAAAAGAAAGAAAGTGGTTGGATATGGAGACTCTATTGCTGAGTGAGGCAAGCCAGGATATGAAAGAAAGATATTGTATGTATCCACTTAATATATATCGACTATCCGCACTCTATGGTAGAGAACAAAATATTGAAGGACATAAAAGCAGTGAAAATAGTTAATGAGGATAAGACAGTGTGGAATGGGGAGTATAAGAGAAGAGTATAGAAAAGATAGCAAGAGAACAATTAGAGAGGCATGACATTAGTAGAAAACTGATGTGGTTTATTACCTGTTGATGATGACGTGTATAGTATCCTCAACTGGATTGGTCTGAGAAGTATTTCATGTTGGGTAAAGTCTTTTTACAAGCAAAATGAGAAATAGTGATTGTTGAAAAAAATAATTGGAATAATAATAATGATCAGGAAAAACAAGGAAAAGATATTGGATGATGAAATGGGGATTTTAATGTCTCTGTATTGACTGATATGCATGGTATTCCTTCTGGAAAAATAAATGTAATATACTATAAAGTTATATGTGATTCAATGTGATATAAACAAGATATGATGATAATAAATAAATTTTAAAAAGCTCTACAGCTAATAATGTACTTAGCATTAAAATATTTAAAATTATTCTGTAAGACTGTTAACTATGCAAGGCTACCCACTATAACTTCTTTTTTTTTTTTTTTTTTTTTTGAGAGGTTTTCGCTATAGGGTGTGTGCGCTCGCCAGACAGAGAGAGACAGAAAGCGAGAAATCACCCCCCCAAGGGGGATGGCCATGCCGCAATCCCTTCTCCTCCATTCTCCTCTTGGGATCTTGGGCATGCACGCACACACGCCCGGAGTGAGTTTTCTTCTTTTTTTATTTTTTGGAGAGGTTTTCGCTATAGGGTGCATGCACTCGCCAGACAGACAGAGAGAGACATAGAGACAGAAAGCAAGAAATCATCCCCCAGGGGGGATGGTCACACTGCAATCCCTTCTCCTCCATTCTCCTCTCAGGATCTTGGGTATGCACGCATACGTGCCTGGCGTGAGTTTTAAGCCACCGGGTCCGGGATGCGAACCACAGTCAACTACGTGGGAGTCCAGTGACATAGCCATTACAATAACTGCTGGTCCCTATTTTTTTTTTTTTTTTTTTTTTTTGAGAGGTTTTTGCTATAGGGCGTGTGCGCTTGCCAGACAGACCGAAAGAGACAGAGAGACAGAAAGCGAGAAATCACCCCCCAGGGGGATGGCCAGGCTGCAATCCCTTCTCCTCCATTCTCCTCTCGGGATCTTGGTCACGCACGCATATCTGCCTGGTGTGAGTTTAAGCCACCAGGTCCGGGACTCGAACAGCGGTCAACTACATGGGATTCCAGCGACATAGCCATTATGCTAACTGCTGGTTCCCCCAGCGTGAGTTTTAAGCCACCGGGTCCGGGACGTGAACTATGGTCGACTACATGGGAGTCCGGCGACATAGCCATTACACTAACTGCTGGTCCCTCTTCTTTTTTTTTTTTTTTTTTTTTTTGAGAGGTTTTTGCTATAGGGCGTGTGCACTCACCAGAGAGACAGAGAGACAGAGAGACAGAAAGCGAGAAATCACCCTCCAGGGAGGATGGCCACACTGCAATCCCTTCTCCTCCATTCTCTTCTCGGGATCTTGGGCACGCACGCACATGCACCTGGCATGAGTTTAAGCCACTGGGTCCAGGACTCGAGCCGTGATCGACTATATGGGATTCCAGCGACATAGTTATTATGCCAACTGCTGGCCCCCCACCACTATAACTTCTTAGATTTAATATTGTACTTAGAATTTTGGGCAGTGCAATACCTAAAATGATGAGTAAGATCTGTCTTCACCCAGAGACAGCATGTTGGTTCTACATAGAAAGTCTTAAGGACTCTATGAAAACAATCAAGAATGAATAAGAAATGTTAACATTGTCACAGGATATAAAGTCAATACACAATAGTTACATTTCTTTGTAGAAAATTGAAAATTTTAAATAATACTATTTATTACATCATCATAAAACATGACATTTCTCAGAATAAATTTGACAAATTATGTTCAAGTTCATGAGTCTAAAAACCATAAATTATTGCTGAGAAAAGTAATGTAAATTTAAATAAATAAATGAACATACCACATTCATAGACTGAAAGACTCATTATTACTGATATGTTCCCTCTCTCCAAATTGATTTATAGATTCAAGGTAATACCAATAAATACTTTACAAGCATTTTTTTAGAAATTGATGAGCTGATTTGAAAATTTATATAAAAAGGCAAAGGGTCTAAAATAGTCTAGACGATTTTGTAAAGCCAACAAGGGGACTCAGGGACAGATGTCAAGGAAGATGAGCATCACCTTCTAAAACATTCACAAAATGTGAATCAATTATATAGATTCCAGGGAAAGGAAGGACTCCTACACTTGCCATGCTGTGAATTTAGGCTTTTCTATAACTCTGCCGCACTTTTTATCAGACCTTGAGTATGATATTCTGCATTTTCTGCCATCAGTGTGCATAATTTACAGATATTTTCAAATGTTGCCAATGTACCTGGCCTTTTCTCCTTCAAATTAGGGTACATTAGTTAACAATCTTTGATTCTTCCTTCTCTCTTACTGCCAACATTAATCTTTGTTACTTCTTTTTCTAAAATAATTCTATAATTTGTTCTTCTCTCCTCAGTCCTACTCATGTTTGCCTGGACTTTGAGATAGTTTCCTAAATGTTATCTTTTACTTTCACAAATTCCAATCATCCTTATATAAATGATACAATCTTGACAGGGACTTAGTAAACATTAAGTAGAGAGCAAGGCGTGAGCTGGAGAAGCACAAAAGATACCCCAAACAAATGAAGACACCACATACTAAAAACAAACTTTATATCTCTTTGAACTTGTTCTTTAATTTATAAACTACCTGTCTTAGAAAGTATATATGGGGTCTAGCAGGTGATATGGTGGTTAAGGCACTGGTCTCCCACATGACTGACTGCAGGTCAAGTCCCTAACCTGGTGGCTTGCTTTCTCACTCATTCTCTCTCTCTTTCTGGTAAGCACATGTGCTATATAACAAATTAAAAAATGATAATATTAATAAATAAATAAAATTTAAAAAAAGAAAGTTGATATGAGGACCAAAAACAATAGTGTAAAATTGTTCATGTATTTTTTTGCCATAGGGCACATGCGCTTGCCAGAGACCGAAAGAGTGAGAAGTCACCTTCCAGTGGGTAACCACACCACAGTCCCTTCTCCATTCTCCTCCTGGGATTTTGGACACACACGCATATGTGCCCAGTGTGATTTTCAAGCTGCCAGGTTCAAGACTTGGATCACTGAATGCTGTTTTACTGGTTTAATAGCAGTTGCATACAAGTAACTCCTTGTAATTCTGAGGATGATACACCAATCTGGAAAACCATCATGACTGATGTTTCTGAATATAGCCAGTCTTACATGTCTGCAGTCATCAAAAGGTTATTTATTGAATCGTACAAAAACATTAAAGTAGCCTGGTTTACAAAAACAAAACAAAACAAAAACAAAAACAAAAACAAAAAAACAGAAAAACAAAAAGACTCGGATAGCTGTCAGACATGGGGAGTCCAGTGTCTTAACCACTGTGCCACCTATTGGGCCCCAGTGTAAAATATGTTTCACAATAGTTAATAGTTTTTCACAGGTGAACAGTATGTCACATGTCATTATTACCTCTTCACAAGTTTCCTTTAAGCCACTCTGGTGTGCCAACATCTTGTGAATAAATTTCTTATTTTATTTTTTAAAAATTTTGCCAGAGTGTGCTCTCCAAGGAGAGATAAAGAGATAGAGGGAAAGTAAGAAAGCACCAACCATGGGAATGGCAATATCACAATCTCTTCTCTTTTCCCTTCTTTTGGGATTTTGGACATGCACATGTGCACACACACACACACACACACATACACAAACACACAAGCATTTTTTGTTCATGTTATTGGGTCTGGGACTTGAACTGCCCTTTCAATTATGTGGGATCCAGTGCCTTAGTCATAACAACACTAGTTGACTCCAATTTCTTATTCTGAATAAAGGAAGTAGGAGTAAAGCACATGGATTCTGAGGATAGATTGTCTGAGTTGGAAATTTGGTATCATCATGATTAACTATGTGAACTTTTGCAATTCACTAAACAGGTCTGTGACTCAGTTATCCTTTCTAAAATGGGAATGCTTACAAAATCCATCTGGAAAGACTACTTCAAGGATTAAATTAGTTTTAACACTAGTAAATCTCCTGGTATATGCAAAAAGCTTATCAAACACTATGTTAAGTGTTAGCTGTTGCTATCACACATGGAGGCTTTAAAAGGATCTAACTAAAACTTACTCTCCATGATTCTTTTTCTGAATACCAATAACTTTCATGGTCTACTTGCTTTTCTTGTCTTTCTTTTTATTTTTTTTTGAGAGATAGAGATTATTTTTCTATAGGGTGTGTGTGCTCGCCAGAGAGAGACAGAGACAAAAAGCAAGAAATCATCCCTAAAGGGGGAGATGGCTACATCACAATCCCTTCTTCTCCATTCTCCTCTTGGAACTTTGAGCATGCATGTACACATGCCCGGCGTGGGTTTTAAGTCACCGGGTCCAGGACTCAAACCACAGTAAATCATGTGGGGGAGTCCAGCGACATAACCAATTTACCATCTACTGGTCTTCCACTTGTTTTTCTTGACGTAAAAACTTTTATAGACTTAGAAATCAAATTTGATGAGATAAATAACCTGCATATAATTGGGGACATGTAGGGTCCTGCTAAGATTGTGTTTGGTAGAATGCAAGTTTCTTTAAAATGTCAGCCTAACTTTCTGATCTAATGAATTCAGTAAAATACTACAAATTATTCATACCAAAGATTTTAATATTATGTAGTTTGTGAATTATTTTAAAGCTGACACAACTATTTAGTTTTACTTTGGCCTCTGTGCAGCTGTGTGTGGGGCACAAATATTAGTAGTTTGTCCTCAAGACCCATAGTAACAGGAGAATAATAATAGATGCTCTAAATTTACAAAAGGTGGCAGAAATGTTATTTTATTACAACAAATATAACTAATAATAAAATTGTGTAGAGATTCCTCATAGCCCTTGTGAATTAGTCATTTCAGGGTAAAAAAGAAATGAATTCCTACTGATAATTCAGCATCCAGCAAACAAGCTAGTGTGATGGCTAGAAATCACCGCAGGACCACAAGAAATATGGAAAAGCAAGAAAATACCTCTCCTCCAAGGGAAAAGAATAACTCCTCTTCATTCACAAGCAGTTTAATGGAAATCATGGAAAAGTCTGATAAAGAATTTAGAACATTCATAATGGCGAAGCTAACAGAGATGCAAGAAAAGAGAGACAACAAACAGCAGAAGAGAAAGGAAAAAGAAGTTGATGAGTTCCAGGAGGTGAGGAAATTCTTACAAGATCTAAAAGAGGAATTACACACTTTCAAAAAGAATCAAACAGAACTGTTAGAGATGAAGGCTGTAATATAGGAAGTCAAAGTCTCCCTTGAAAGTATTAAAAGCAGACTAGATCATACAGAAAATTGAATCTCAGATGTAGAAGAGAATATTGCTGGCCTAGAAAATTCCACCACGAAGACTGAGAACAACGCCCCCAAATTTGAGAATAATATACAAGAAGTACTAGATACCATCAAACGTCCAAACATCCAGATAATTGGCATTCCCGAAGGTGAAGAGACCCATAAGAGCATTGATAATCTATTCCATGAAATCCTGCAAGAAAACTTTCTAAACCTAGAGAGACTCAAAGATCCAGTCCCAAGAAATACAAAGGACCCCAAATAGAATCAATCCAAGAAGATCTTCTCCAAGACACATTATAGCCAGGTTGACCAAAACCACAGACAAAGACAAGATACTAAGATTGGCAAGAGAAAAACATCGTTACCTACAAAGGACATTCAACCAGGCTAAAAGGAGACCTCTCATCGGAAACAATGCAAGTGAGGAAAGAATGGGGAAATATATTCAAAGTGTTAAGAGAAAAGTAATTTCAGCCAAGAATACTGTACCTGGCAAGATTTTCATGTGGGAAGAAAAGACAAGGACATTCTCAGATAAACAACACCTGAAAGGATTTACCAGCACCAGATCAGATCTCCAAGAAGTTCTCAAGGGAGTGCTATATCAGGAAAATTAAATACAGACACACAGAAATAAGAGTTCAAAAGCTAAGAAAGTGGCCAACTTAATAGTAGGGACAAGTCTGGAGTTGAATATTATGTTCCAGAATTTAATTGGAAAAATCGAACCACAGCAGAAGATAAAATACATGAGACTCAATTGGTGAAGTATAATTTTATGACTTTTGACTAAAATATTGCTGATTTTCTTGTAGATTTTGTTATCTGGTTGTAAATATTTGTATCCTGTCTTGAGATATGGATAGGTTCGTGCACCTACCATGTGAACAGAATCCTGACCTGTTTCCTGGCTTTAAGCAAAGTTCCTTAGCATTTCTTTGATATAAGTTAAAACTGGTTTTCTTAATAGAACCAAGTGAACTTGCTATTGAAAGTAGTTAGATCATTTAAGAAATTGTGTGATCAATACAATGTGGGGGGGAAGGAATGGAAGACAACTGTAGACACCAGAGATAGTGTGAAAAGAGCATGGGAAAGGACAGAGGGTCAGAAATAGGGGGTAAAAAAATTCTAGAAAATAGAAATGGAAATTTTTTTATAATAATATTCACAATTAAGCCACTATGCAGTATATTCTGGATGGGAAATCACATTTTGTATGCTGTGATGATACTTAGGGAAAGAATGTAAATTAAATAAAAAAAATGTTTCGGGAAAAAAACTAAAACTGTGTTTCTTGAAATTAAAAAAAATGCATTAAAAATACCTATTTGATGCCTGCAGTAAGATATATGGCCCCAGCTAGGTGCTACTTTATAGGATGTTCATTCTACTCAGAGGCTTATGCCTAAAGTTGGACTTGTATTCATGGAAATGTATATATCAGCTGTGCTTGCCATGAAAATATTTAGATTAATTAGGACCTTTAGTGACTCAATAAAATGTATGTGGGGGGGGGAAGTATAGAAAGCAAACATAGATACCAGAGATAGTGTGGGAGGAGAGTGGGAGATGGCAGAGGGTAAGAGTTAGGGAATCAAGGAGGGGAAAAAAAAAATACAGGAAACAAGAAATGGAAAATTATTTGTTGACAATAACATGTATGTTGATGTGCTTGATTGAGCCCATATACAGTGTACTCTGGATGGAAAATCTCACTTCGTATGCTGTAATGACGTACCATGAATGAATATGAATAAATAAATTTAAGAAAAAAATTGTGTAGCCTGTACTGTTTAGAGAGTATGTTCTCTCTTATATATGGTTTTCATTAAAATGATTACACTAAATATCATTGTGATCTCAATAATTCAGTCACTCAGCTAGAAATTATTTTATGTAAACACTCTTATAACAATACATTAGTATAACTTAAAAAAGTTTTATATAGAGTTTTCATAATATTAATGAATAATATTTTCTTTAGGGACCAGCAGTTGGCCTAATGCCTATGTCACTGAACTCCCATGTAGTCGACTGTGGTTCAAGTCCCAGACCCGAAGGTTTAAATTCATGACGGATACATGTGCTTGCATTCCCAAGATCCTGAGACGAAAATGGAGAAGGGATTGTGGTGTGGCCATCCCCCCCTGGGGGGGTGATTTCTTGATTTCTGTCTGTCTTTCTGATGAGCGCACATGCCCTATAGAAAAAAACTCTAAAAAAAGTGTATATATATATTTTTTTCTTTACGTTAGTGCATCTTATATTCATATTTTAAATTAAATAGATTATTTTGGGGCATAGACTATCTCCTATTTCTTTTGTATTTCCCCACTAAATGTAATTGTATTCACAAAGAATTCAAGAAATAGTTTTAACTAGTAATTCATGAAAATTTTTTTATTCAATGTCTTCAGATTAATCATTTTTTAACCAGGATTATATTGACTAATTAGTCCTTTTGTTAATTAATATACTTAACTTAAAATATACATATATCTGCATTTCAGTTGAGTTTCTGAGATAATTCTAGTTGGCTCTATTGCTAGATACAGTGATACTTAATAATTATTTGATAAATTGATTATATATTATTTAATAGTGTATTACCACTTATGTGTATAAAGATATCATTATTCTAGTCAGATAAATGTAGTAATACTGCCTAATAAAATGAATCATATTATCAGTTATAAGGACAGGCCCTAGAGTTAGAATAGTAATATATCTGAACCCTACCCCCTTAAATCCATTTAAATATGTTCACTGAAGTGATTGAGATAGATGAAAAGACCTTGAAAAGAAAGCATAATATGCTATGCTGGATCAATAAACTAGGCTTTGAATGAACATAATAAAAAGCATTCATGAAAGAGTAGAATATTCATATAAGGAAGTAGAAAATGCCATCGATCAATATCAGAGATACACAGAAAGGTGATGAGGTTCTTGACCAAGTCATAGGCTTGAAGAACTCTGTTTATGTAAAAAGCACTTTATTTAAAAATATGTCAAAATTTATTTCTAGATGAGTGTCATATTTTCAATTATATAGTAGCTGATAAACAGACGACTGACTAAATAGAGGCTTCTAGAACAGATATATAAATATTTATAACAAAGGTCTAAATTTTGCATATATTATTTTTAGTAAAGGGATGAATAATGAATAATTCTGTTCTTTTTTTAAAAGAAGAGCATTTAAATCAAATAATTTAGCTAGATCCATGTGTCTCCACATAGACCCATTTCTAGAAGGTAATGATGAAAAAGGTAAATTAAACAAGGATAAGTTTATTATCTTACTTTAATGTGAATTTAAAAATGCTATCTTTTCTGACATGACAAATTTCAGGAGAGGGGAAGTTTGATAAGAAATAGGTTTATCTGTATTTGTCTATTTTATCTGAAAACTATAAAGCAGAGATGGAAAGATGCAGGCATGGAGTGTGGGAGGTAAAAAAGGAAGAAGGGAGGGAAAGGGAGAGGGAGATCAAAAGCAAAACCAGACAACACAAACGATATTTAATAGCATTCATGAACAAATAATCCATAATCTCCATGTATATTTTTCATTTTTCCTCTTGTATTTGGGAATAAAAGGAAGTAGTGGAGAGATGAGATTCTGGATTTTATAACCCTCAATCCACCTTGTACATATGCACCAAGAGACAGTGGCTTCACAGAAGTATATTCATCCTCATTCGTGCTCTAAGTTAACTGCCATCTTAGCAGTGCTCAATAACACTCACAGTGGCATGCTTGCTAATGCTCCCCTGGGATTGTCACCTGAATAATAAATATTAGAAATGTTAGTTTTGTTTCCATTACTGCATGCTTAAAGTGTAGTTAGAATTACTTAAATAGAAGAAATGAATCATACCAATCTAAGTACAATTTAAAGTTTCAATATCTATTCTTCAATACCAGTAACTATCCCCCATGACCATCAACTTCAAAAGAATTGGAAACCAAATAAATCTACAGGGACAGATATCTTTTGGTGAATCCATCTGTAGATTACATTGTTGGTGAAAGTCCGTAACTCCTTGCCACCCAACAATCTTATTGACATCTTCCTGCTGCAAGCCCTTATAACTCTCCAAAAACTTTCTCTGGAATGTGTGGTAGGTGGTCTTAATTGTCTATATTTCATAGAGGAAATGTTGCAGATGACTTTAAATGGCAATTCCTTTTAAAAAGCACAAGACTAATATCTTTGTTTTGATATAAAGGGAGAATACATTTTTTACATGACAAAATGTTTTATTTGATTAGTGACTTCTCATCAGAAACCATGGAAAGAAAGTCACAGTGGAAGATCACTTAAAAAATTTTTAAATTTATTTATTAATTTCTTCCATGAGTGAGAGGCACAAAGAGACAACATTCCCAACTGGGCCTTATTGCTGCAATCCATTCATCCCCAGTCTTATCCAGTCCTGTATCCTACGCATGTGTGGGACCACCATACTCCAGTCCTGTACCCTATGCATGTGTGGGACCACTATACTCTACACATGAACCAAAATCTTCCCATGTGGGTTAGCCTCTCAGAGCATCATGTTTTACCAATGAGCTACTGTTTGAATATTTTAAAATATAAAGAAATAATCATCCATATTTCCACGCATAGATTTAACTAATGTTTTAAATATATATATACATATATACACACACACACACACATATATATAACACTATACATATGTGTGTGTGTGTGTATATATATGTATGTATGTGTATATATATATATATATATATATATATATATATATAGGCTACGTGCACTCTCTCTGGAGCGAGATGAAGATAGCTAGAGATAGGGAAAGTGATAAATCACCCCTCAGGGGATAATCACACTCTTCTCTTCCATTTTCCTCTTGGGATTTTGGGCACACACACACATATGTGCCTGGTGTGAATTTTAAGCTGCTGGATCTGGGACTTGTACTCAAGTTGGTCATGTGGGAGTCCAACCTTAACCACCATGCTACCCTGAATGTATATATATATGTTTTTTTTTTTTTTTTTTGGAGAGGTTTTCGCTATAGGGCGCGTGCGCTCGCCAGACAGACAGAGAGAGACACAGAGACAGAAAGCGAGAAATCACCCCCCAGGGGTGATGGTCATGCCGCAATCTCTTCTCCTCCATTCTCCTCTCGGGGTCTTGGGCACGCACGCACACACGCCCGGCGTGAGTTTTAAGCCACTGGGTCCCAGACGCGAATCGCAGTTGACTACGTGGGAGTCCAGCGACATAGCCATTACGCTAACTGCTGGTTCCCGCATGTATATTTTTATCTATGCTTCTATCAAATAAATATCTATCTTAAAGGGTACAAGTTCTTTATTATATCCATTCTCTCTCTTTTTTTTTTTTTTTTTTTTTTTTTGGAGAGGTTTTTGCTATAGGGTGTGTGCGCTTGCCAGAAAGACAGAGAGAGACAAAGAGACAGAAAGTGAGAAATCACCGCCCGGAGAGATGGCCACGCTGCAATCCCTTCTCCTCCATTCTCCTCTCGGGATCTTGGGCATGCATGCACACGCACCCGGTGTGAGTTTTAAGCCGCCGGGTCCGGGACGTGAACCGCGGTCGACTACGTGGGAGTCCAGTGACATAGCCATTACGCTAACTACTGGTCCCTATATCCATTCTCTTATATCGTATCTGAACTAGTCAGAATGCCACAAGTCTTAGCAAGCCCTAACACTTAGCAAGCCCTAACACTAGTAACTAAATCTAACTAATAAAATGGAAAAGATTTTTATAGATCCCTAAAAGGGATGGAGATCTATCTTTATGAATCCTATCTATTGCTGTGGTTTAAAATGCAGACATGACAATTAGAACTCCAGTAACTATCATGAGTTAAATAAGACTTTTTAAAATAACAGAAGAATATTAAGTCACTGGGTATTTTGTGAGACCCTAATATCACCATACCAGGTCTGGTAACCTTCCTATTTCATGTGATAGAGAAATTAACCTTTACCGTTGTTATAATCCAAGTAATTTCTAATTTTTGTCTTACATACAGTTAAATATAACCTTACATAATTTATCTATTAAAATTATACAAGAACTACATGAGTGTATCTGCTCTAGAAATTGTTACTAAGCAGAAGTAAAATTCAGCTACTTTCTTCAATTCTAGTCAACCTGACTACTGTTTAGATTTTTCTATTTTTATGTGTTTAGGATTTATCCTTCCAGTCTTTTTCTTTTAAAAAAATTTAAATATATACTCTCCAGAGTAGATGTACAATTTTGTGTATTTTAAAAATTTAAATCAAGGGGCTAGCAGGTGGCATGGTTAAGTACTGTACTCCACGTGACCAATTGTAGTTCAAATCCCACACCTGATGACTTGCTTTTTCAGTTTCCCTTTTTCTCTCTCTCTCTGGTCTAATAAAAAAATAATGATAAATAAAATAAATAATTCATTTAAAAAACATTTATATGAAAGGGAACATGGTTTTTCTACCACTTACTTTTATCCCATTACATTTTAAGGATGTTTCCACATTCATCTATGTAGATAAAAGGTTTTTATAAATGCGTTAATTTTCTTTAATATTAATATGTGTATATATTACTTTTTATTGATTATTGATGCTCATATGAATTCTTTCTACTATTTCACTCTTTTTAACCAGTGAATTGAGTATCTCTGAATCCATCTTTTCCACATATCAGTATTTTCTAGAGTAGATTCCTAGAAATGTAATCACAGGTCATAGAAATTGCATTTTCAGTTCCCATTTCAGGTGATCTTTTAAGAAAAGCTAAAGTTCATACAATTTCACATTGAAAGAAAATCTAGATTGTCTTTACATATTTGATATTTTGAGGAATTCTTAGATAACTTTTTTTTATTCACACTCATACATTTATTACTATAGCCAAATATTATTAAGTGTCATCCTCTGTAGATTCTAACACTTTATTTGCTTGGAGAGAAATAAAAAAGATTAAGAAGACCAACAGTCAAGAGAAACTTTAACACAGTAAAATAAAACAATCAGTATGCTGAAAACAACAATATTTTCCTCTGCTTTTATTACTTATCAATTGATAGGCAGGGAAAGATAAACGGCAATGTGGAAAAGATAAGATCATCTCTGAATAACAATTTTTTCAGTCCCATGGCATCTTCTATTTGACTTCTGCTCAAAGGTCTCAGAATGTTGTATCTACAGATAAGCTCCAGTTTATAAATTCAGAAAATAAGGCACAGCGAGACTTGTTCAAAGACAACAAGGCTAGTGGAACCTATAACTATAAATCTTCTATCATATCCATTCACCTTAACAAACCTCTTCTGTCTTAGAAATTGTGGCCATGTGCCCTTAAACAGTCAGTGATATCTACAATGCTCACTTTCTTCAAAGTTTCATTTTGAATGTTAATTTATGGGAAACAGAGCTATGCTGAATTATCATTTACAATATGTCAATCTCATACTTTGAAGTCCGGGAAATGATGTTTGTAAACAGTGAAAACTCAGCTTTATTTTTCTGTAATCATTTAGCTTTCAAAATATATCAAAATATACCTCAAAGATAGAGAAATAAATTTACAATTTTTGACATATTTTTCAAACATGAATGCTTTCTTATGTTTATAAGATATTTTTGCATAACTTTCCCTGGATTTTGATTACGTAATTTAAAATTATAATTCTTTTTCCCAAAATAGAGTAAGGTTCATATACAACATAAAACCAGCTTAAAAATCCTTTTCCAGGGAACCAGTAGTTAGTATAATGGCTATGTCGCTGGACTCCCATGCAGTCAACCGTGGTTTGAGACCCGGACCTGCAGGCTAAAACTCATGCCGGGCACGTGTATGTGTGTGTCCAAGATCCTGAGAGAAGAATGGAGGATCACTCCAAGGGGGGTGATTTCTCGCTTTCTATCTCCCTATCTCTCTCTGTCTTTCTGACGAGCGCACGTGCCCAATAGCAAAAAAAAAAAAAAAAAAAAAAAAAAAAAAAAAAAAAAAAAAAAAAAAAAAAAAAAAAACTTTTTCCAGAGCCAGCCAGTGGTGTGTGATTGAGGTGGCTGAATCCTACATGGCTGACCATGCAGTTAGAGTTCTTGGCCAGTGTCTTAAAAAGACAAACAAGGCACATATGTGTGTGGGCCCAAAATCTCAGGAGGAAAATGGAGAAAGAGGGATTGTTGCATGGCCATTCCCCCTGTGGGGAGGGGTGCTTTCTTACTTTTCCTCTTTCTCTTTCTCTCTTAGTCAACCACATACACCCTATAGTAAATCTAAAAAATGAAAAAAAGTAAAACATGCTTTCTCAGTATTTCTCATGTTGATTTGAGAAATAATTATCTATTATCCAATAGTGAAATCAAGTATTTATAATTTAAAAATAGATACATTTATTTCTTTCATGAGCACTAAACAGAGAGGAAAAACAAACAACAAACAAACCTTTGACAGGGTCTCAATATCACAATTTGCCCCCAGACTTTAGTCAGCTCCAACTTACAAACACATATCCAGCATACCCAGAGAGCTCTCCGGACTTGAACCATGAACCTTCTCATGTAAAACTGCCTCCCAGAGCACTTTACTGCTGCACCACCACCAAGCCCATATAATTCTCTTTCTACTTTTCAAAAAATATAAATATATAACACATCTAACGCCATGGAATAATTGCCATGGGATTCAAATCTAATGTAGAAAGTTAAGACTTTCTTTTATGTAATATTCATTATTTTGCATTGATATTATGGCTATGATTTGACTGTATTTCCCCAAAATTCATGTTTTAAGATTCGATTCATATCATTATTGGATTTAGAGTGTGGGAACTTTAGTCAACTATGGTACTGAGAGATGAAGACTTTGGGAAATGATTAGGCCACATAGTAGAGATGCCATAGTTACATACTGATGGGTTTGTAAGACATGCATGCTCCATCTCGTCATGTAATGCCCCGAGCTGCCCTGCTATTTTTCAGAAAGCAACCATTAGTAGTAAGATGGTCCTTACCAGATGTGGTCTCTAGACCTTAGACTTCAAACTGTAACCTAAATGTACTTTAATTCTAAATCACCCAGTTTTGCCTATTTCAGGTCTTAGCAACACAAAGACTGGAACATTAATCTAGTTTAATAATAAGTAGAATTGTTGACAAATTTCAGAAAATATAGTTACTCAACTAACAAATTTTTTTAACAGTCAAGCAAAAATAAACTGTTAATGTTTTGCATATGATAATCTTTGTACTGATCTTTTAGAACTAGAAGGTGTCTTACTAGAAGATATATGAAAAATACAACTGTATCTCAAATTCTACAGTAAAGATTAGTGTGACTGAGTTTTCAATTAATTCATTAATTCATTAATTTTAAAATTTATGTTATACATCCAAAACAGTCAGAAAAGTGCTTGCACATCCATGTTTAGAGTGACTTGAGTTTTCACGCCAGGTGCGTGTGCATGCATTCCCAAGATCCCGAGAGGAGAACGGAGGAGAAGGGATTGCGGCTTGGCCATCCCACCTGGGGAGGTGATTTCTCACTTTCTGTCTCTCTGTCTCTGTCTGTCTGTCTGGCGAGCACACGCGCCCTATGGCAAAAAAAAAACCTTAAAAAAATAAAAAAAGAGAAAAAAGAAAAAAGATAGAGTGACTAAGTTTTGAAGTAGGACCTAAGAATTCTATTTCTCCACATAATATTTCTACTTGAAATTAATAGGCATCCTCAAAAGAAATTAGTCATTCAGAAAAAAATATTAACTAGGGCTTTGATTACCACCATGGGTGGTAACAATCATCTGGTGCAAATAACACTAGTGTTTTATGTTTTTTTTCCTGCATTTAGACACAAGATTGAATGTCAAATACAAAATGTTAATTTGAATTCCACTGATAAATGATTAAATGTGTAAGTGATTATGTATACTAATCCATTAATCTAACTTGTTTACCATTATGTATTTCAGCCTCATCAATAAAACTTTTGACATGTAACCCTATTTTGACTTTCTGGGAAAGAATTTGAGAAGTTATAGTTGTAAAAGCAAAAGAAATAAATGAGAAGGATACCATGCACTTTCAAAGTGCTGTGAAACCAGGAAGGTAAGGGTATAGACCTTGATTTGGTATCTTGAATCATGCATAATAGATTACATTTGAGTAGAGCACATTCCCACAGTTTTCATAGTCTCTCTTCACCTTCCTCTATTGGGAATGTTTTCATTGTGCTTAAATATTCTCTTAAAAAATATCCAGGAATTACTTTTTAAAGTACAGTATCAGGTTCCTCTTAATAATTCTTATTCTTGTAACAGTTAATGTACATTCAATGAAATGTATGTTCAACTTTGGTGCTTTCTCACTGTTAAAGAAAAGAAGTTTTTTAAAAATGCAGCATTTTGAAGTTGTTATCTCTATTCGCTATTCAGCATCCTACCGTTTTTCCTAAAGGACTATTCTGAAAATCGTTTTTAGATTTAATCAAAATAACTTCATGCAGCTCTCTCAAGCCAATACTCTGACAAGACTACTCAAGAAATAGATGTCAGCATCTACCAATGGTCTTTTCTGTATTAGACACTCTGGAGAATACAGAGAAATAGAGGTCGCTGCCCTCACACTGTAATATTTCTTTTTATTGAAAATTACCTCTTCAGGCAGGTTTAGAAGATGACTGAAAAGTATTTGTTCCATTTGGGTTATTTACGTCTCCACAACTGAAGCATTTTGCAGAGATAGAAATCAACTATATTTCTTATAATACCGGACGACACTAAGCAAATGAGTCTTCTTATTGGAGGCCTGTTTATAATATATTAAAAAAATAGTTATTCCTGCCAATTCAATGATAAAGAAATGCTATGCTTTCTATGGTTAAAATAATAGTATTTTGTTCAATACGAGCAATCTTATTTTTCAATCACTGCTTTTGCAAAGGAGCATTGGCTAGGATATATGGACATCTACTTTTTTCAGATTATACTGCATATGGTTTCTTCTGGCATATCAACAAGATGAAGGCAGAACTGTATCTTCTATCCTTTCAGGTGCAACTTGGTAACTTAAAGCATATTCCTTATATTCCTATTTGTTATTTGCCTCCTCTCAGAGGCAAATATATACAATATACAATAAAATATATCCTACACAGGATAAATTATTATATTTTTCAGAGATACACTCAAAATTTAGAATTTGATTCAAAACTATTAGTTTGGTGCTTTATACTGGCTTAACAATTTATCTCCACCTTCTAGGTAATGTGAAATATCTACATTTTTCTCTTATTCTACTTCCTTTCTCCCCTAAAGGAAAATTCTAAATGGGAGAAAAGAAAGGTGGAGATTACAACAAATCTCAGGTTGACTTAATTTCAACTTGAATTTCTATACGTTTGTTTATGTTTTTGCCTCTAATGTTGCCTAGATGTTATTTATGGGTTCAAAAATTAGAACAAAATTGATAAAACATCCTAAATTGATTAGTATTATAAATAGTAGAAAAGTATATATCTATAATCTGAAGATAAATTGGATTTTCTGTTAAAAGAATGACTGTATTAAGTGCCTTTGGTGCCAACTGACAAAATCCAACTCTAGCTAATTATCTAACAATGAAACACACAGAGAAGCTGTGAAGTGACTCAACTGAGGAAGAACTAACTGAAGGGCCAGAACTTAAATCACAGAAAAAAGAATTGTTCAGAATCATGGATTCAAGTAGCATGGAATAAAAGCCAATCTCTTCTGTGCAAAAGTTTGTAAACATAGAAAATCCAATTATTTTCATTTTACTGGGTGGGTGGGAATTTGTTTTGTTTTGTATCACTCTTCATTGACAGCGTTCCCAGAAATATACCCCATTGCTCACTTTTAAATCATGTGTGTAACACTTGGCCAATGGCAGATGGAGTATCTTGAAAGATGGTGTTATCACTACTGTATCCAATGAGAAAGAGATAATTTCCCCCAACAAATTCATAGTATCCTGCTAGAAGAAAAGAGAATGAATGTTCAGGAAACAAAGCAGGTATCATATGATATGATATGATGATATGATATGATATATGATATGATATATGATATGATGTGATATGATATGATATGATTAGTAGAGATATGAGTAAAATTCACACTTTCACAGTTATTAGAAATGGAAAATATTTATTGACTTGTATTAGTTTATTATAGCAATGACTCATCAAAAATTAATTTAGCTCAAGAAGTAGCAGTTATTATATGTGGGTATGTATTCACACTACAACTGACCAAACCTTTTTATATATAAATTATCGTTCTTGCTATATCCTGAAAAGCAGATATTATTTTGCATATTTTATAGAAAGAAAGAAACAGATTCAAAGACAGTAAGGAATATACATAGCCGTTGTTAAAAATATCATAAGGGACAGAGACAACAACTCATGCTGTGTTTCATAGGATTTAGTTTAAAATATCTAAGTGTCTTGTAGGTTTGTCAGTCTCATTTTGTATAAGAATGGGAAGGACTCAATTTCAGTATATATAGTTTTAAAATAATTAATTCTATATATTTTCTGTACAAGTGTTTTAAATTAGAAATAATTTTATTTTCTTCAACGTTAATGTACATTAATAATATTGCATAATAATATTGCAAGCCTACTTATGAATATTTACTTACGTTTGGCCAAATGTATATATAACTCTGTTGTTAAAACAGTGCAAACATTTTCTTTTCCCAAAGAACTCTTTTGCATTCACTCATATTATGTATAAATATTATATACCAGCTGTATTTTTACTTTACCCATCATTTAGTTTCTTTTTACCTATGAAATATCCCTATGTTTTTCCAACTATTTGTCTATAAGGATAATATTGCCCTTTTTCTAGGAATAATGGCTTCCATCATTTCAATTTGTTTGTTTGTTTATGTATTATATTGTTTGTTTCTGTTCTAAAAGTTTTAAAAAAATAAACATTTATTCAATTATTATACATTTTTAAAAGTACCCATTCAAATATATTTGATGCCAAATTTTACATGTTTACTTAAGGCCTCTTTTTTAAAAATACAATGCTAAATATTAACTGTTCCACTCCATTTATATTTATATGCAAAGAAATATATTTTATATATCTACATTTGCATGTATTAGACTAATATATGCATACATGGGTATATACATACATTCATATACATCTTTTTAAAAATAATTATTTATTAATTTTATTTATAAATACTAGTATTATTATTTTTCTTTTTAAAAAAAGTTTTTGCCTTAAGATGCATGCACTTATTGTAGAGAGAGACACAGTTAGAGGAAGAGTGAGAAATAACCCCCAAAGAGGATGCTCATGCTGCAGTCCCTTCTCCTCCATTCTGTTCCTGGGATCTTGGGCATTCATGCACATGTATCTGGACTGATTTTTAAGACACCAGGTCCTAAACTTGAACTGCAGTTGGCCATGTGGGAGCCAACAATGTAACCACTTATTCCATCTTCTGGCCTCAATGTATTATTATTTTTTAATTTGCTATAGGGCACATGTGCTCACTAAAAGGAGGCAGAAAGAGAGAGAGAGAGAGACAGAGAGAGAGAGAGAGAGAGAGAGAGAAAGCTGCCAGTCCTAGGACTCAAACCATGGTTGGTCATGTGTGAGTCTATGCCTTAACCACCACACCATCCGCTGGTCCCCATATATGTCTTAATTATGGATACATGACCTTTCTTTTTAGGAATATAGCATGTATGTATGTATTTGAGTATTTTAGAAACATTTAAAAATGCATTATAGATATATCCCTCTGTTCCATGGCAATACAGTGTTTAGATCAATTCCCCTAATGCATCAATGACAAGCCATTGGTTGGGACAAAGTTTAAGGTTCAAGCAGTCTGTGTGCACAGCTTACATTATTCAGTCAATAACTAGTCATGCTGTTACAGAATATAAACAAATTACACTTTCCTTTCCTACAGTACACATGCCATAGAGATGATGTTATGTCTTACACATCTCTGTAGACTTTGTGTCTGGCATCATGAACGTGAACATTTTAATAAGTGATCATATGAGTGCTTAGCAAATATGGTCCTTCTGATTTCATCTTCACATAGCTAAGCGTCTTCAATCTGGGCATTTTTATTTTTGTTCATTTAAATGTAATATTAAAGTAGAGACACATATTTCTTTATAAACTACTGAAATGAAATTTTTCTTTCTTTATGACTCCTGTGGTAATTATAGGACATTCAGTTTAAATCTACTAGATGTTTCTAAATGTATGTCATCAAACTCTACTTTTGGTATTCAATCATTGTTGCCTGTTTACCTGAGTCTTCCACTCTCTCATTAGAATTCTCATTGAGTCTTCAAATCTGATTAAACAGTTATTCATTATAAAAAGCACTGAAATAATGAACATAGACCAATATTATCCTACTAAAATTTAAAAGAAGTGGAAAAATGTTTTCTTGATATTTCTATCTTCATAACATTGAGGATGTTTTCATCATTAAGTTGGCACAAGTATTGGACTAATGGCAACATTGTTATTACTCTTTTTTATCCATTTTTTATTGCTAACACTTCTATGTTCTTTTTTTAGCTTTAAGTGGTTAGTATTTCAATGTTAGAGGACATGGTGGTCTTGAACTTGAAGTGTTAGCATCTTGTTATTTTAATTTCTTTCTGTGTTCTTGATGCTGAGAATTAAAGCAAACATCCAAGAAAATGGAGAGTGTGAGAGGGAGCAGGAGGCAAATAGAGGTTATAGGTTGTGAATTTTTACATAAATATGCAAAGTAGAGTCTTTGGCCTGATATTTAACAAGTCTTTACTGAGACTTTTTACAACTAATATCTTTGAAATTATTTTTTTAAATACCCCAGTTGATTGATTTCTTGCCCTCATTTTTTTTTTCTTTTTGGTAGGGATCTTTATAGCACCATTTTAATAAAATTGGTTAAAGTGAAATTTGCAAAAACATTTGTGTTAAGAATCATTCTTCTTTCAGAAAGGGCTATATCTCCTGCCCACATTCCCCAAAATTTAATACTACAAAAATGCTTTCAGAAGTCTGGTAGCAGTCTGCTCAATTTTCTACTGTTTTCCAAAGCTAAACATACAGTTTTTTTGTTTGTTGATTCTTTTTACTTTACCTTTACATTTACCAGAAATATTGGGAGTATACTTGTGAAGTGTTAACATGCAATGATAATTGAATTCTGATTTTCTTCCAAGGTTTTACCTCTATCTGATACAAAAATGTATGCCTAAGAACAAAAACAAAAGCTAAAATCAAAGAGTCAACTTCAGTGGAAAACTAGTCAGTTATAGGAGATAAAAGCAATTGGGAAAGTTAAGAGAAGTAGAACACCTGGTACAGCCAGGATTCTCAGCCTGAGGTGTTAGCTATCTCTAGAGGGACTGAGAGTTTGGAGCGGATAGGTAGTGCTCCTGGCATTTAGTACCCAGAAGGCAATTGATGAACCACCTGCTGTAATGCCTGGAGCAATTTCATACACACAAGAATTGTCGGGCTCCGAGTAGGACTGGATCTCATCCAGCACATTTGATATAAGAGCATGGTTAGAAGGAATAAATGGAGGCACTGGGGAAATTGTTTAAGAATTGCATGCATAGCCTCCTAAGGTTTCCTGGTGAATGGAAAGAATCTTCATTATCCTTTGCATGTGACTCAAAACCAAAGGTACAATGTATCATATTTTTTTTTTTTTTTTAGAGAGAGAAATTTTTGCAATAGGGCATGTGCACTCACTGGAGAGACAGAGAAAAAGTGACAGAAAGCGATAAATCATTCCCCAGGGGGATGACCATGCTGCAATCCCTTCTCCATTCTCTATGGATTTGGGGCATGCATGCATACACATACACACATCTGGCATGAGTTTTGAGCCACCAGGTCTGGGACTCAAACCACAGCTGACTAAATGGGAGTCCAGCGGTGTAACTGTTATGCCATCTGCTGGTCTCATATCATCTTAATCTTATGGGTAAAAGAAAACCCTGGGATATCTTGTATCTCTCAAAAGCACAGTAGCCCAGCCAGGATAGAGAGACCAAAGTTCACCTTGATGTTTCAGGATTCAAGTTCTAGTGTGTCACCACCAGGGAGGCAATTTATTGAGACAAAGCCAATCTAACTTCATTGTTCTAGGTCAGAACAGTTTATAAGACTGGAATACGTCAGAAAGATTTGCAAGGGCCCATCTGGGTGCTTAAGGATCACCTTGAGAGGCAAGTAGCACAGTTTATGTTACAGCATTCTTGCCCAGAGCCAAACATCAGCTTCTGGAGGGTCCCAAGCTTGCAAGGTAAGACCAGGAATTGGAATTGCCCTTCTATTTCCATCCAAGTTGAACTTCCCTAAACTTCCTAATGATTACTTCTTCCCTCTTGTTTTTTAGTTCTAGGGACAAGGGAACCCTAAGAAATTCACATTGAGACTGAGACAAGGGAAGGGGTAATGCCTAAAAAGGAGAAAAATAACCATGTGAGGGTTTTGTTTAAAGTTCACAATGTGTATTATGAAAAAAACTATGCAAAGATTTCAAAAGTTTTAGCACAACATAAGTTCTCGTTTTTTCCCATAAACTTTTTTTTTTTTGGAGAGGTTTTCGCTATAGGGTGCGTGTGCTCGCCAGACAGAGAGACAGAAAGCAAGAAATCACCCACCCCAGGAGGGATGGTCATGCCGCAATCTCTTCTCTTCCATTCTCCTCTCGGGATCTTGGGCACACACGCACACGCGCCCGGCGTGAGTTTTAAGCCACCAGGTCCGGGACGCAAACCGCGATTGACTACATGGGAGTCCAGCGACATAGCCATTACGCTAACTGCTGGTTCTCTCCCATGAACTTTTTCAGTCAAGTCATATATTAAACAATACTATGCTATGGTGTATTTATTTATTTATCTTTACTGTAGAGCACATATTCATGCATATGAATGAGTGAAAAAGAGAGAGATGAGCATCATCCACAGGATCTGGTCACGTAGAAACCCCCTTCCTCAAGTCCTCCAGCCTGTTGAGTCTTGAATGCTCTGCCACAAGACTGTGTGTTTCAGGCTGCCAAGGCCATAGATTTGAACCATGGTCACCATGTTACCACTATGTCACAGAATGCGTCCTGTAGTATTTTTCTTAAATGCTTGTTACTTGTGATTTATAAAATCTGTCAATTTCTAAAGAATATCTGTCTTTCAAGAAAAGGAATAATTTATTCCTAAGATATTTTATAATTTTTACATTTCTAATGAGAATATTCTCAAGATACATTTGTGTCATATATATTGTTTCTCTATAATAAAGCTAAATACATAAAGGCAGATATGCATATTTTTGTGATTTTCGTTTAAGCCCACTGTCCTTACAAAAAAATAATTGTTACCCTTAACACATGTATTCATTTTTATGCATTTTCTTACTCCTTGTAATGATCCTATGAGGCAGAATATTTCTTTCATTGTTAATATTCGTGTAATTCTTATTTTACAAAGAGGAACCTGAAAGTTAGTGGGTTTTACTCTCTTACCCCCGCTCATAAAGTTTGTAAGTGAAGGAGTTAGGATTAAAACTCAGCTCCAAGATTTCTTCTTTCAACTACTACGCAATCTTACTTCTCTAGAAATGCTCAACTATTTTGCTTTTAAGTGCATAAAAGCACCACACTTTCTGAGAAAGTGGGAAAGAAGACATAAAAGTACCTGCCAACATAAACACATATTTAAGAAAAGTACTAGAACTCTGATAACCCAGTGCAAATGTCACCAAATTCTTCACTGCCATTTTAGCCAGAAAGTTGGAATATATATGACCTACTAATAGGAAGAGAAAACCACTGAAATATTTTTTAAAAGATTCTAATATTGTGTTTGTCTCATTTATAGATAGATATCATAAAAATGCTAGTGTACAAAACACAGGAAGTATAAAAAACAAGCAGCCTATATACAATTATTCCATGTTAGTTGTACAGATTGTATATTACCAGAACCTTGCTTCATTGAACTGTAATGTATATTTAAAATAAGGTAGTTAGGATTCAGTTTCTGTCAGTTACTACATCATTTCCTTTATTTTTTCCCCTCAGAGATGAAATGCAGTATACAAAATGAAGTTATCCTCACACTGCAATAATATGTATACGATTGCAGGTGGTAAGCCAATATATTATTTATGAAGTTCTTAAATAATTGCTCTCATTCATTGATCTTTACACAATTCTCTTTGAAATTAAGGGATGTTTTGAAACTGTTTTCTAGAGAGTCAAGATCAACAATTGCTAGTTAGAAAATATCCGTACATCTATGGTTCTCTGGAAATAGGTTTTGTAATGCATTCAATATTATGAATAATTTAAAACTTCCACTCTTTTTGTTTCTCTTTGCAGAGATTTTTTTCCCCTTCGCATAGACACAGAGATGACCTTGATTTGCTTTCCATAAATCTTCTGCACATTTTGAGGATTGCCTTTGAAACATATGCCTCATCTTGCTTCTCTACATAATACTCTCACAAATTGAACAATGTGCCACCTTGAAAACCCTGAACAAAGCACCTTGTATGATTTAGTGGTGCTCATTCTTAGAGCTTCGCTTCCACAGCCAAAATCAAAGACTAGTGGGTTTGATTCTAACTCAGATAGTGAATTCATGCCATCTACTAATTTATGTATTCTTTTTGTAGGAGCCGTTAGAGTTTATTTCAACAAACTACTTTCAGAATTGTATTCTTCTTCTAGGACTATTTTTCTTTGAATTTTGTTTCTTCCTGGAAGCCCAACAAAATGTGGCTATCTCATGAAAAGAAATTCAATCTAAACACATTACTTTGCTTGAGCTGTCATTTTGATTCTAAATCCTTGTCCTCTAAGGTTATCCACTTCCTCTCTGCTGTAATTAATATTGCTTCTTAGTAAACAAATTATATTTGAATCATATCTTTCATAACTCAAATTTTATTATTTTACCCCATGTGACTGTTTTTGGATGTTTACATAAGAGCTTCCTTGTGACCTTTAACATTTGTTCTTTTTTTTTTATCCTAATGACTCAGAGAATCGTGCAAAGGTTTAGTCTTCATTTGGTGGTAAGGAATAATGAGTTCTAGCTTTTATTTTATATATAAATTATAGCAATTATGCATTCTTATTTTATTTTTACTGATGTTAACTTATACTCCAAATTCTTTGCATCATTGCTTTACCGTGGTATTTCAAAAAGAAGATTATATTGGCTAGGATAAGAATTCCAAATATTACTTATTTATTGAATTACTTCATAACAACAACATGAGAATGAAAGAAATCCTGGAAATTGAAATGCCATCAAAACCACTCTCTTCTCTAGTGAGGTAAAAAAATAAGATAACTTAAATAACAAGATAAATATATTTTTAAAACGATTTGATGATTATAGGTTTAAGGTAAAATAGGCTGCAGATAAAGAATCCCAAAATAGTTGAAGGTGAGCTAAAAAATGTGAAATTGAAGGGCAGTCCCATAGCCTAATGATTAAGTGAGCCAGATCACCTTTGACCAACTGTGGTTCAAATCCTGGCCCAAGGATTTGAACACTATACTTGGCAAAATTGTCCTTCAAAATAAAGATACAGGATTGGCTCCATGGTCTGATGGTTAAAGAGCCAGATTCCATGTACTCCAACTATTACATGTAGCTTAACATAATATCTTACATATGGAAACTGGTCAATATATTTGCTGATTAAACTTTGCAATCTCCTGAACAATTTGTTTAAATAAAACAGTTCTCTATGACCATATTTAAAGAAGGTGTGCATGAGGATACTTCAAGTAGTTTATGGAAGGCCAGCTCTTAGTTTAACAGTTAAAGGAGCCAAATCCCAAATGGTCAATCGCAGTTTGAATCCTGGCCTCAGTGAACTGAAAAACATAGCAGGCACCTATGCATGTATGACCCAAATCCTGACAGGATGAAGAAAGGAAGGAAAAGAGACTCCAGCATGAACACACCCTGTCGGGGGTGCTGTTTCTCTTTTATTTCCTCTCTCTCTGGTGAGCGCATACTTCCTCCGGGAGTTAAAAACAAAAAAGTTCATGGAAAGGAGAATTAAAGAACAAATCTGGTGAAAAATTTTGAAATCTATGAATAATTTTTTCATATTCATAGTCCATGGACTGAAGGATTCCTCATATTAAAACTAAATTTTACTATTTCTGAACATTCAATTTAAAACTAATCTGTTGATGTTATTTGACTGCATCACAATCAATACTAAATAACTTCAACACTATAACTTCATGAGCTTGTAAAATGACTTCTACAAGGTATTTTCCTTCATGTTTCAAATCTTATTAAAGTACAATTTGGAAAGAGGTGAATCAGCTGATTCTTTTAAAATACCATTCAAATAATATTGAATTTTTTCCCTCAAATTTACTTCTCAAGTCTTTTTCCCCTTATTTCTTACTGTGAAATGCTTATTTCTATAAAATGGAATTTATAAAAAGCCATAACATTATTTTATGATACTTGCTGTGGGTTATAAGTAGCAATTTATTATTTATATTTCCCGATTCTATGTCAATGTATTTCCTTCTAACTCAAAGAATTATTGCATACATGATTGCAAAAATTTTTCAATATTTTTATATTTTATTGTTAAATAATATCAATGAGATGGGAATGTTCATCAAATTAGCCAAAAAATTGGCTTCTATTTTCAAAATATTGAATTTTATAACTATTTTATATTCACATAGAAGTTGCAAAGATACTACAGAGCACAATCTGCATTATTAAACCACCTTCCCACTTTCCATATTGTTAATGGCTTGCATTACCTAGGGTACATTTATACAAACTAGAAAACCAATATTGACACATTACTATCAACCACAAGCATATTTTGGAATCTTCTAGTTTTTCCATTTCTTTTCTGTTGTCTTATAGAATCTTACTGAATGTCAAGGGTCCCATAGAGAGCACTACGTTGTACTTAGTCATCATGTCTCCATAGCCTCATCTAATCTAAGAGAATATCTTGATCTTTTTTTTTTTTTTAATGACATTAATCATTTTCTGCAATAGTGGTCAATTACTTTGTAGAATGTTCCTCGATTTGAGTTAGTATAATATTTTACTCATGATTAGGTTGCTGTTATACATTTGGGGGAAGGATACCACAGAGAGGAAGTTCCCTCATCACATCCTATCAGCTGTGCATGCTATGAACATGACTTGTCACTGGTAATGTGATTCGTAATCACTTGAATAATGCTGTTCGCCAGGATTTCTCACTGCAAAGTTACATCTCTTCTTCTTTCCATACTCTATTTTGTAAGAAAGTGACCAATTCCATCCTGTACTCAAGGAGCATGAAAATAGTTTAAGCTTTACTTCTTAGCATGCATAGTAAACTATTTGGAATTTTTCTTGAAACAATAATTGTCTCTTCTCTTCTCCCTCATTTACTCAGAGTTTTGTTTTCTTATGGAATAAACTTAAACTGGAAAAGTAAGAAAAAAGAAGAGAACATTTTCAGATTAATTTCCTTTTAGGGATGAAAAGAATTTACAAAATGCATATCTTTAACCTCTGAAATTCTCAACATGCACAAAAGACTTGAAAAGTGAATTCCAGTGTTTTATAATAACAGCTGGTAGGAAAAGAAGAAAATAGAAGAAAAGACATTAAGATCACATCACCATTTTTAAACACTAATGCATATACCAGCTATGGCCTTTAAATATTTTTATTGAAGGATAAAAGACATTACATGTCAGAATACTTCAAAAATATTGTATTTTTAGATCAACTTAATCTGTGAGAAATGTCAGCATTCACTAATCCATCAGCTTCCAGTAGAATCTGATGTGCACCCTAATGTACATTATTGAGTACTCCATCTTTCTTCTACAAACTTAGCCGAGACAGGCTGCTTTACTATCCTTATCTATTCTGAACTCCACACCCTCTGAAAGATTTATAGTATTCTGAGTCCTATTCCAAACTCCAAAATGTCATCTGACATTATTTCAAATTGAAGGCTACCTACATAAGATGGAACATATCAAACCCTTCAGTTACAATATATGCATTTTCTTATTTCCAGATAAGTTATAAAAGATAGGGCATTTTTTTGTTTGTTTCTTGGGTAATCAAATTTGTAAAAGAAAAATTGTGGGAGATAAGCAATGGAGGGAAACAAAGCATCATTTATGAAGTACAAGTTTCTTATTTCACAAACCGGAAGCTGAGTTTCAGAGGATTGTGACAAGGAAAGATTATAAAATTGTGAGAAAATACTTCCCACTTTTTTTATTTTAAAAATTTCCCATAGAGTATGTGTGTTCCCAAAGATATACAGTGAGAGAGAGAGAGAGAGAGAGAGAGAGAGAGAGAAGGAAAGTGAGAGAGCATTCCCCATGGGACATAGTTACACAGCAAACTCTTCTTCATTTCTCTCTCCTTTTGCAATTTTGGGCATTCATGTACACTCCCCGGCTGTGGTTTTTTTTTGTTTTTGTTTTTGTTTTTTTTTCCCAAGGCCCAGGACTTGAACCTCATGGTAGGCCAGCTCTCATTCTTAATAACCCATGATTATTCTTTTTTAATGTTTTTCCATAAGGCATGCATACTCACCAGAGGTAGACAGTAAGGGAAAGTGAGAAATTACTCCCAGTGGGAAGGCCCTACCACAGTCCCTTCTCCTCCATTCTCCTCCTGGGATTTTAGGTGGACCAGTGTGAATTTTAATTCATGGGGCCCCGGATTCAAACCACAATAGGTCACATGGGAGTCCATCCAGCACAATAACTACTATGTCACCCGCTGGCCCCATCACCCACAATTCTTAAATAAAATAAATATATTAAAACACAAGACTTCTAGTACATCAAGATTTAAACAAGATGATAAGGCAGCATTTTATCAGGCATTATAATATCTTGTCCAATTACTGAAGTAAGAGAAAAAAAATTATAACTTCCTTCGGTGCCATTTATAAATGTTTTCCATTGTATTCTAATTATAAAGAACTAGGGACTAAATAGATAGATAGTAGCTGGAAAGAGTATCTTCTCCGTGAAGTGTAAAAATCTGATTAACTCAAGGCATCTTCCTGGAGAGGAACAAATTCAGTATAATAATAATTATTGTACTCAGATCTTTGTTTCAAATTAGGTTCAGCTACCATGGCTTTGTTTTTGCACTACATTGTATAGTGTAAAAAACATATATTTATTGGCATGTTTTCCTTAAATTTCCTCTTAGCACTGAATATTCTTTTGGCTTTCTCTTATCAAGTATTCATATTCACTCAACAGCAAAAACCATCAGAAAACTCAACTTCTCAACCTCAAAGACCTTTAGCAAGAATTAAAGGTTATGCATTAATTCTAAGAGAGAAAAATTGATTTTAAGGTCCTTATTAACTAAGTGAAACAGGAAATGCATTATTCTTGATGACAAGTGCATAATGGTTTAGGTTCTCATGTTCTGCTTTGGGCATTCTTCCACAGAAGTATGCAAAATTAAAATTTTATTTCTATTTATTCAACAATCACAAAAATCATTATTTATCCAGGTGAGAATTGTAAACTTTTAATTTAGGTTTAACCTTTAAGCTTCCTTCTGCCATCTCCCTCCCAGACATGCTTTTGAGTTGTTTTCATTTATTTGTTTGGTTATTTATTTATTTATTTCTAGCATATTACTTAGATCTAAGGTTTACAGATCTTCATGGGCATTGTGTAAACTTCAATATCAGGAATCCTAAGCAAGACTGGCACATGTAAAACACAAAATGGCTCATCCAGGGACAGCCAAATGAGTCAAGAGACCTCCCATACCATGAATCAGTTCACAGTTTAAGACCAGAGGACTTTGTCTTTCTAGGAGAAAGAAGGCATTATGCAAAGGAACAAGAAAATGAGGACAAAATGTCAATCCTTGCAAAATTACCATGATCATAGCTAGCTCGATCTAAATCTCATGCCCTTGTTGAATTTTCTACCCTTGACTAGAGTGGTTATGGGAAAGAAAAAGAGACTAAGGAGGAGATAAAGGAATGAATTCCTGTCACAAACTATAGCAAGGCAACTTGACACAAAGTGTTAAAATCTTTTTTTTTTTTTTTTGAGAGGTTTTCGTTATAGGGCGTGTACGCTTGCCAGACAGACAGACAGAGACAGAGAGACAGAAAGCAAGAAATCACCCCTCCAGGGGGGATGGCCACGCCACAATCCCTTCTCCTCCATTCTCCTCTCGGGATTTTGGGCACACACGCACACGCGCCCGGCGTGAGTTTAAGCCACCGGGTCGGGGACAGGAACCCCTGCCGACTACATGGGAGTCCAGCGACATAGCCATTACGCAAACTGCTGGCCCCAAGTGTTAAAATCTTACCTGGCTGATCAAGTCAAAATGAATGAAGAATAAAATTGTAGCACATGTTCTATTGGTAGTAATGGGTGCTATTGGTAGTAATTCTGTGACAGTCATCACAGAACTGGTCCATTTGCTCTCAAAGGTCTATAGATTATATCTATTAGAGCTTTGGTCCCTTTTCTACACTACACTACAAAGGTAAAAGTGTACAGTACTCCTTGGACAATTATTTCTTTAGCAATGCACTCCCCTGTCTCCTTTCATTTTAGTAGGTGAAAATTGAAGGTATAAAAAATTATAAATGTCCACTACTTACTCTGGCCACTAGCTCAGACCTTTAGCTTGGCACCAGGAATAAACCAAAACAAAAAGTCAAAAGAATCCTTTGACTGCATTTTTAACACATTGTGCTAACCTAAGTGGAAACTGCTTAGGTTAAATTGTTCTCACATGTTGTCTTTAAGAAATGCATAAATCTATTTTCCTCCTATGCTTAAAATTGATTAATGTTGAAATATAGCCATTCATCTTCAAGACTGACTATATGTAGAAAGTGAAAGTTTTTAAACTTAAGATTCAAAACTTAATAGGGGGAGGGTTTCTATTCTAAGGGTGTATCTAATTTTACTAGCCATAGCTTTATGATCAAAACTGTACCTGAATGGATAATGTGCAAGAAAAAAGTTAGCCATTTGCATAGTTTCTATCTTCAAGAGCTAGAAAAAATATAAACAATAGTAATTGTTTATGTAAACAAATAGCTATGGTAATTCACATATTATGTGTATGTCTGTTATTTAAAAATGAGTCTTAAGAATGTATAATTTTACCCACATTTTTCATATTTTCCCAGCTTAGTTATTGGCACATTTTTCACTGTGCCTCATATGCTAGAAGGCTGAGAAAATTCTAGAATCTTCCTCTTTTCTCATCCCCTACATTCAATTATTAACTATGCCCTATTTATTCTACTACCTAGAATCTTTTCTGTCAATTTTCTCTTCTCCACTTCCACTTCTATTGCCTTAACCTATGCCCTTATTGAGTCTCTACTGGAGGTCTTCAACAGTTTTCCATTTTCTCTCACTCCTTAACATTTATCTACAGTATATCCAGAGCAAAATTTCTAAAATAAAGAACTAATTATTTGACTTCTATTAAAATCCTTCTATGGTGTGCTGTTACCTAGACAGTCAAGCCCTAATGTCATTCATGGATTTTTTTTTTTATTTTTAGGGTACACTGTATATTGTCTCAATCAAGCACATCAACATACATGTTACCGTCAGCAAATAATTTTCCATTTCTTGTTTCCTGTGTGTGTATATATATATATATATATATATATATATATACACATATATATATATATATATATATTTCCCATCCTTGATTCCCTATCTCTTTTTTTAATTTTTATTTTTTCACATTATTTATTATTATTATTGTTATTTTTGTATATACTTTCAATCATATTGTTTGACTTACAATGAGACCATTTCAATATGTGAACATTTCTCCCCAGACCCGTTGATCAAAATATCTTCGACAGATAACACCACACCTCCCCATGGATCTTTTTAGCTTTTCTCTCCAGTCATTCTTTTCCCACATACATTAAGAACTCTATACTTAAAAACCTCCTGCATTACACCAAGAACTTTATGCATACAACACTTACTGCATCTTTGACATATGCTACATATCCCCTACTTTTTTTACCCTAGAGGGTGTGTGCACTCATTGGAGAGAGACAAGGAGAGGGAAAGTGAGAAATCACTCCCCGAGGGGGATGGTCACACTGCTATCTCTCTTTTTACCTCCTCTAGGGATTTTGAGCATTCACGCACATGCACCTGGCATGATTTTCAAGCTGATGGGTCCAGGAGTCACACCATGGTCAACCATGTGGGAGTTTAGCACCTTAATCACTACTCCACCTGCTTGCCCCTCTCTCATCTTTTTTTTTTTTTTTTTTTGGAGAGGTTTTTGCTATAGGGCACGTGCGCTCGCCAGACAGACAGAGAGAGACAGAGAGATAGAAAGCGAGAAATCACCCCCCAGGGGGGATGGCCACGCCGCAATCCCTTCTCCTCCATTCTCCTCCTGGGATCTTGGGCACGCACGCACATGCGCCTGGCATGAGTTTAAGCCACTGGGTCCGGGACTCGAACCGCGGTCGACTACGTGGGAGTCCAGCGACATAGCCATTACGCTAACTGCTGGTCCCCCCTCTCTCATCTTTAACTACACCTCTCTCTTGACTAAATTATCTTAATTTTCCCACTTCTCCAGTAAATGCATCCCTACTCACACACATTTTAATATCCTTGAAAGCCTTTACTCTTTGTTAAATATTGAACTCGAATGTTTCCCTTCCAGAAGCACTCTTAATCTCCAATGAAACATTCTCTGTGCTCTCTCAGAAATTGCTTCTACTTCAGCTTCATCACATACTACTGTGTGGTACTTAAATGTTCTCCCCACTGTGCTTCATTTATTTTTGTATCTGTAGCATACAATAAATGCCTAATTTATGTCTGATGGTTGAATCGATGAATGAATGAATGAATGAATGGAAGAAACTTGTATGGTTATTTAATGAGAAACATTTATTGGTTAAATATTCTAGTTAACAGACTTTTGTAAGTCATATAATGTAATGCAACACTTAAAATATTATTGATTTACAAATTAATCAACATAAAATTATCAAATGATTCTTAATTGAAAAAAATCCTACTAAAGAATCAAAGAAATCTCAGTAACACAAGTACAGCATCTAAATTTTTATTCTACATATAGATTTGTTTTATTTCAATTTTAAAGATTGTAAATTGCACCAAAGACAAGGTAAATCTTTTGTTTAAAAAATACCTCTAAAATAAAATGTGTTCTTTTAAAAATTGTAGTAAAATATACTCCCACCTCACAAACCTACTCAATCTTGTCCATCTGCACATCCTCTCCTAGTAACTTTCTCTCTTTAATGGGAAAACTAATGCTACACTTGTGCAACTTTCTAATTGTCTAATTAAGGATAAAATGGAAGACTGCAAATATATAGTTGATCAGAGAGATATACAGGATACTGGGTGTCTGAAGGCTACATCAGCCTCCATACGAGGAACGAGTGGTGATTGAAAACCACTGGAGAAGAGCCAAAAAAGAAGAGGCACCTCCTTGACATGATACCTGGGCACCACAAAGCATTGCAAGTGATCTGCATGCTGGTGAGCAAGGGAAGGTCTAGTTCAGCTTTCCTTCCTTGTCTCTTCACACTCCAACTATTTTTACACCTGGTGTCTGTACTTCCAAGTTTCAGGGTCAAAAATATAAATTCCTAGGTATCTAGAATTTACTAACCAGTAATTTTTTTCATTGTATGTATAGAATGGTGGCAGATAGAATGGTATCAACATTTGTTTTAAGAGAGAGAGTTTTTGTTTGTTTGTTTGTTTGACTATAGGGCTTGTGCACTCACCATACACAGAAAGAGAGAGAGACAAAAAGAGAAAAATTACCCCCCCACACCCCCACCCCCTGGGATGGCCATATGCAATCCCTTCTCATCCTTTCTCCTTTTGGGATTTTTGGGTGTGTATCCACACATGCCTGGTGGGAGTTTTAAGCTACCAGACCCACAACTCAAACTGCAGTCTTCTATGTGGGAGTTCAGTGATAACCATTACACCATCTGCTGGCCCTGGTACCAACTTTTAATATTTCCAAATAAGGCATTCCAACTTTTATTACCATCAATTTCTAAAATAGTTTTCATGAGCAAAGGGATTTAATACAAACTGTCTTAATAAAGGACATTGCACTTGACTTAATTTTATAAAGAGTCAGATATATTTCCCACAGTTTAGAAGGAAGCTCATGCTGGGCAGATCTTAAACTGAGAACTGGTGTTCAGGTATCACACATCTCACAAAATAAAGAAGGCCTAGAGTCTTCTCTTAGAGAAAAAAAATAAGTTACATATAAAGTCAGTTATAAGATGACAAAGGAAAATTTTTAATAAATCAAAAATTGAAATCACTGTCCTGGGTTTATTAATGGTGGTATTTGTTTAAATGTCAAGAAGATGCATTTTGATCAATGAAGTCTCAGGAAAGATATATTAATAAAGGAATTAATACTGCAAGGTTAACAGTAATGAATATCAAGTTTGCTTTTAAGAATAGCATAATCAGCACTCGTAGTTAGCTTTATCTGTTATCTGTTTCCAGTTCATTGTTGTTCATTTACCTCTGAGGATATTCATTTAAAATCCTACCCTTCACCTTGTGTAAATCCCTATCTCTCCAGTCAGCACTTAATCTCATGTCTTTTCCTTAAAGATTAAATCAAAACTATCTTTCTTCTCCTTTTTGTTAGACACTCAAACAAACCTCCAGCATTATGATAATTTAATGCTCAAGTAATGTAGTAATTTAGAAATAACAACTTCTCTGAGCTGTGCAATCGAATCTGATTTGCAATACAAATTGTTTGTAATGGTGAAGATAAAGTCTTCTTGATACTATGTATATGACACCTTAGGTTAATGTCTATCATGCTTTAACACAAGGGGATGTACACACACAAATACACACACACACACACACACACACACACCCACACAGACACATACACATAGATGGCAATCAGTAGCATCTTCTTTTTAAAAATTTTTAAAGAGGTTTTTGATTTAGGGTGCATGTGCTTACAAGAGAGAGAAAGAGAAAGAGAGAGAGAGAGAGGGGGAGAGAGAGAGAGGGAGAGGAAAAGTGAGAAATCATTCCCTCAGAGGAAGGCCAGGCCATAGTCCCTTCTCCTCTATGCTCCTCTGGGGATCTTGGGTACTCATGCACATGTGCCCATTGTGTTTCAAGCCACTGGATCCAGGACTTGAGCTGCAGTGGGCCTTGAGGGACTCCAGAGATGTAACCATTATGCCTTCTGCTGAACCCAACATCTTCTTAACTAAAATATATTATCTATTAAAACTGTGGTTTGGGGACCAGCAGTTGGCGTAATGGCTATGTTGCTAGACTCCCATGTAGTAGACGACGGTTCAAGTCCCAGGTCTTGTGGCTTAATTTCACGTGGGGCATGTGTGCGTGCGTGCCCAAGATCCCGAGAGGAGAATGGAGGAGAAGGGATTGCGGCGTGGCCATCTCCCCTGGGGGTGATTTCTTGCTTTCTGTCTCTCTGTCTCTCTTCTAGTAACAAAACCGTCTCAAAAAAACAGAACAAAAGAAAAAGAAAAAAAAAAAAAAAAACTGTGGTTTTAATATTTACCTATTGTTTTGTTGTAGAATTTTTTGTTTTATTTTGTTTTAAGAGATACTTCTTCCATAGGGCACATGCATTTTCCAGAGAGTCAGAAAGAGACAGAGAGACAGAAAGTAAGAAAATTATGCCCCCAGGGGGGATGGCCATGCCACAATCTTCTCTCCTCCATTCTCCTCTCAGGATCCTGGGCACACACACACCCAGTGTGAGTTTTCAAGTCGCTGTGTCCAGGACACCAACCACGGTTGACTACATGAGAGTCCAGTGATGTAATCATTACACCATCTGTTGGTTTCTTGTTATAGAGTTTTATACTGACTAAACACTAACATGCTTGTGACATGCTTACTACTTTTTGCTCTGAAATACGAATTACTACCAAATAAAGAAAATGAATCATTACTTAACTAAGATCACAATGTCTATATCATTCACTCAGTAGATATGAGAGGGTCTTTAAAAAGTTCATGAAAAATGGTGTTATGAAAAAAAAATTGTGAATTTCAAAACTTTCTTTTTTAGAGGTTTTTGCTATAGGGCACGTGCACTTGCCAGACAGAGAGAGACAGAGAGACAGAAAGCGAGAAATCACCCCCCAGGGGGGATGGCCACGCTGCAATCCCTTCTCCTCCATTCTCCTCTCGGGATCTTGGGCACGCGTGCACACGTGCTCGGTGTGAGTTTTAAGCCGCTGGGTCTGGGACAGGAACTGCTATCGACTACGTGGGAGTCCAGCGACATAGCCATTACACTAACTGCTGGTCCCTCAAAATATTTTTGAACCACAATCAGTTCATACTTCAAGTCCATTTTGTTTTGAATTTTTGAAGTCCCCTCATAGTGCGCCTAATAACAGACTTTATCTGTTGACCGTAGCTTTGCTCTCCTTCTGCATTCAACCACCACTTTAACACCACCACATGCACACACCGGAGTTTCTCCATTTAGGTGCAAAGATAAATAACCAAGCAAACAAACAACACAAACTTTGAAATCAGAAAGAATAGTTTTGTAACTTGGATCAACCATCCACCCTGGGTGAATCTCAGGTTTCTCAAACTTAACTGAAAATATAATCTATATATCTCTACATATTTGCTTTGCAGTTTTAATTTGTGTGGATATCAGAATTACAGAATATTTCTTTCCATCTTTCACTAAATTTTGAGATTTTCAAATCTTTTCATGGAGATCTCTCTGATTAACTGGAAATCAAAAACTTGAGGAATAAATGTCATTTGCAACATCATTCATTGTTTGAATATTGTGCAGTGTACACATTCAATAATAAGGGAAATAATTGCATTATCAAAATAACTGGTTCCTTCTAGGTTGCTCTCAACAGTTTCCTGTAAAATAGTACCAAGAATCTCCAAGAATCTGAGCACTCCCAGAGACAGCTTGTTGCTTAGGGAGGTAGCACCAGACAGGGTGACATTACTTCAGTGAATATGCCAGTCTGAAGCCAGGATTCCTTAGTCTCGAAGGCTAAGAAACCTAATATTATCTATTTATTACTTGAATCTATTTCTAGGAACAGAATCACATTAATCAAACTCAAGAAATTTGTGTTTAAAACCTGAGTGCCAAATTTCTTTGTTTAGGGCAATTATTCTTGCTGAAAGAAAGGACATTACATGGTTCCTTTTAAAGATATACTGGTGCTTCTATCGACAGCGCTAGAGAATGTCAAGTTAGAACCCATGTATCAGTTTTTAAATTTAATATGGAAGTTTTTATCTTTAACTTCCTAAGACATTGGGCAGGTGGAATTCTGCAGTCATTTTGTCTCAAAGAGCAGTTCTCATGAAAAGCTAAACCTAATCAGAAGGTCACCTGGTGAGTATGTAATCAGAGCAAGTGAAACGTGTCTTACCCCAATGCCATTACACCTTTGAACCCTGTAAGAAAAGTTTATGATTTTCTATACCCTAGGGTCGTAACTGTTAACACAAGCAGACTGATGGTATGTTTTCTTTTGTTTTTGATTTGTTTTCTGGTTGTTTTTTTTTTTTTTTTTTTTTTTTTTTTTTTTTTTTTTTTTTTGTGTGTGTGTGTGTGTGTGTGTAGAGGTTTTTGCTATAGGGCACATGTGCTTGCCAGAAAGACAGAGAGATAGAAAGCGAGAAATCACCCCCCAGAGGGGATGGCCACGCTGCAATCCCTTCCTCTCAATTATCCTCTCGGAATCTTGGGCATGCACACACACGCGCCTAGCATGAGTTTAAGCTACTGGGTCCGGGACTCAAACCATGGTCGACTACATGGGAGTCCAGTGACATAGCCATTTCGCTACCTGCTGGTCCCTGATGGTATATTCTTGAACAATGGGCTCCTACTGAAGCCAATGGTGGCTGCAGTTAATGTTCACCTCTTCCTGTGAATTTATGACTGATCAACCTCTCTAATGTCTATTACATCCTTTCGGTAATGTACATTAATATTCTTAAATAAGAATATAGGCAAATCTTCCAGCCTGGAATGTGTTGTCGCTACATTGTGATTATATGTCTTGCTTTTATATATTCAATTTCCTTTTTAAGATTTAATTCTTATGGGAGAATTTTCTTTCTTTCACTTTTCTTTACTCCTCCTTCACTTTAAATTCTTGAGTCAAGACTGGAACTCCCAGTTTCTGAAAAGAGCAGTTATAAAAGGCATGATGTAAGTGAACATGATGAGTAAGGAAAATGTCTTTAAACAGATAGGAAGTGTCAAAGGAAAGGGCAAAGGTGGAGAGAGGAAAATAGCACAAAGTTTTCACTGGAAGCTGTCAGACTTGGGTTTGCAATTTTCCATAGTGAGTATCAGCAGAAAATATAATGCAAATCCCAGGTCATAATAAAAGGAAGAAAGAAAGAAAGAAAGAAAGAAACTTTCTGACTTGAATCTTAGTTTCTGCTGTAAAGTTACACAAGCAAGGACATGAAATATTCAAATCTTTGACCTTGGTCAAACGTATCATCCTTCATGATCAGTCTATAGACCAAAATTCCATCAAGACAATTCCATAGAATAAATTTTAAAAGCAGCAAGCATATTATTGCTTCTTCCTTCTAATTATTTTCATGGAAAAATTGAATGTGTGTAGGAGACTTCACACACCACAGGAAATCTCCAGTTACAGAATTCAATAAAAGGATTTGCCTATAGGGCCTCCTAACTACAGTAAATCATCTTGATGACTTGCTCAAATTTTCTTTGCATTTGTAACTCTTATGGCCCTTTTGATCACCACTGTCTACTTCTGCAATGGTTCAAAACTGGTAAGATGCCAATGACATAGAAATTTCAATGTTTTTTTTGCAAAGTATTCACTTAAAAGATCTGAGTTCTCAAATTGCCTAGAAAAATGATCCAACATCTCCACTATTCATAGTAAAAAAATACTCCGTCAAAACTATACTTCTCTGTGATGCAATATGATGCTTTTGTGGACATACAATAAGGCTATCACCTTTCTTAACCTGACAAACTTTCTGAGCCTCCAATAGAATGACATCATGTTGGGTATTTGGTAGCTTAATGTCTCCATTCTCTGTTTGACCTTTTCCATCATTACTCTAAAAGTGAAGAAAGCCTATGATCTCTAGTGAAAAGAGATATTATTCTCTGAGAGTTACCAATGTGCATAATGCTATTTTCATTACTTGACACATCATTCTGTCTGTGCAAAGATCACCTCTTGCAAATATAATGTCACCAACAATATTTTGCAGAATGCATTATCTTCTCCCAAAGTTGTTTGAAACATTAACCTTGCTCTGCCATTTTATGGTTATTATCCAAGCTTATTTTGTGTTGTCTCATGAGGTGGTAAGAAGGATAGAGAGAACTAAAAGGAATGGTTTACCTCTACTTTCTCCTGTCCATGTAGGGGGGACTCTGAGATATAAAAAAAAAAACAAACATAAGTACAGATGGAAGGAAGAAACGTATAGGAATTTCATTAAGGAACACATGTTTGCATTATCAAACCAAGAGGATAGGATATCCAGAACAACGCTAGCACCGACTTAATTTATTACAATGGATAAAGGTCACATGTGTGACAGTCTGCAGGCTGCTGAAGAAGATTGGAGTAAAGCTCAATGCTCTCTCCTCGTTGTGATTCCTACCCCATCTCTCTCTCTTACTCTGAAAAGCAAACACAAGTTAATGAACATGACATTATTATAGGGATAACCTTGAACCTACTGTAATTTATAAGATAGTTAATCTTTCAAACATTTGAATAACTGACATCTTACAACTGATCTCCTGTGCCTCCATACCATAGTTAAACATTATGAGTTAAACCTATATCAAGAATTACTATGCACCGTGCATGTGATAAAGATTGCATGACATAAAATCCTGACTAATAACTTAAAAATCCATCAGGATCTGCAGTGAGCTGTGCCTTTACTTTGCTTGGTTGAATAGCAGGGTGAGAACAAGAGAACAGTTGTGTGGGAACAAAGAATAAGTGAGAGAAAATGTCCTATCAACCTGTTTAGACCATAGAATGATGGATTAGTGCATTTTGGAAAGGGCGGGAGGCAGGAGAGAAAAAAGTATTCAGTAATCAAGCATTTCCTTTTCAATTGCTTGATGAATTTGCATTGGTTGTCATTTTTTGCCCATGCTGGGATAATGCTTTATGAATACTATCCCCTTGAGTTTTCTACAAAAGCAAGATGTGTTTCTTATGATATTATTCCCTAGAGCCTCATTCTGAAATAAACAGTTCATTGCTTGTAAGGTTTCTACAGAGCAAGTTCTCTTTCAATGGATATATAACTCAAAAAATGGAACTGTATTAAAACTATTCTTACATTCTCAGCTTCTAAACCATAAGATTTCTAACCTGTTCCTTTTTTGTCAGGCAAGTCCTGAGGCTCTTTTTTCCTTTGTTTTAAAAAGTAACACACCATAGGTGTGCAAATTGTTTGGCTCCCAAATGCAAAGAGCTGCCAGTCTATAATATTTTATAGTCTTTTCTCAACAGTGCATAGTAAAGCAACATACACATAAATCACATAGCAAGGCCCTATGTGTAAGTCCTTAGACTTTTTAACTACCTAAAAAGTTGACTATTAATGCATATTAACTCCAAAGTTGGCCTTTAAATTAAGTTTTTAAACTTTCTGCTTTTGAAGATATCACCTTAAGAATGTAATGAATGCCTGATCGGTATGCATGCAAAATAACCAAAGGAATAAAGCAAGAGGCATAGATTTCTAACATTTATTTTCATGAGAGGTGGGTTTTGACACTTTTTCCTATGCTATTCATTTTTAAGTGCCTTGCTAATATGATATAAAAGCTAATTAATAGTCCCAATATGTCATTATTATTAAGTACTTTCCCAGACTTGCAAAATGTTTTAAAGGATTTAAAACTTACTTCTGTCATTGAAGAGGGAAAAAATAGCAACCTTGTTTATAAAAAATGAATGTTTCCTTCCACCTGTAGCTAATACTTAATACAAATAAGTTATGCAATAAAAAAGCTAGTTTGTCCACTGTGTTCCAGAGCCTTAACTGAAAATTTGTCATGCAACAGCCAAGATACAAGCAAAACTATTGATTAAAATGTATAATACTTTAATAATTTACTTTGGCCATCTAAAATCCTCTCAGTTGTTCTAAAGCAATATTCCGTGAGGGAGAACTTATGTAGGTAGGAGCAATAGCAAGAATGTGAATACTTCCTTGCTTCATCACATTCTGGGAGAGCACACAGAAATCTGACAGGGCTGTACATGAAACTCTAGGACAAAGACTACTTGGTTTGTGGGGATTTTTAAATTATATACTTGGGAAGTACATATTCTTCCTTGCTGGGATTAAGAACAAGAGCTCACTACTAACATGATATGTTAATAATTTATCTCTAATATTTTACTGCCATAACAGCATTCACAGCTTGGGCAGGTGCCCACCTGTCTGACATAGATGGCCAGAAGCAGGATTAACTTAATAAGCACTCATGACTGACAGAGCAGAAAACTTACTCTGGCATGATCTTATAGTTAACCAGGTTTTATTTCTTTAAGCAATGGACCATAGCCTCTTTCTATCAAAATTCAAAAAGGAATATTAATTTTCTAGCGAGGCCCATCTATAGTCAGTCTTGTATTCTCTTAATTCACTCTCCTTATTCCAAATGGTGAACTCCAGATGTCCTACTCCATCAGAAACCTACGCTTTTTTTTTTCCCTACACAATTCTGTTGTCTATAAAGTCACTAGGTGATGGAGCTTTTATTCCATTGTAATCTTATAAGACCATGAGTGCATATGCAATATATTGTTGACTAAATTACAGAGCAAATTACTGTGTATGTAGGTGTGTGTGTTTGGGGTGGAGGCTGTTTATTGCTGTTATGCTTAAATCTAGAGCAGTTATCTAAGGAGTAGCACCAGAAAAATGGTGAAGTAGAAAGCCCTGAGTCCTCCTTCCCTATACAAGCACACAAATTCAGCAACAGTTCAAATTTACTCTGTGAGAAATCAAGAAATGATGTGAATGGCTTCTCTACTCCATGCAAGTGAGAAATCCAAAGCTCATAGGGAGACTCTTGACATCCCCTCTCTCACATCCTAACTTTTAGCCGAGCACCATCTGGTCAGGAAGAAATCCCATAGTGCCCAGGTTCTCAAAGGAGAGGGCAAGTGTTGGTTTGCCATACGGAACCTCAAGTTTTCTAAAGGAGCTACTCCGTAGTTTCTTCCCCTCTTTCAGGACAGAGCAAGTGAACAAAAAGATCTTAATTCTCAGCTACTCTCTGGAAAGGAAAGGACTTGACTCATACATCAAGTACCAGCTTCTCTGGGGCATCCAAAGTATTGGCAACTGTCTTGCTGGTCTTGGAGCTCTGATGATTCAGAAACATGTAGTCACCTAGGGAAGAACGTGGATGGCTTCCTAAACTGTTAGATTCTATAGCTACCCTCCTCCCAGCTCAGCACAGAGTATGTGGACAATAACTATAATTTCCTGCTTCTCTTTGAGTATTGAAAGAATCAATAGAAGGCCCTGGAATCTCTGGCTCAACTGGGGGATGAGGAAGTTCTCTTATAAGAGATCAGTCTGTAAATACTGGAAGGGATATCTGCATTGTCCATTGTGCACATATCAGCATAGAGAGTCAAGAAAAATTTTAAAATCTGTAAAACATATTTCAAGCAAATGAAAGATAAATCTCCAGAAACTGACCTTAATGAAACATGGTTATATGATTTACCTAGCTGATAATTCAAACTAACTATGATAATGATACTCACAACTCAAAAAAATAATGCATGAACAAAATGAGAATGTCAATGAAGACATATAAAAGATTAATAACTATCAACAGAAATCATGGAATTGAAGAACATAATAAATAAACTAAAAAATTCACTTGAAGTACATCATAGCAGACTAGATCTAGCTAAAACAATTATTAGTAAACTCAAATACAGGTCATTAAAAATAATTCGGTCAGGGCCCAGCAGGTGGTGTGGTGGTTAAGGGCACTGGACTCTCACGTGGCTGACTGAGGTTTGAGTCCCAGACCTGGAGGCTTGCTTTCTCACTTTCCCTCTCTCTCTTTCTCACTCTAGCTCTTGCTCTGTCCCCCTCTAGTCAGAATAAAATAAATAAATAAATGAACAAAGTTAAATAAAATAATTGTATTAAAAAATAATTCGGGGACCAGCAGTTAGTGTAATGGCTATGTCGCTGGACTCCCATGTAGTCGACTGTGGTTCGCGTCCCGGACCCGGTGGCTTAAAACTCACACTGGGCGCATGTGCGTGCGTGCCCAAGATCCCAAGAAGAGAATGGAGGAGAAGGGATTGCAGTGTGGCCATCCTTCCTGGGGGTGATTTCTCGCTTTCTGTCTCTCTGTCTAGCAACTGCATGCGCCCTATAGCAAAAACCTCTCCAAAAAAATAAATAAATAATAAAATAATTCAGTCACAGGAGGAGAAAAATAAAACAAAGTTTAAGGAACTTATGTAACCTCATCAGTCAAACCAAAATACACATTATGGAGTCCAAGAACAAGAGAAGGAGGAAGTACCAGAAAGTTTGGACAAAGAAATAATGATTGAAACTTCCTCAACTGGTAAAGGAAATAGATATCCAGATCCAAGAAGCAAAGGAGGCTTCAAATAAGATGAACCCAAAGAAATCCACACAAAAATAGTTTATAATAACTTTATTAAAGATCTAAAAGAAAAACAAAAAAAGAGAAAAGTTTGAAAGTAGTAAAAAAAAAGTGACTTGTTATATGTAAGCCTACATTCATGAATAAGGGGATTTTTTCAAAAGAAGCCTTGTAGGCCTAAAAAGAGTTGGATATTATATTTAGAAAGTGTTGAAGATGGCCAGCAGGTGGTCTAGTGGTTAGGGTGCTGGACTTCCACATGTTCAACCTGTGGTTTGAGTTCCAGACATATTGGCTTGAAAATTACACTGGGTACAGGTGCATGCATGCTCAAAATCCCCAGAGGAGAATGGAAGAGAAGGGATTATGACATGGCAATTCCCCTTGCGGGGGTGTGACTTCTGATTTCCCTCTTTGTCTCTCTCCATGCCTCTCCAGCAAGTACACACATCCAATGGCAAAAACCTTTAAAAAAGAAAAAAGTGCTAAAGGAAGAAGTGAGGTGCCAATCAAGAATATGATACTTGGGAAAACTATCTGTCAAAATGGATAGATAAAGTTTTTCCCAGAAAACAAATTTGAGTGAGTTCATCACCACTACACTTGCCTCATAAGAAATGCTAAAAAGAATTCTTTGATTTGAAATAGAAGGATGTTAAATGGCATAAAAATATATGAAATTTGTTGGTAAAGGGAAATGTGTAAACAAATGCAGAATACTATATTACTGTGATGGTGGTAGGTAAGTAATTTTTTTTTCTTTTTTTTTTGGAGAGGTTTTTGCTATAGGGCGCGTGTGCTCGCCAGACAGACAGAGAGAGACAGAGAGATAGAAAGCAGGAAATCACCCCCCAGGGGGGATGGCCACGCTGCAATCCCTTCTCCTCCATTCTCCTCTCGGGATCTTGGGCACGCATGCACACGCGCCTGGCGTGAGTTTAAGCCGCCGGGTCCGGGACTCGAACCGTGGTTGACTACGTGGGAGTCCAGCGACATAGCCATTACGCTAACTGCTGGTCCCAGTAAGTAATTTTAATTACAGGGTAAAAATGAAAAGATAAAGTATTTAAAATAACTATAACTAGATATATTCAAAGACATAGTAAAAGTAGATATAAATTGTGATAACAAAAAAGGGTATGTAGAAAGGAAAAAGTTAATATCCAAACTTTTTGTAGGATATTGAACTTAAGTTATCAGCTAAAATAGACTGTTATAACTACTTTTCATTTAAGCCCCAAAGTAGTACATGCACACACACACACACGCATAAATGTACACATGTATGAGTTACACACAAAAAAAGAGAAAGGAATTCATATATATAAACACAAAAAATAAATCAAACACCAAAGAAAACAAATAGAAAAAAGAGACAAATAATGATGAGACTGCAATACAAACAGAAATAACTAGCAAAATGGCAATAGTAAATCCTGTATTAACAACTATTTTAAATGCAAATGAATTAAATTCCAATGAAGAGACATGGAGTAGCTAAATAGATTATAAAAATATACTTACAACAGAACAAACTATACGCTAGATAAAGAAACTCACCTTAGGCATAAGATCCCACATAGGTTGAAAATAAAGTGATGTGAAAAGGTTTACATGCAAATGGTAACAAAAAGAAAGTGTAGGTAATTGTATTTATAACAAACAAAATACATTTCAAATGAAAAACTGCCAGAAGAGGAAACAGTAGGTGGCATATTGCTTGGGGAGCTGGACTCTCACATAGCTGATCATGTTTCGAGTCCTGGACCCGGACACTAGAAACTCAACTCTAGGTACATGTGCTGGAAGCCCAAAATCCTGAGAGAAGGAATTTGGGCGTGGCCATCCGCTGTTGGGAGGGGGCTCATTTTCTCTCTCTCTCTGTCTCTGGCAAGTGGATACACCCTATAGCAAAAACCTCTCTAATACAAAACAGAACAACTGTCAGAAGAGACAAAAAAAGGAATTATGTAATGAGAAAAAGGTCAATGCACCAGGACGAAATAACTATTAAAAATGTATATATGCACTCAATATCAGGAAACCTAAATACATAAAGCAAACCTTGGCAGAACAGAAAGGAAAATAGACAGCAACATAATATCAAAGGACACATTAATATCCCACTTCCAATAATGGGCAAATAAAAGATCATGAAGGAGGCTAACAGGTGTGTGGAAGTTAAGGCTGCTGATTCACACATGGCTAATTCCACAGTTTGAATCTCTGACCAGAAGCTTGAAAAATCAAGCTCTTGTGCAGGTGTACCCAATATTCTAAGACCCTTAGAAGAGAATGGAAAAGAAGGGATTACACCTTGGCTATCCGCTCTAGGGGGTGATTTCTCAATTTTCTTCTCTCTCTCTCTCTCTCTCTCTCTCTCTCTCTCTCTCTATCTATCTCTCTGGTGAGTGCACATTCTCTGTAGCAAAACTAAAAATAATAATAAGAAGAAAACAAGACTCGAATAAAATGGCAGATCTAACGGACCTAAAAGGCATATGCAGAACATTCCACTCAACTGCAAAAGAACACACATTTTTACCAAATATAGTTTAGATCTTTTTGCAAGATAGATCACAGGTTTGGTTACAAAACCAGTCTTAACAATTTTAGAAAATTGAAATTATTCCAGTGTCTTTATCTACAATATAGTAAAACTAGGAATCAATGGTAGAAGAAAAACTAGAAAATTTAAGAATATGTGCAAATTGAACATATTATTGTACAACCACGGGATCAAAAAAGAAATCAAGGGACCAACATTTAGCATAATGACTATGTCACTGGACTCCCATGTAGTAGACCATGGTCCGAGTCCCAGATCCGGTGACTTAAAACTCACGCCGGGCACGTGTGCATGCGTGCCCAAGATCCCGAGGGGAGAATGGAGGAGAAGGGATTGCGGCTTAGCCATTCTCCCTGGGGGGTGATTTCTCGCTTTCTGTCTCTCTGTCTTTCTCTGTCTGTCTGGCGAGCACACGCTCCCTATGGCAAAAATCTCTCAAAAAAAAATTAAAAAGAAAGTTTAATATCTCAAGAAAATGAAAACAAAACACAACATATTGAAACATATGAGATATAACAAAAGAAATATTTTATTGAATAAACACTAAAAAGAAGTGAGATATCAAATAAACAACTGAATTTTACACCTTAAAGAGTGAAAAAAAAAAGAAAACTATGCCAAAGGTAAGTAGAAGAAAGAAAATTACAAAAACTAGAAATAAATGAACTAGGAAACATAAAATGGAAAAAATAATCAGCAAAATTAATCACTTAAGAGCTAGCTTTCTGATATTGACAAACTGTTAGCTAGAAAAACTTGGAAAAAAATGAGACTCAAATAATATAATCAAAAAATGAGAGAGGAGATAAAACAAACCAATTTCATAGAAACAAAAAAGATTATGAGACTAGTCTGAACAATTACTAGCCAACAAATGGTATAAGAAAAATTGAAAAAAAAAATCCTGGAAACACACAACCATCCAAGAAATAGAAATCCTGAAGAGAGTTATAACTTGCATGAAGACTGAAGAAGTAATCATAAGTCATTCCTTTGAAAACACCCAGGGCCAGAGGCTCAACTGGTGAATTTTATCAGTCATTTCAAAAAGAATTAGAGCAATTCTTTTCAAAGTCTTTCAAAAATTTAAGAGGCGTGAACACTTCTAAGTTAATTTTATAAAGCCAGCACTACCCTCATATCAAAACCAGACAAAGACACACACACACACACACACACACCCAATGGCACAACTCTACGTCAATAACCTTGATGAATATAGATATAAAATCCTCAAAGAAATATTAGCAAACTGTATTTAGCACCATATTAAAAGAATCATACATTACTATCAATTGAGATTTATTCCTGGGGTGCAAGGATATTTCAAATAAAAAACTCAATAATGTGACATACTACATTAATCAAATGTAACAATAATATGACTATCACAAAAAATATATGCATATGATTATTACAATACATGCATTGGATAAACATCTACATCCTTTCATAAGTAAAATGCAAAACTATAAATACAATACAAAAGAAAATATATGAACATATTGATATATAAAAAGCTCACAACTAATGTTATACTCAATGGGGAAAAATTGAAAACTTTTTCTATAAGATAAGGAACAAAACAAAGATATCCACTCTCCACTTCTACACAGCATAGTACTATCCAGTGACACTAGATGAAATTAAAGACATCCGAATTTCAAAGGAAGAACTGAAATTGCTTTTGTTTACAGATGACATAATCTTATATTTATAGAAAATCCCAAAAAGTCTACCAAAAACAGAACTAATAAACAAGCTCAGGAAGTTTGCAGGAAAAAAAAAAAAAAATCAGCTGTGCCTCTAAATGTTAACAATTAACTGTCTGAAAAAGAAATTAGAAAACAAACTCAACTATAATAGCACCAAAAACCATAATAAGTAGGAACAACCTAATTAAGGAAGCGAAAGACTTGTACATTGAAAACTATAAAATATTGATAAAAGAAATTTTTTGAAAGGTTTTTGCTATAGGGTGCGTGCGCTCGCCAGAAAGACAGAGAGAGACAGACAGAAAGCGAGAAATCACTCCCCAGGGGAGATGGCCATACCGCAATTCCTTCTCCTCCATTCTCCTCTCGGAATCTTGGGCATGCACGCACACGCGCCCAGCGTGAGTTTAGGTCACCGGGTCCTGGACTCAAATTGCGGTCGACTACGTGGGAGTCCAACAACATAGCCATTATGCCAACTGCTGGTCCTGATAAAAGAAATTTAAGAAGACACAAATGAAAAGATATACTGTATCCATGGATGAGAAGACTAATGCTGTTAAAATGTGCATACTACTAAAAGTGATTTACATAGTGGATGCATTCCCTATCAAAACTCAATTTCATGAGGCCAGTCAGCTGGTGGAGTGGAGGTTAAGGCAGCTTGATCCCACATGACCGACTGTGTGACTTGAGTCCCAGACTTGGTAGCCCGAAAAACATCCTGGGCACATATGCATGCAAGCCTTAAATCCTGAAAAAATGAGAAATGGAGAAGGGATTGAGGCATGATCATCTCCCTAGGGTGTGCTTTCTCATGTTCTCTCTCTGTCTCTCTCCAGCAAGTCCATATATCCTCTAGCAAGCTAAAAAGAAAGAAAGGAAAAAATAAGAAAACCTCATTGCTGTTTTCTGCAGAAATACAGAAAAACTATTCAACAGTTCACATGAAACTACAAAAGACCACACCTACCCAATCATGAACAAGGAGAACAAAGCTAGAGTCATCACAATTCATGATTTCAAAATATATTACAAAAACTACAGTAATCAAAGTATTATGATACTAATTTAAAGAGAAACATACACTAATCAGACAGAATATATAAGACAGAAATGAATTAATACACATAAATTGAATTAATTTTCAACAAATGTCTCAAGAATACACAAGTGAAAAAAAAGTGTTTCTTCAACAAATCATGGAGGGAAAAATGAATATACTCATGCAATAAGATAAAATGTGATTCTTATCTTACAGCACACATGGAATTCAGAATGGATTAAAGACAGAAACCCGGGACCATCAGTTGGCATAGTGGCTATGTCTCTGGACTCCCATGTAGTCAAATGTGGTTCGAGTCCCAGACCCGGTGGCTTAAACCCACACTGGCCATGTGTGCATGTGTGCCCAACAGAGAAAAATGGAGGAGAAGGGATTGCAGCATGCCATCCCCCCTGGGGAGTGATTTCTCAGTTTCTGTCTCTCTGTCTCTTTCTGTCACGTTCTATACTAAAAACCTCAACAACAACAGCAACAAAAGACAGAAACCCATAAGACTAAAATTGTAAAAATCCTAGGAGAAAACATAGGGGAAATAATATTTATGACATTAGTTTTGGCGATGGTTTCACAAATATAACACCTAAAGCACAGATAACAAAAGCAAAAATAGGCAAATAAAATTGCACCAAACTAAAAGGTTTCTGCATAACAAAAGAAATATATGAGAGTGAAAAGTAATCATACAAAATGGGAGAAAATATTACAAATTATGCATCTTAGAAGAGTTTAATCTCGAAAATATATGAAAAACTCCTATAAACTCTGGCAAACAAAGTAGTAACTCAACCTGAAAATTGGCTAAAGGGAGGCAGCAGGTGGCATATCAGTTAAGGCACTGGACTCCCACAAGGCCAATCATTGTTCAAGTCCCAGACCCAGTGGCTTGAAAATATCACCAGGCACATGTGTGTGCATGCTCAGAATCCCAGAAGAATGGGAGAGAGGGGACTGCAGCTTGACCATCCCCTCTGGGAGGTGATTTCTCACTTTCCCTCTCACTGTCAATCTCTCTTTCTGGCAAACACACATACTCTTAAAAAAAAAATTGGGACCAGCAGTTAGCGTGCTGGACTCCCATGTAGTCGATGGCAGTTCAAGTCCTGGACCCGGTGGCTTAATCTCACACTGGGAGCGTGTATGTGAGTGCCCAAGATCCCATGAGGAGAATGGAGGGAAAGGGATTGTGGCGTGGCCATCCTGCCAGGGGGTGATTTTTCGCTTTCTGTCTCTCTGTCTCTCTCTGTCTTTCTGGCAAGCACACGCACCCTATACTAAAAACCTCTCAAAAAAAAAAAAAAAAAAAAAACATTAATAGACATTTCTCCAAAGAAAACATATAGGTAGTAATCAGGAGCATGGGAGGATGATTAAAAAAATGCTTAATATCACTAGTTATTAGAGAAATTCAAATAAAAATTATAATAAGATACCACCTCACACCAGTCAGAATTGTCATTATGAAGAAAACAAAAGACAAGGACACATGCTGATGAGGATGGGGAACCATTGCATCTGTTGGTGAGAAGGCAAAATGGTCAGTTGCTATGGAAAAAAGTGTGATTGCTTTGATAATTAAGAATGGTGCTATCATATGATCCAACAATCCCACTTTGGAGTATCTATCCGAAAGAACAGAGATCAGAATCTGGAGGAGACATTAGTACTTCTGTGGTGAACATAGCAGTGTACACAATAGTCCTGATGAGGACACAACCTAAATATCCAACACTAGATGAATGTGTGAAAAAATAATAAGATTTAGAAAGAGATAGGATATACATATAATGGAATATGACTCAGCTTAAAGAAGAAAGAAATTTGGCAATATAGGACAATATTCATAAAGAAGAAGTCCTCAGGCTAAGTGAAATAAACCAGTCACAGAAGGAAAAATAGTATACTTTTGCTTATATGTGGTATCACTGACATGTATTTTCAGTTAAACAAAATGCATTAATTATAGAGCTCTGCGTAAGACATTCTACTGTAGGGGCAGAAAAGGGGGGATACCTTCCCTCAACCCTAATAAGGGTCACAGCTGTAACAAATGTCATGTATATACATATACAAGAGATTAACCATAAAAAGCATAACATTTATTTATTAAAAGTTCAAATGACAGAGAAGCCTTCAAAAATGAAGACCTGGGAACCAGCAGTTAGCGTAATGGCTATGTCGCTGGATTCCCACGTAGTCGACCGCGGTTCGCGTCTCGGACCCGGTGGCTTACAACTCACGCCGGGCGTGTGTGCGTGCGTGCCCAAGATCCCGAGAGGAGAATGGAGGAGAAGGGATTGCGGCGTGACCATCCCCCCTGGGGGGTGATTTCTCGCTTTCTATCTCTCTGTCTCTCTCTGTCTGGTGAGCGCACGCGCCCTATAGCGAAAAACCTCTCCAAAAAAAAAAAAAAAAATGAAGACCTGAAGATGATGAGAAAGCTATCCCATTTTTATGGATAGTTTAGATTTGATTAAAAACAAACAGCCATATAGAACTATGATTGGACAGAATGGTTTGATCTAACACTAGGAGAGCCCAGTGGGAAATCCAGCCACGTCTGCTGTTTGGATTCTTCTTGGTTTCCCTGTGTGGCATTCTTTTCTCCTGGGTGTAAGGCAGAACCCCTTCTGGAAAGAGTGTCTTATGAACTACTTTTAGACCAGGTAAATCTGAGCATTTCTTTATAATTAGCTCTTATACAGAAAGGTTGGGGTGGTTAGAGTGGTATTTTTAGTTATTATGACTTGCTTTGTGAAAAAGAGGTGCTGGTTTCTATGATTGGACTTGGGAATGTATCCAGGGACTGTTTCATCAAATTTGATGCTTTACTGCCTTAAACACATAGGTAGGAGATGATTCTCATTTCTTTCTCCTAAAAGGACAGTGTTCTCCTGTGATATCTTATGTACTTACAGGATATAATCAGATTCCCATTTTCTTATACTCTGTTTGTGTGTGTATTTTACTTTATTTTATTTATTTATTTTGTTTTGTTTTGTTTTTTGCCAAAGAGAGTATGCCTGTGTACTTGAGAGATTTAGATAATAGACAGATAAAAAGTATCTCTCCTTGCCCACTCCCCATAGAACCTGGTCACATCATAATTACTTTTTCCTCTTATTCTCAATGCCATCAGGATCTTGAATGTGTGTGAATATCTGGTCAGTTTTTCAAACTGATAAGGCTAGAACTTGAACCCTGCTTGGTCATGTAAAACTCTGGTTGCTCTGCACAGCATATAACCACTGCATAATGGAGCTACTTTTGTTACCCTAAACCCTCTGTAAGGTTTTTTGTTTGCTTTTCCTTAAAGTTTTTGCCAAAGAATATTTGTGCTTGCTGGAGAGACAGAGAAAAACAGTGAGTGGGAAAGGGAGAAATCACCCCACAGAGGGAATGGCTGTACCGTAACCCCTTCTCCTCTTGAGATTTTGAGCACATATTACACATGTATCCAGTGGGATTTTTCAAGCTACCAGGACTGGGACTCGAACAATTGTTATCCATGTAGGAGTCTAGCATGTTAATCACCATGCCACTTGCTAGCTCCACTGTAAAGTTTTTAATCCAAATGATTAGAAAAGCAATGCCCCTCACCTGTGATGGTCAAGGACTAGATATAAATCAAAATGAAAAAAAAGAACTTTGACTCCAGTCCTATCTTGGCAACTCAGTCCTAGGGTGATGAGAGATAGTCACTTGGTGGTTGCAGTTTTATTAAGTAGCAGGTAGAAACCAAATTAGTCACATCAGCAACCATGGATGGTGTGGTAACAACACTTCCTTTAGGCATCCTTTGTAAAGTGAAGTCCAGATCTTGTCCTTGGCCAAGATCAATTGCTGTAAACACTAGCCATAGCCTTTTCATGGAAATTTCCAGGAAGATAAACTTCTTTCCTGGGAGACCAACCTGCAAATAATCAGTGCTGGATAAGTTAAGCCTTTTCTATGAGCAGGCAGTAACACTGTGCAGGGTAGTAAGAGTTTTATAAGATAATATGCCTGTCTTAGAAAATCTCCCAGATTTACCAGGTGAAAATGGCAGTATTCATATAGTTTAAGCATCTATGAAGAATACTCAGAGCAGAGATGATTACTTGGAATCATCCAGTTCTTTTTTTTTTTTTTTTTTTTTTTTTTTTTTAAGAGATTTTTGCTATAGGGTGTACGTGCTCATCAGAGAGACAGAAAATGAAAAATCACCCCTCAAGGGATGGCCGCACCACATCCCTTCTCCTCTAGTCTTTCCTCGGGGATTCTGAGTATGCACACACTTGCAACTAGCATGAATGTCAAGCCTCAGTGTCCAGGACTCAAACCAGGGTTGGCCATGTGGAAGTTCAATGATGTAACCATTATGCCATCTGCTGGTCCCACACAGTGTTCAAATTTGATAATTTGTTTCATCTCATCATGATTACAGTACCTGGAGAACCTAGTCTTCTTTTGTCCTTCTCTGGATTTTCTTTGGCATTTCAACCTATTAAATAAAAATTGCAGTAGGTCATAGTTTTGGACTAAGCTCCTTTGCTAGGCCCTTACAGATCAGATCAAAATTACGTCTTTCATGCTAAGATATCACATCATCAAACTCAAATTTAGGAACCTGGTAGTTCCCCTAAATAGACCAGTTTTTCCTGAAAAGAGGAGATTCCAGTCTAAGTCAATACTGTTTAAAAAATAAAATTTACACATATCTTACGACTTTCTTAGGAATGTGCACCTAAAAGAGCTCAAGATGCTATCTAAACTCGTAGGGCTTTTGGTTTTATGAACATCCTTACTACCCAAATATACTTCCTCTTTACCACCCAGACTCACTGTCTCCACTCTACGATTAAGCAAAGTGACTCCTCCAGATGATCATAAGGTCATCTAGCTCCTTTTATAGAGTTCAGGCAACCACTGCTGTGTAACAGTCCTTTCTACTCTCCCCTCCAATTTCTGACTTTTGCCTTTGAAGTAATCCTGAAGTCTGTAATGAATTGGTACATGATATCCAGAGCAACATGGATTTTGTGATGTCAGATGATTATCCTAACTATGGCCCAAATTAAAAAAAAAATTTACATGCTCTGCCCCAGTCTTTTTAGGTTGACAACACTTACCATGAAGACTTTCAAAATGAGCAAATGTGATATTTTTATTTTAGTGGATATTAGATGAAATCATTACTACAGTTATTACAAAGGTTTATTAAATGGCTTCCACAACTCCGTGTTGGACAAGAGACAAAAAATGCAAGGCGTGTATATTTAAATATTATCTTTAACGCCTAACACTTCTGGCCCTCAGTTAATTACATACTCTATCAACATCCTGATTTCCTTAGGTATACTGGATTGTTGGAAACGTCATGATGAATTTGTACATAGGAAAAAATGTCTTGACTTTTCAGACAATCCAATAGAAAAGTAGAAGAGCCTACTGATCAAAATGCCAGAATGTGTACACAATGGTGCCTATTTTTATTTAACTAGCTTGGGATATGTAAATCATCACAGACAGCAAGGTGGAATATGATCCTGTATGTATCTAGGCTTGATGAATTTTCTTTCTTTAAATCATCAAGCAGACTCATTTAATGTCTAAATCATACTTTCTTTCTGACAGACATCACTTCAAGTTACCATTTAAATTGTGGTTTATTTTTGCTTTCGTGTAATCGTCCTCTTCATAACAAGGCTTCTGAAGAGCAGGTGACTCGTGTAACACTTTTCTGTATAATCGAAGCATTACTACAGTCCGGGTAATGCGAAATAAGGGCATTATTAGGACCATAGTAGAAACTAGGTATTTGTTCCATTGAGTAACATTATAAATAGACATCTAGGAGGTTAGCACAACGTGCTTCCTCACACTTAATTCTCACACAGCTACATGATGGGTATCAACTTCCCAGTGTTCGGCCTCTCACTGTTTGAACCAAAACATCACTCCTTTATTTTCAGTGGGTGGCTGATGTCAGCAGGATCATAATCACAACCCCTCTGAACATCAGGAGGTTAATAGAAGTAGTCGCTGGAGAAAAACATTCTGTTGTTCTTTGTCTCCCAAATTTCCCAGCAGGCTTGAGCACCATCCACTAGATGAAGAGCTTAAAAGAAGGTCTCATTTGCAAAACAATTATCTCATGTACTTTTTGTTACCCCCAATGTCTTGATGAATAGACCAAAAAGAGTGCTCTTAAGTGTGTTTTTACTTCTCAGCTCTCAAAATATGATGTCCATGTTGAAACTGAAGACAGGAGAAAATATTTCCATTTTCTATATCTATTACATTTTTCAGCTTTCAATTAGACTTTTAAATTTACTCCAGTATTGGACATTTTTCTATGTTAGAGGTATAGAAACACCTAGCACACTGCTTATTCCAAAGAACATTTAATGCGTTAATGGGGTCTTTTCCCAATAAAACAATACAAAGTTTGCTAATTATACATTACTGAGTGATTCTCTTGTTCATGGGGAAGCAAATTCATACAGCCTTCATCTGAAGAACTAAAGAATATTTTGAGAATGTTCTAATTTAACTTTACTACAAAGGCAAAATGATAGGCATTATATTGATTAGTGTCTGTGAGAGACAGAAAGAGGCAGGCAGAGGACATCAAACAAGAGAAGATAAATAATTTAAAAAAAAAGTCAAGATTCTTTGATTCTGTTCACAACTCTCCTGTTTCCTTTCTACATTTCTTACCTTTCTTAATCTAGTCACTCAATTTAACCCTTAGACAATTTACTCAATAGGTTACATGTCTATTGAAAGAACAGCCTGAGTAGACTTTTATTCTACAAATAAAATGAGCACAAACTATAGTAGTGGTAGCTGCTCAGTTTGTGTTGAACAGAGTTATTTAGTCTGTAGAGGTCTAAGGCCCTCTCCATTTAATCTTAAATGTCCTGTGTAAAAGAACTATCATCTGCGACACACATCCCACTCAAGCTAAATCAGATTGCATGCCTTTTCTACCCTTGATCTTGTAAAAGAAAATCGGTTTAGTTTAGAGTTAGCGTTAATGGCTTTGCTGCCCTCTGCTGGCATCATGGAAAACAGCTACTTGGATTACAACTATAAGGAACAATAAATTTACACAGCATCTGATATTATGAATGATCATTATAAACTAAAATTTAAAAACAAAAGAAACAGATTATTCTTCCTTCAGAATAGTTAAACTTCTGTTAAATTAAACTAAAGTTATTTTGCTGAAATAGTGCAGAAGTTAGCAATATTTTGCAATCCTGCATTGCAGTTTTGCTGCCTTTTGCATGCTGAAAGATAAAGTGGAAATAAATGTGTTTCTCAAACATTTGAGTAAATATGAAAACATCATTTCCTGTTCCTTCTTATCCAATCTGTTTGTTTTCTCTCCCTTCATAATGTTAGATTTTGGAAACATGTATTATAGGTTAAGACAGATATTATATACCGATAAAATTTCCAAAATGCACTGACAAGTTGTATTTATTTGCACAGAAGCAGCTGTTTGTGTGTTCTGTAATCAACTCAAAAATATTATGATATTCAGTAATAGGGTCCAAGATCACTTTCCCTAGGAAAACCTAAGAGGAAAAGAAAGCATGATTATTAACATCACCCCATCAATATGATGATCATCAACTGAGAAGATCCATATATCAAATAGAGGAATCAATGTTTTATCTTGTCATTTTATTTATTTCTCACAACAACACTAATAAGTACTTCAGATCACCTTGGTCTGTTAGATGAGAAATGCATGCCTCAAAAAATTTCTCTTTCTTCCTGTCTCAGAAAAGTCTTGTTCCTTACCCTGATCATGTCATAAGAATAAGAACAGGGCAGAATTTCCAAACCGGAACAGGCTCTGAGGTTGATTTCGTCTCAAGCAGTAATTCTATATGTTTAAAAAGATTTTATTTTTGCCAAAACGAAATATCACATATTAAAAACAAGATGAATCACTAATACTTTAAAAACATACTTTTTTCTTTTGTCCATGGTGTGTAGTATGTATGTGTATGCACATCGTGAAGAGTTAACTTATGCAAGGTCATATTTGGTCATTAATTTAATTTTATTATTATTGCACACTTACCAAATAGCTCTAATAAACATGAAAGGTCCTTTGGTTGCTTTGGAAACAAAAATTTGTCTAAAAACAATCCAGAGCCATATTACAGTTCAGCTGAGCCACTCAATTCAATGTGTCTTTGATCTTTAAAGCCCACGTTTTTTAGAGTCATTACTTTCATGTAAAAAGAAATTAGTCTTAAAGGACTTCAGAATCCTGAAATATTGATATTCTTGCAAAAAGTTTTTAAAATATGTTTGAAAATTTACTTTGTTCTATAAGAAACAATCAAAACACACATAACCACATTGTATACATATGTTACAATTAAGTTCTTACATTTTTTTTTTCTAGACAAGGAAACGCATAAAGTACAATGTGTAGCATCAGTTAGGACTCAAGTTTGTAAAAATCTCACATTCCTTGAGATTACTTGAAAAAAAAATTATTGTTCCTTCTTAACTATGTCAAGGAGAAAAATCGATCTGTAAAGAGTTTACCTGGGGGGACCCAAAATTGTTTTGCTGAAAATTTTCTAAGAATGAAATCATGGATGTGGGATGGTCACACCATGGTAATGAAGTGCTCCATGAGATCGACCCAATGAGAGGTCCACAGGTTTGGTTCTGGAGACCTCCCTGAACTCACTGGCTGAACAAGTACCCAGGATCCAAGGCTGGCTGAAGTAGCATGGAAAACCGATGGGAATGTTGTCTGTCTGTCTCTTTCTTTGTTTCTCTTGCTCATGGAGGAAGGAAATTACTAATGTATATTTAAAGGATGGAAATATGTCTATGGCAAAGTGGACTTTCCATTGCACCAGGTCTTGGATAGCATCCTCTAAGTACAGGTGATATGTTTTCTCTTTGCTCTGGTTAAATCTATGAAGACTTGATCTACATTGTAGCTGATCAAGATGTTTTGTTTCACCCTCTCTTTTGTCAGAGTACAAAATCTTATGTCAAGGAAACTTTCATAGTTAACCAATCCTAGGGGGAAAAAGAGAATCAGGAAGAGGATATCATGAATAAATACTTTATTAGACAATTTAAACTTACTGTTTTTAACACTACCATATCCACAAAGGCAACATTTCCCCATTCCATTCCATACTAATTGATTTTTAATTACAAAACAACTATGATTAAATCAATCCATCTTCCAAAATTGTGTTCTACTATCAAGTATTTAACCTGCTTATTACATTTCCCATGGCTTATAATTAACCTAAATTTTTCTATGCCCCCATTAGCTTCTGCTAATAAAGGTTATTCCCTGCTTCTTACTCACTTTTAAAAAGTCATTTCTAAGCAATAAATTATGTTGAAGGAGAAAGTGATGGGTGAAACATAGCCTTGTGGAAGATACACAGTGATAAAAGAAACCTCAATATGGAAGTGTTTCAGAAAATACTAAACTTGAATAGAAATAATGTCTAGATGGATGTTAATAATGCATGATAACTATTATTTAACATTCTCTGTATTTTCAGGCAGGCTCTTTGCTAAACTATATACATACACTACTTGATATAATCCTCCAAGATTGTTTGAAGTAAACACTACAAAGAACGAATTTATGTAGCATGTCTTAAATCACCTACTTAGCTACAACCAGTATAAGAATTTCAGTCTAATATGGATACCTAGACTTATTAAATGACTGTTTCTCTCATACAGATAGCTACAAGATTCTCCCTTGTAGCTGTGTATTATTAGCATATGAAGTAGTGTTTTATCTAGAAGAGATAATGATGATATACATGTGTTAGGATTTCTATAGTTCAACTTATTATGTATAAGAGTTCACATATTCCCCAAATTCTCACTTATTTTTTTCATTGTAAATTTGCTAATTTGCAGGCCTGAATACATCAGTGACAGGTAATAAGATTGACTATGAAATAAATAGTCTAGCAACAAAGAAAAGCCCAAGTCCCAATGGCATCCCAAATTCTATTTAAAAAAAAAAAATGTCCTTAAAAGTTTTTTGCTTTAGGGCATGTGCACTCGCTGGAGAGAGAGCAGACAGAGACAGTAAAAGGAAAAGTGAAAAATCATCCCCCAGGGGAAATGGCCATGTTGCAATCCCTTCTTCTTTCTTCTCCTGGGATCTTGGTCATGTACATGTGCCCAGCTTAAGTTTCAAGCCACCGGGTCCAGGACTCAGACTGTGGTCGGCCGTGTGGGATTTCAGTGACATATCCACTATGCCATCTTCTGGCCCTTCAAATTCTTTTTTTTTAAATTTAAATTTAAATTTATTTATTTACATTCATTCACTGTACATCACTACAGCATACAAAATGAGATTTTCCCTCCAGAGTACACTGTATACTGTCTCAATCGAACTCATCAACATACATGTTATTGTCAACAAATAATTTTCCATTTCTTGTTTCCTGTATGTTTTGCTTTTTTTCCCCATTCTTGATTCCCTATCTCTTACCCTCTGCCATCTCCCACTCTCCTCCCCCACTGTCTCTGTTATCTATGTTTGCTTTCTATACCGTTTTTCCCCCACATTTTATTGAATTACTAAAGATATTTATTAATCTAAATATTTTCATAGCAAACACACATACATTTCCATGAACACAAGTCTAACTTTAGGCATCCTATAAAGTAGTACCTAGCTGGGGCTATATATCTTACTGCAGTCATCGAATAGATATTTTTTTTCTGAAACTTTTTTTTAACTTAATTTAGATTTATTTTCCCTAAGCATCATCATAGCATACAAAATGTGATTTCCCATCCAGAATATACTGCATAGTGACTTAATTATGCATATTATTATCAAAAATTTTCCATTTCTAGTTTCTAGAATTTTTTTAACTCCTCTTTTTTGACCCTCTGTCCTTTCCCACCCTCTTCTCACACTATCTCTGGTGTCTACAATTGTCCTCCATTCCTTTCCCACCCACATTGTATTGATCACACAATTTCTTAAATAATCTAACTACTTTCAATGGTAAGTTCACTTAGTATTAGTAAGAAAATCAGTTTTAACTTAAATCAAAGAAATGATAAGGAACTTTGCTTAAAGCCAGGAAACAGGTTAGGATTCTGTTCAAATGGTAGGTGCATGAACCTATCAGTCTTATGTACTTTATCTTCTGTTCTGGTTCAATTTTCCCTGTTAAATTCTGGGATATACTATTCAACTCCAGACTTGTCCCTACAATTAAGTTGGCCACTTTCTTAGTTTTTGAATTCTTATTTCTGTGTGTCTATATTTAATTTTCTGGATATAGCACTCTCTTGAGAACTTCTTGGAGATCTGGTCTGGCACTGGTAAATTCTTTCAGGTTTTGTTTATCTGAGAATGTTCTTGTCTTTTCTTCCCACATGAAAGATAATCTTGCCGTGTACAGTATTCTTGGCTGAAATTGCTTTTCTCTTAACACTTTGAATGTATTTTCCAATTCTTTCCTCACTCGCATTGTTTACGATGAGAGATCTGCTGTTAGCCTGATGGGATGAAAGAAGTTGATGAGTTCCAGGAGGTGAGAAAATTTTTGCAAGATCTAAAAGAGGAATTACACACTTTCAAAAAGAATCAAACAGAACTGTTAGAGATTAAGTCTATAATACAGGAAGTCAAAATCTCCCTTGAAAGTATTAAAAGCAGACTAGATCATACAGAAAATTGAATCTCAGACATAGAAAATTGCTGACCTAGAAAAATCCACCACGAAGACTGAGAAAATGGCCCCAAAATTTGAGAATATACGAGAAGTACTAGATACCATCAAATGTCCAAACATCTGGATAATTGGCATTCCAGAAGGTGAAGAGACCCATAAGGGCATTGATAATCTAGGGAGGCATTCAAAGATCCAGTCCCAAGAAATACAAAGGAACCCAAATAGAGTCAACCCAAGAAGATCTTCTCCAAGACACATTATAGCCAGGTTGACCAAAACCACAGACAAAGACAAGCTACTAAGATTGGCAAAAGAAAAACATCGTTACCTACAAAAGACATCCCATCAGGCTAACAGCTGGCCCTTCAAATTCTATAAAACTTTTAAAGAACTAACCCCAAAACTTCTCAAACTATTTCTAAAGCTCCAAAAGAAAGGAGACTTCTTGGGGCCGGCAGGTGGTGTGGTGGTTAAGGACGCTGGACTCCCACATGGTCGACCACGGTTCGAGTCCCGGACTTGGCGGCTTGCGTGCTCTCTCTCTCTCTCTCTCTCTCACACTCACTCACTCTGTCTCTCCCTGGTCAAATTAAAATAAATAAATAAGGTTAAATAAAATAATTCTTTAAAAAAAAAAAAGAAAGAAAGGAGACTTCTTAAATTAATTCTGTGAAACATCCATCACTCTGATACCCCAAACAGACAAGGACATAACAGAAAAAGAAAACTGCAGACCAATATCTCTGATGAATATATGCAAGAATTCTCAACAAGATACTAGGAAATCATATCCAACAAACATTAAAAAGATTATATGCCATGACCATGTAGGCTTTATTTCAGAGATAATAGAGTTGTTCAACATATGCAAAACAATAAATGTAATACATTACATTAAGAGAAGGAAATATAAACTGTGTGATCACATCAATTTATACAGGAAGGTCCTTAATAAAATAAAATTTCATTCATGATACAGCAAAAAAATTGGTATATAAAGAACATTTCTCAACACAATAAGAGTCATATGTGGAAAAACCCATAGCTAATACCATACTGAATGGGGAAAATTCAAAAGCAATTCCACTAAAAAAATCGGAAAAAGACAAGACTGCCCACTTTTTCCACTCCTTTTCAATACAGTATTAGAAATCCTAGGAAATTGAATCAGAGAAAACAGTAAACTAAAAGACTTAAAGGCATTCAAATAGAAATAGAAGTGAAATGATCTCTATTTGCAAATGACATGATTATATACATATAAAATCCAAAAGATACAACAACAGCAACTAAAAAAACTACTAGATGTGATAAATGAATATAGTAAAGTGGTAGGATACAAAACCAACATAGAAAAACCTATAGTATTTTTATATACCAACAATGAACACACTGAGGTAGAATTAGAGAAAATAATCTCATTTATAATTTTTACCCCCTGTGGGGTAAATATCTATATTTCTTTCTTTTTAAATATATTTTATTTCAGTTTATTTTATACATTCAATTACATATGTTACTTAGCTTGCAAAGTGAATATTCAAACATGTATACATTTCTCACCAATCCAGTTGGGAATAATATGCACATTATCCTCAACAGATAATAATCCATCTCTGTCACACAAAAGCCCCGCTCTTCCATTCCTCTCCACAATGTCCTCCTCAGTCTCTCCTCCTTCACCCACCCTATTTCTACACTGTATCTGGTATTTATAACCATTTTCTGTGTTTCTATATCCTCTAGTCATTCAGTTTCAGCTATGGATTGCAGACATTCATTGTATATTAAGTGGAGACGTATAATGTCTCTCCTTCATAGCCTGGCTTGCTTCACTCAGCAGTAAATCTTCCAAATTCATCCACTTTCTGTTAAAAGCCAGGGTCTTATTTTTTGTTTGTTTGTTTGTTTTTGTTTTGTTTTGTTTTGTTGTTTTGTTTTTTTGTTTTGTTGTTTTGTTTTTTTTTTTTTTTTTTTTTGTTTTTTATGGCTGAGTAGTATTCTATAGAGTATATGTGCCACACTTTTTCAATCCATTCATCTCTTCATGGGCATTTGGGTTGGTTCCATGTCTTAGCAATTGTGAATAAAGCCTCAATAAACATTGATGTACAAGCTCTTATACAACTAAGGATTCTTCTGCCTTTCGGTAGAAACCAAGGAGTGGGGTTGCTGGATCATATGGTAGTTCTATTTGTAGATATTTGAGGAATCTCCATATTGTTCTCCATTGTGGCTGGACCAATGGACGTTCCCACCAGCAGTGTAGAAGAGTTCCCTTTTCACCATACCCCTGCCAGCACTTATCATGTTTTATTTATTTAATTTGTCATTTTGGCTGGAGTTAGGTGATATCTCATTGTGGTTTTGATCTACATTTTGCTTATTTTTATTTATTTATTTATTTATTTATTTATTTATTTATTTATTTTTTGGAGAGTTTTTTTGTTTTGTTTTGTTTTGTTTTGTTTTTGCTATGGGGTGTGTGCACTCGCCAGAAAGAGTCAGAGAGACAGAAAGCAAGAAATAACTCCCCAGAGGAGATGGCCATGCCGCAATCCCTACTTCTCCATTCTTCTCTCAGGATTTTGGCCATGCATGCGCATGTGCCTGGTGTGAGTTTAAGTCGCCAGGTCTGGGACTCAAACTGCAGTCTACTACATGTGAGTCTAGTGACATAGCCATTATACCAATTACTGGTTCCTACATCTCCCTTATAATGAGGGATGTTGAGCACTTTTCATATGCCTTTTGGCTATTCATATATCTTCCTTAGAGAGTGTTTTTTCCAACTCTTTCTCCCATCTTTTAATAGGGTTGATCATCTTTTTTCAGGACAGCTGCTTAAGTTCCCTGTGTATTCTGGTTATCAGTTTCTTATCTGACTCATAGTTTACAAAAATATTTTCCCATTCTGAGGGCTGTCAATTCACACTGATTGTTGTGTCTTTGGCAGTGCATAAACTTCTTCATCTGATGTAATGCCTCTTGTCTATTTTTGGGATTATCGACTGTGCTTTGTGGGTCTTATTTAAGAAATATTTGCCTACCACAATGTCTTTGAGAGTTTCTCTAGTGTTTTCCAGAAGTAATTTTATAGTTTGAGGCCTTAGGTTTAGATCTTTGATCCACTTTGAGTTGATTTTTGTCAATGGTGAGAAGTAGGGGTTCAGATTTCTGCAGGTGGATATCCAATTTTTCCAGAACCATTTGCTAAAGAGGTTTTGCTTTTCCCACTGGGTTGACTGGTATCCTTTGTCTAAAATCACTTGGCTCTATGTTTGGGAGTTTATTTCTCGGATCTCTATTCTGTTCCATTGGTCCACCTGTCTGTTTCTGTGCAAATCATGCTGTTTTGCTTATCACAGCTTTGTAGTATATTTTCAGGTAAGAAAGTGAGATGCTGCCCACTCCACTCATCTTGTGCAGGATTTCTTTGTCAATACAAGGTCTTTTATGATTCCAGAAAAATTGTTTGATTGTCTTTTCTAGATCTGTGAAGAATGTCTCTGGCACTTTAATGGGGATTGTGTTAAGTATGTATATTAATTATGTAGAATTGCCATTTTGATTATATTAATTCTCCCAATCCAGGAACATGTGATGTTCTTCCACTTTTTTGTGTCATTTTTAATTTCCATTTTTAAGCTTCTCATAGTTTTTCTTGAAGAGGTCTTTAACTTCTTTAGTTAGATTTATTCCTAGGTATCTTATAGTTTTTGTGGCTATGGTAAATGGAATTACTTTTTTCAGTTCTATCTCAGTCTGCCTGCCTTTTGTATATAGAAATGCTATAGATTTCTGTATATTGATTTTGTATCCTGCAACTTTACTGTATTCATTTACTACTTCTAGAAATTTTTTCATGATACCATTGGGTCTTCTATGTATACAGTCATGTCATCTGCAAATAGAGATAATTTCACCTCTTCTTTTCCTATTTGAATGCCTTTCATTTTATTCTTTTTCCTGATAGCATTGGCAAGGACTTCCAGAGGAGTGAAGAAAGTGGGCATCCTTGTCTTGTACCACTTTTTAGCAGAAAGGCTTTCAGTTTTTCCCCATTCACAAATATGTTAGCTATGGGTTTTTTACAGATAACTTTTATTGTGTTAATGATCTCACTTACAATAGACATATACACACACACAAAGAATAAGATACTTAGATATAACTTAATCAAAGAAGTGAAAGAACTCTACAAGAAAAACTATTAAAAAACTTTTCAAAAATGGAAAAAATTATACAAAAAAGTGGAAAGACATCCCTTGTTCCTATATTGGAAGAATTAATATAATAAAAGTTCCAATCCTGGGGAAAAAATCTCTTCATCAAATGTTACTGGGAAAAAATGGATATCCACCTGGAAAAAAAATGAAACTGGACCTTTATTTCTTACCACTAACAAAAATCAACTCAAAATTCATGAAGGATTCAAACATAAAACCTCAAACTATAAAACTACTGGTGGAAAACACTTGGAGACATTGAAGTAAGCAAAGATTTTTTAAAGAAGGTCCTCAAAGCATAGACAAATCTCCTGAAAATAGTTAAGTGTGGGGTTAATTGTGGGTAATAGGAGGTGGGAGAAAGGGAATTAGGGGGAAAAAAACACATTTTAGAAGACACAAAAATGAAAAATTATCTGCTGATGATAGGGTATATAGTAATGTCTATGACTTGACTAATAATCATTGTATTCATACTGGGAAATAAGCATGTTGTACCCTGAAAAGATGTACGATAATTAAATATATATTTAAGTAGTGTAAATCTTTTTAGCAGTTTTTTTTTTTTTTTTTTTTTTTTGAGACATTTTTCGCTATAGGGCACTTGCACTTGCCAGACAGACAGAGAGAGAAATAGAGACAGAAAGCGAGAAATCATTCCACAGGGGGGATGGTCATGCCACAATCCCTTCTCCTCCATTCTCCTCTTGGGATCTTGGGCATGCACGCACACGCGCCCGGCGAGAGTTCTAAGCCACCAGGTCCCGGACGCAAACCACGGTCGACTACATGGGAGTCCAGCGACATAGCCATTATGCTAACTGCTGGTTCCCAGTAGTGTAAATCTTAAAAAAAATCATAAAAGTAAAAAATTACAATAGAATATTTTTTTTAAAAATCACAAGCAAAAATAACCAAAAAAGAACAATTGCTATTTTGCCACTCTGACCTGAAAAATTGGCTTGAATTATAGAGCAAAAAGTGAAAACTCTTCTGTGAAGAATCATAATTTACTCAGGCAAGTTGGTGGCAGATAACAGAAACGAACTTCCAACTATTTTAGACAAAAAGGGATATATGTTGGTGTGCAAAACAAAGTACAGAAGTGACTGAGATGGTGTAGTAAAGAACCAGGAGTTTAAACTCTAATAGTTTCTTCTCAACACCTGATAATTCATTTCTCTCTAGTTTCTTTGCTCTGAGATTGCCTTCTCTATTGAAGTAGGATTGACTGTCAGAGTCTCTGAGCCCAAAGTTTACAACTTTTTAACTAGGGAGAAAACAACTCTTTACCACCAGCTGTCAGTTAAAAATTCTGTGAGAGACCATTCATCGGTCCAGTATGTAACCCATGCTCACCAGGAAGACTGAGTCATATGATCATTCTGGTTTGGGTCATTGCTCATTGCTATTGATAATGAGGTATGCTGGATTTAACAGCATTAGATTTAAATAATATTTATGCTTATTTAGCTTTCAACTAAAAAATGCATAAACTATTTTCTATAACCTTAATTATCCTATCATTTGTACTTGCATTTAAATGTTTTTTATTAATAATTTTATTCATGTCTTTCTATTACTTTTTGAAGAGTCAAATTTCAGGTAGCAGTATCTGATTAACTGAAATAAGGACTTTTTCTTTTCTAGTTTTTGCTGTAGGGTGTGTGCCAGAGAGAGAAAGTACCCCTCCCCCCAAGGAGACTGGACATTAGGCTGCTTTTTTTTTTTTTCTTTGCTATAGAGTGCATGGGCATGCCAGAAAGAGAAATACAGATAGGAGGAGAGAGAAAGCACTTCCTAGCAGGGTGTGGTCACATGCAATACCTTCTCTTTCATTTATCCTTCTTGCTGGGATTTGGAATGTGCACGCATACATGAACATCATGTTTTTTAAGCCAATAGGACTAGAATTCGAACCACTTAGTTGGGCACGAGGGATCCAGCTCCTTTAACTATCATGCCATGGAGCTAGCTCTTTATAAGGGTTGCTGGTTTAAAGGGAAATGGGAGAGGAAGGATCTCCCATTGGGAACTTTAGGGTAGGAGATGTGGCTCATTATCCACTAATTTTATGCACAATGACATATTTCCCCACAAAATAAATGGGGTTTGGCATTATCTCCAAGGTGGTTAATTCAGCTGGATCCCACATGGCCAAGCAGGTGGTTGCAATCACAGATATGGTGGCTGGTCATTTCTTGAAAGTTAGTATCGACAAATGTCTGTTTTCAATTCAACTAATCACAACCTGTTTGTCAGGAACGTTAACTGTTCAGTGGGCCTGACATAAATTGTGTATGTATAAACGCTAAATTCTTGTCCTTTCACTAGAAACTAGATTCTATGCTGCCAGTTCTAATTTGTGTTCAGGAAATTTATTTCAGCTTAAGAGTCATAATAGAGAGTATGATAGAACATGGTGGTTGCATTTTCCTAATCTGTGTACAGATTCCTTGGATTTACATTCTAGACAACTAGTATCTAGGATTTCATTATAATAATTTTTTTGTTTGTTTAATCAGACTGAATTGTTTGTAAAGAGTAAAAAAAATCCATACTTTCATACCCACAAATCTCTATGTTTTCAATTCACTTGTGATGGGTGATAGGTATCTCATGATATCTCTTATCTTTTAAAAAAAAAAAATGAGTATTTTTTAATTTATTTTTTTACTATAGGGCACGTGTGCTTGCCAGAAATACAGAGAGAGACAGAGAGACAGAAAGCGAGAAATCACCCCTGGGGGGATGGCCACAGCCATGCAGCAATCCCTTCTCCTCTATTCTCCCCTCAGGATTTTGGGCATACATGCACACGCGCCCACCATGAGTTTAAGCCACCAGGTCTGGGACTTGAAGTGCGGACCGCTACATGGGAGCACAGCAATATAATCATTAAGCTATCTGCTGGTCCTGATGTCTCTTATCTCTTGAGGAAGGGGATTGTGTGGATGGACAATCATATGTTTTCATTCCTTTATCTGGCCTTCCTCTCCTGTAGCATTTTGTATTGTAGAGTACTGGTCACATTGTCTTAATAGTGTTAAGTTTTGTATCTCCTTATACTAGATCTTGAGGGTCTTCAAGGCTGAAACTGCCTTTTAATTATTTCAATATCTAGCAAATATCTCATCAGTGTTGGCTGAAATGACAATTTTTTTTGAATTTCTTCAACTCATGCGTTAGAATCTCAAAAAAGGTGGAGGAGGGGAATAGAACAAGGATGATGCTTACTCATTGTTTCCATTTGTAATTTCTGCCTGCTTGTGCAACATGGCTGATCATAAGGAATCCAGAACCAACAAGAAAAGGAGCATCTAGCCTACCTGACAAAGAGCAGAGTGAATTCTACAGAAATACACAAGTTCTGAGGTAAAATATGGGTTAAAATTTGCAGATTTACTTGTATAACACATGAGCATTTTTAAAATCACCATGATGTTTGGCGCCTTAATTTTGGTTAAGTATTTTGCCTGAGAGGATGGATTTAAAAAAATGCAAGGTTCAACTGTCAGTAGATTGGGCAAACTTAATGAAAGAGAGTTCAGCAGAAATATCCTCTGATGTTCTGATTAAGGTATCAAAACATCTTGGATCATCTGTAGGTATGAACTCTAATGATCAAAGAGAAAATGAAACCTTTCTATTAGACTAAATAGAATTTTTCTTTGATAGAATTACGCTAGTGTAATTTAGTGTGTGCTAGTGAGGCAACAAAGCAAAAGAACAATACGTATAAATAAAATCTAAGTCCAACTTAAAAGCTGTGCAAGTTTGGAAAAAGTCATGTAGCCTGTGGTACCCTCAAGAACTGTCAGTTAATACTGTCTTTATTTTTGAAGGCGATGTGTTTTTAAAACAAATCAAAATTACTTTATTCTTAGGGTGTAAAAGAGAGAAAAGCACTGTCTTTGCAGAGTTTGTCTCCCTAAGAGTAGTCTGGATAATCAAACTGTCACAGATGGTTCTATCACTCATGGGATTACACTTTGTCAGGTGGGAATAAGCAAAATACTGCACACAGAGTGTGATGAAGCACCTATACAGATTTATACATTAAAAGTAGGGAAAGATGTAGGCAATATTGTGACTCTGATGCAATACCCAATGATGTCGAGATCTGTAATAGCATACTCAGAAATATTTTGAGAACTATGTCTTTCAGAAAGGTGTAAGATTTTGTTGGTGGAACAAACTTACAGAAAACACTATCAAAATGGGTACAAGGTCAAATCATAGATTCAAAAAATAAAATATGGCAGATGATATTTGTATATTATGTGTAACATGACATATATATTTAATTATTTGTATGAGCTATTGCTTAGATTTACATATATATTAGAATTTTTTATACATGTGTATTAATATACATATGAGATGGGAAGTATATTACATTTTATGGCTTCATATGTATAATGTATAATATATTTATACATGTGTGTCTGTGAGTATAAATTATGTGCTATATATACTTTTATGTATTGCATACATTTATTTCTTTAGTTTTTCAACTTCTCTCTGACAAGTAAACTTTTATTCTATATGTTAGAAGACCCAATAAACACAGACATGGACTATAAATAAATTCTCTGTTCTTTTATTTACCTTGAGAGTTGTTCCACATGCTACAAGGTCTAAAAAAAGAGCAGGTTTCTCCTAAGAAAAGTGATCATTTCTAAATGAGGGAAATACTACTGTAAGTAAAACTATTATAAGAAAATCCAAACTTCTTCAAAATATTAATATGGTATAATTTATTAGTTTATTTTGGAATAATAAAAGTATTCTTGCTAATAAAAAGTGTTCCAATGCATTTGATTTATAAGAAATACGTTTATATATAGCTTGCCGAAATTTATAATGAGGCTGTACATGTCCCAGTTTTGTTTTTGTTTTAAGGTTTTTGACATAGGGTACATGCACTCACTGGAGAGAGAGACAGAGACAGAGAAAGAAAAAGTAAGATTTCACCCCCCCCCCTTCCAGCGGAGATGACCATGTCACAACCCCTTCTCCTCCTTTCTCCTCTTGGGACTTTGGGCATAAGTGCACACATACCAGTGTGAGATCAAGCCACTTGGTCTGGGACTTAAACTGTGGTCAGCTCTGTGGGAGTCCAGCACCTTAACCACCATGCCACTTGCTGGTCCCCACACCCTAGTATTTTATGGACTAACAAATTGTATTTAAATCCCTGATTCTTTTCCTGTTTTTATTTTTAAATTATTAATATTTCTCTTTTTTCCTTTGTTTCTTTAGCTTCACAAATAAGGTTATTTGTACAATTTTATAACTCTTCTATTTATTTCTTTATTCCCTCATTCATTCATTCATTCATTCAATATGAGCATCTACTATATTTCAGATATTGAGAAAAGAAAGAGGAATAGTAGGTGATGGAGCAGAAAAATGCAGGAGGTAGAATGAAAAGACACCTTCATTATTCTCAAAGAGCTAAAAGCAATCCTTCAGTGCCTCTCTGTCACTTCCCGTCCCACCCTTCCCATGTTATCTATCTGTTCAATTGCACAGCTTTGCTTTCTACGCAGATGAATCTTAAGACTGTCTCTCCATCCCTGAAAGTTCTCTGAGCCCTTTCCGAACATTTCTAAAGGATTATGCCACTCATACAAGTGGCCCATTCATTTCTCATAATTTGACCCTGACAGAATGCTTTCTCATTTTCTCTCTTCTTTCTTTCTATGGCCCCTCTCTCCTGCATTGACACAGCCTTCCTTTCAGTTTCCCAGAGTCCAAAGCTAAGATTTGTCAATGATTTTTCACTACTTGTTTCCTTCTAGTGATCAGCTGCTATATAATATCTATTCTAGTTCCACATTATCTCATATTAGTGTCTTCTTTTCTCTCCCATTTCCATTTCCTTAGTATAGACTGTCACTTCTCTTATCTGAGTTATTAAAATATCTTCCTAACTGATTTTCTCATTTCTCTTACCTCGCCACTTTAGTCCAATATTCAAGCTGATGGACATGTTCCCCAACCGTTGCTTTTATGTTTTGGTAAATATCATTATTACAAAATCTTATTCAGATCCTTCCATGATCTTTCCCCAATTCCTCCATTGAGCCTTATCTCTCACTCTCATTCATAAACCCTCTGCTTCATCCCACCTGAACCACTTTTTTTTACACTTCCTTACTACTATGTATTAAAGTTTTGTCTTTGATCTTGTCTCTGCCAGATGAAAGTTCCTGAAAATTGTATATTTTTCATATTTGTAAGAGAATTCTGCACACAGAAATAACTTAATAAATATTTGTCAAAGAAGTGTATCACTATTGTCAGATTTTCATGTGTTTAGGTATACTACTCAATTTATGGAGTTTCTAAGGACTTAAATATTAAATAGACTTGTATGTGGTAACAGTCAAATAAAGGTAGATGTATCCACTTGCCATCTTCTAAACATTTTATCATTTGGTTATGAATGAATAATACTATTTATTTGTGAATTAGGCAAACAATTCACTCTTCTCATGAAAAAGTTTCAAATTAAGCTAACTTTTCCTTGAACTTCTCTTATATGAATCCTGGTGTATTTCTTACTGTTAGACTTACATAATCTTCAAGTTGGGCAATCATCAAGGTGACCCTGTTTCAGTTGGGATTTATATATGAGTATGTGCATTTCTTCTATTCCTCTTTTTAATTTTTCCTTGCAAAGCTATAAATACAATTTTTAATGTTTTTATTTTAAGTTAAATCTGCTGGAGTAAAAAACAAATCTCATTTAGTTTCCATCTACCTAATTGTGTTCATTTCCGGGGACGTCTATCACAAAGCACCACAAATTGAGTGCTTTAAAACAACAGAAATGTATTTTCTCATTGCTTTTGTGGTTCATAGTCTAAAATGGAAGTATCAGCACAGCTGTGCTTCCCTGAAACCTGCAGAAAAGTAATCCTTTGTGCCTCTTCTACTTCCTAGTGCTGACTGTCAGTTCTAGGTTCCTTGACTTGGTGCCTCATCACTTCAATCTCGGCCTTTGTCACAAAATGGCATTCTCCCTGTGTGTTTGCACCTTCACATGGCATTTTCCTCCTTTTAAAAAGAGAACAAGCACAATAGTTTAGGGCTCATAGTAATGATCTCATTTTAACTTGATTACACATGCAAAAACTCTACTTCATAAAATAAAGACCTTACTCTGGCATTTGATAGGAAGTGGTCAGATATGGAGGATATATTAAATCAAGTGAAGCAAGCCAGGATATGAAAAAATGATATTGTATGTATCCACTTAATATACACCAACTACCTGCACTTTATGGTAGTGATCGAAATATTGGAGGGCATAAGAGCAGTGAAAATAGTTAGGGATGCTGAAGAAAGTGTGGAACAGGGTGGGAGAAGGGAAGAGTATAGAGAAGGATAGCAAGAGAATAAATAGAGAGGCATGGCATTAGTGGGACACAGAAATGGTTTATTACCTGTTGATTATAACATGTTTATGTCAACTGCTGGTCCCCATGTACAGTATTTTTAACTGGATTGGTCTGAGAAGTATTTCATATTGGGTAAATTCTTTTTACAAGCAAAATGCTATATAGTGATTGAATGTTTTTAAAAATGAGAATAAAAATAATAATAATCTTTAAAAAAATGATGAGAAGCTATTTGATGATGATGATGATGTAGATAGTAATGTCTTTGTCTTGACTGCTATGCATGGTATTCCTTCTGGAAAAAGAAATGTAATACACTGTAAAGATACACGTGATTCAATGTAATATAAACAAGATTATGATCATAATAAATAAAATAAAAAATAAATTTTAAAAAGAACAAGTAAAAATAAAATATTCTACTTTATAAAAAAAAGGTACTGGGATTAAGATTTTGCACATTCAGAAAAACAGAGCATTTTCCTTTGACTCGTTCTCACAGTGCAGATCATTTCTGCGATCCTAAAGAGAGTGGCGGGTTTCTTTACATCAGCAATCAGTTCGAGAACAGATACCAGTCGTGCATCCCAGCTCCAATTCAGTTCTGACACCATTGAGAGAGAGCATCAGGTAACACAAGCTGAGAGCTTGCTCCCCCCAGGTGCATGTCACTATGGGTACCTGTCACAAGTCTGGGCCTTTGGAACTTCTGACCAACTGGCTACAAGTTGTGGTGGTGTTTTTTCCTCTCCTCAGGTTCAATTAATTTTCTAGAGTGACTCACAGAACTCAGAGAAACATAGTCACTGGTTTATTATAAAGGGTATTTTTTTAAGTGTACAGATGAAAAGATGCATAGAGCAAAATGTAAGAACTCCCGTGCCCACTCTGGGCACAAGATCTTTCACATGTTCAGCTCTCCAGAAGCTCTCTGAATCCTTTTCCTTGGGTCTTTATGGAGACTTCGATGCATCCACATGAAATGATAATTGACTGGATGGAGAAACCTAATAAGTCCCATCTGTTCAAATCCTTGGCTTCTCCAGGTAGCATTCCCTCCTCCTAGGAATGGAGTAGGACCCTTCTGGAAAGAGAGTTCTGAAGGTAACGGGATATTTGAGTTTCTATGACCTTCATTGGTGTAGATGAAAGATTTTCCTTTCACCTTTATTTCTCTTCAAGAAAACCAAGGACAAAAGTCCTTTACTTAGGGGAATTGTGAATGAAAACCAAAAGCTATAGTATCACAATACCACAAACATCAGTGTATCTTTCTGGGGGCACAATTCAACTTACAACACTGAAACTGAGAAACTGAGGTGGAAAGCAACTTTTTAAGTTTGTTATTTTCCTATTACTTAACTGCTTCCCATATTTCACTCAATTTTCAAACCCCTCTCACAAGTGGAGACCATATTGCAAAGTACTAAATCGTACAAGGACATGATAATAATGATAACAACTGATGCTTACATAATGTATTGATAGCAATGAGCAAAAGGTTTTCCCATCATTTCTCTTGCTTTTGATTCTTAGAGATCCTTCTTCCATCTTTCCTTAGATGAGGAAGACAATTAATAAAGATTAAATATAGGTTTTATCAAAGTCTGTCTTTACTGACTCTCATTATTGTACTTTACTTTTGTATTAGTGAACAATTAGCAATTTGACTAGTCTGGTGCCCTGATTGATATATGTTTCCTTTTATCTCCCTTAAAAACAAGTAAATGAACCAGAAGCTGGTGTGGTGGTTAAGGCACTACATTCTTACATGGCTGAATGCAGTTTGAGTCCTAGACCCAGTGGCATGAAACATGCAGGGAGCAAAATGAATGGAGGAGAAGGGATTGTGGTGTGGCCATTCCCCCTGGGGGGAGATTTCTCACTTTCTCTTTCTCTGTCTCTATTTATCTGACAAGTGCATGTACCATATAGCTAAAATCTCTCTTTAAAAAATAAAAACATAAATGGAACCTCTCTTCAAGAAATAGTGAATTTATATCACAGACCAACTGATCTGTTTAAAAATAAAACAAGAAAAAAAAATGGATGAAATTTTAAACCAGCCAACCAAACTCGTTTCAAAGCTTTCAGAGAGCCACCAATGTATCAAGAACCAGGAGACGAAGATCAAAGTAAAAAAAAAAAAAATGACATGTAGAGTTGAGCACAATATTTGGTTCATCTTTTCTCCTGTACATGTTCATCTGTAGGTAGTGGCTGTGCAGCTAAGAAGTCAAATAAACAAGGATATTTACAAAACTGAAAAGGTAAATAGAGCTTATATTACCCATACAGAACTGGGAAAACAAAATCTGAAGTTCAGAGCCACCGAAGGAATGACCACTAGTAAACCCCACATGTTTCTGTTTAGGCCCTGTTGTTATGTTGCTGGACTCCCACATCACTGACCCCGGTTTGAGTGTCGGATCTGTTGCCTTGAAAATCATGCCAGGTGCATGTGCATATGTGCCCACGGTTCTGGAAGGAGAATGGAGAAGAAGGGATTGCAGCATGGCCATCCCCCAACCCGCCCCACCCCAAGTGAGGGTGATTCCTCAATTTCGCTCTCACTGTATCTGTTTCTCTCTCTGGCAAACACATGTGTCCTAAGGCAAAAACCTCTTAAAAAAAAATGAAAGAAAAATAACTATTTATTAAGAATAAAGGTAAACCAAAAAAAGATCTGTAGACTCATTCTTACAAAGATTGAAACTCAATGGCAAGTAAATAGAATTCCTGATTGAACTTGGCAATCACATTTACTTTTTATCACATTTACTTTACTCCTTGCCAAAAGCAAAAGTAAATCATCATTGTGAGAAGATAACATCTTGGAATACACATTAGAGTGTCACTCTCTTGCCTTAAACTTCAGGAATTTTTTATAAAATAGAAGGTTGCTGGATTATTTTTTAAAGACTTCAAAAGCTGGCTTAGTCTTTATTCTTAGGTATTTATGTAGTGTTATAAAAACAAGAATAAATAAATACAGTTAATACTTACAGAAAAAATAAATAAAGTTAATTGCTGTTCAGACAGTTGAGGGTTTATTGGTAAATGAGGGCTGTGGCATACATGAGGATACCCTGCCTTCCATTTTGAAGCTTTTTATCATCATCGCTTTCATAACCAGCTGCATAAAAAGTCCAGGGAAAGTACAGCTTTTCAGAGAAAAACACACAGAAAGCTTCTTAAGAGTTGACTGTTTCCATTGCCAAAGCTTCTTGATAAAAAATGTTTTTTTTCCTAAATTAATGGTGAGCTAATCTGGGCAAAAGTAACAGCAAGAGGTTGCAACTTTCCTCCCACCAACCCAAGCCTAGAGGAACAGAAGGAAAAGGTGATGTTACAACAACCTAGGATGTAAGAAAACATCTCACAGAGCTACTGCAAAGAGTTCAGATGATACAGACTGAACTACTCCTGCTTCCTCTAAGGGGATTCTGCAGGGCAGGTTGGAGAAAACTGGAGGCTAGGACAATGGCATCTGTGACAATAATGTTAACAATTGCAGAACTGGAAAGAGCTATCTATTCCTTCCTCTCTCCTTCTAATATTCCTGTAATTCTTGCATTTCCTGAACCCAGTCAGAAACCAGCTGACAAGAGGGTATAGAAAGTATAGATTGCAAAATCCCAGCACCGCAGGAGAGAACATATTATGAATGAGTAGATTTAGACTGGAGAAACAACAGATTTAAAACTAACACATAAATCAATCTACATAAGGAGAGCTGGCCTTTTCACAGTGCATTTGTCACTAACCAAGGAACAGAAAAAGCCTGTTTAGACTGTATGTGACTCTAGTTCCTGGCACGTTTCTCTCTGGGTGCTGGATCAGTAAACCAGTGCATAATTTAACTTGAATTACCGCAACAGCTTAAGACCCAAAGGAAGCAGCATGAAGGCAAAGAGTGAGGGCACAGAAGGAGTATTCATATCATACCTGACTTCACCTTTTATCATTGAAAATAAGTGAACAAAAGAAATGGAAGAAGAGCTATTTGTTGGGAAATGTTTCTACAGGGAGGAAAACTTACAGCAGAATCTGCATTGTCCTTTTTACATATTGAATATATTGTAGCAAAAATAAAATTAAACCAGAGGAATGGGTAGTTGACAATGTAATTGTGTGAAAGGCTAGTGGTTTCACAGATTCCTAATACCTTAGAAATATATTTCTCTCCTACTCCCTCCATCTTTCTTTTTTTCTCTGTCTTTCTATGTTCCTCCTATAAATGTTACATACATATACACATATACATGCACACATACATGTACACATACTATACAAAACATGTACATACATACTATATACATACATGCACACATGTTTTACATAAAACAATATATGCTATTTTATAATCTGTTTTTTAAATTTAACCATATGACATGGAATTATCTCTATGTCCATATATACTTCTTACCTTTTAAAATGCTTTAGTGGTATTTCATTGTGTTTGTTGCCACTTTATTTTCTATTGGTGAATATAAACGGTACTACAATAGCTTACGCTCAATGAATTCATTATATACTGTGCACTGTGCTTACCATTGAGCATAGAGTATTTTAATTACTTCTCAACAACACTTCATCATCTTAATTTTCACAAGAGGAAACTGAAGGACAGGGAGATCAAGAGATTTGCACGTGCTTTATTTGATAATAAGTAACAGAGTTACATTTGGATAGCAATCAAAACCTCCAGGGCACATCCTTAACTGTAATGTCAGCATTTCTCAAACAGTGACCTGAAGACAGGGATCAAATTCACTTGTGAACTTACTTAGAGATAAAAGCCTGATGACAATTTGGTGTCTACTATATCTAGGAATAAAATTTAAATAGTACAAATTTATAATAAACTCCCAGTTGATGTATTTGAATTTGAAATGAGCCCATTTTGCTGTCTTTTTTCTTAATGTTTATATTTTTATTATAATTAACATGAGATAAACATCTTCTTTTCTTATTTTCATAATTACCTTCCAAAATAAATTACATGCACATTTTAAAAGATGATTATTGCCAAAATATTCTCTAGAAAAGCTAGTTTTATTTACATTCTCCCCTGCAAATAATTACTAGTTTTTCCATATTATTGCAATATTGTGTAATAGCTGCAAATGTAACTGGTGAAATTAGAAGAAGCTATTTCAAAACCGTGTTTTGTAGATTCCCCTCTGTGTGACTTTAACATAGCCAACCTCCCATGCATGGATTTTGGCATGTGTAAAATAGGACCCATAATTGTACCCATTCAAGTAGTCACCTTGAAGATTAGGCAAATTAATATTTGTAACTTGTTTAGAATAGTTTCTTGCATAAAATGAGTGCTAGGTAAGTCTCCTATTGGTAAATATTCTTTATTGAACAAATACTTAATACTTACAAATACTAATTATGTGGCAGAAATGTTCTAAATACTGGATCAAAATTCTTGGCAGTTAGACAAAAGATAATGTTACTGTTGTTTTTAATTTGTATGTTAATAATCTATTTAATATATAAATCTTAGTTTGGAAATTTTGTCTCATATTTTTAGTTATTTTGCTTTATTATTTGCTGTTTATTTCTCAAAGATTTCAGAGATTTTTGTGTTGGCTCTTTTAGTTGTTACTTTATCAATCTGCACATTGTTTTTTCTTCATTATTAATCTCAAGTGAGAAAGCCATGAACTTGTTCTCCATATCACTGATTATATATTTTTACTGGATCACATTTACTTTTTAATACTAGTACTAATTAGCTATTGAAATGACATACTTATTTTTAAAATTTTCTGTCAGTTGGCCTACTTCTCAGACCACTGTATTTTCAATTAATCTATTATTATTCCTATTACTTCTGATTTTTTTTCACTACAATCCCATTAAAAAGATTGAAATAATGGTATGGAATCTGCTCAATTTTTTTTTCCTATAGTAAATATATCCCCCTAAACAGTCTCCTCTTTCATTTCTTTTTTGCCATATCTAGCTCCTTGTTCGGTTATGTTTTCTTTTCATCATTTTTCTTTCACTTATTTTCAGTGATAAAGATCAAGTCATATGTGACATGAATATTCCTTCTGTACCATCACTCTCTGTCTTCAGGCTGCCTCACTTAGGTCTTAAGCTGTTGAAATAATTCAAGTCTATGTATGTACTGGCTTACGGACCCAGCAAGCAGAGAGGAATGTGCTAGGAACTAGAGTCGTCACATACAGTCTAAGAAAGCTTTTTTATGTTTTTCTGCATGTAACAAATACACTGAGGTAAAGGCCAGCTCTCCTTGTGTACACTGGTGTGTACGTTAGTTATTAATCTATTTTTTTTAGTGTTTTTTGTCATAGAGTATGTGCACTCACCAGAGAGAGTCAGAGAGACACAGAGAGAAGGAAAGCAAGAAATCAGCCCCTAGGGGGCACAGCCATGTCACAATCCCATCTCCTTAATTTTCTTCTCAAGATTTTAGGCACACATACAGTCAGCATGAATTTCAAGCCGCTGTGTGTGTGTGAGACTCAAACCACTGTCAACCTTGTGGGAGTCTAGAGCCTTACCCATCCTGCTGGCCCCATTAATATATTATTTCTCAGCTCTCAGTCTACTCATTCATAATCTCTTCTTTGATGCTGTGCTTGGATTTTATAAACTGTATGTGTATATATATATTTTTTTCTTTTTCTTCTTTTTTTTTTTTCTTGCCATAGAGCATGTATGCTCACTAGAGAGAGACAGAAAGGGAAAGTGAAATATCACTTCACATGGGTGACATCCCTCCTCTTCCATTCTTCTCTTGGGATTTTGGGTACACATGCACATGTGCCCACTGTGATTTTCAAGCCACCAGGTCTGGGGCTCGAACCACAGTCAACCATGTGAAAGTCCAACATCTTAACCACTATGCCACCTCCTGGCCTCTTGCCTTTTTTCAAGCAGCTGAATTAAGGATTCAAAGAGCACAGTCAGCTACGTGGGATCCAGCCACCTCAATCACTATGCCATTGACTGGCCCTGCCACAAACTTTCTGAGGTTTCCATTTATTGGAATAATGAATATTAGTTAAACTAATTGTTTAAATAAAACACAGCATTTATTTAAGTTTCAGAATCCATAGCACAAAATGTCTAGTAATAGGAATTAAAGTAACAAAATACTACCACATAGATTTAAGTCCAAGTAATTATCATAAAAATGGTTATCCAACAAAACAAATGTCATACACAATAAATGCAGAGAAGATATATAATGAAAAAAATGCGTAGTCTGATAAGTGAAAATGGGGTTACTAAATATCATAAACAGGAAAATCAAGATTAAATTAAGACTTTGGATAATGGTGCTATTTTCATTATCTTACATATGAGGGCTTACAATGGATCCTGTTTTTTCTTATTTAAAGCAGATAACCAAGTACTTTTTAATTAAATTTAATGGGAAACACAGGCTTAATTAAATACAGATCATGCAGAAGACCCAGTTCTTACAGTCCCAGAGACAAAAGGAGCAAGAGGGAACCTAGCCGTAGCTCATCAGCAGAGACCCCTTCTAGCCAGCAGTGGGGGAGGAAGAGCTGCTATAGCCTTCAAGGATCAGGACCCAGCTACTGCAGTCTCAGAGATAGAACTTAGGAGCTGCTGTCCCACTGTGCTGATGTCATTCTGCCCTTCTCCGACAGAGGACAACAGGGAAGCAAAAGCCACACAGCCTTAGCTCATTGGCAAAAACCTGCACTCAGTGTGTAGTGGGGTCAGAGGGGCTTCTATGACACTTTATATCCTACCTGTACAACTCAACCTCCAGCCACATTGAGAGCAGAGAGGTTTGGGGACACAGTAACAAAACACCTTATATTCTACCTGTCTGGCTCAAACTCTAATCATGGTAGGAGTAGAAAGTTTTGGGTACACATAACCAAATACCTGAAAATGGTGATGTTTTGAAAGAATTCTCTCCCCACGACACCTAAGCAGCAAAAGGATAGAAACTCCTCACTGAAATTCTAAACCTAAAATCTACTGTAGATGTCACAAACTCACCCACACTAGAGGAGGGGAACTAGCATAAACTTAACTCACACCATAGGGAAATGCCCAAGCACAAAGCTGCAGAAATATTCTTCAAAGGATTAGGAAGAAGTGAATATATAACTAGATGACTAAAAATCAAAGCAAAGTTCTAAGAAACAGGAGAAAACCAGGAAATACCACCCACACAAAAGAGCATTATAACTCCTCACTCACAATGGATAAAACACAAGAGATCACAGAAATGTCAAAAAATGAATTCAGAATATTCGTTGTAAAAAAGCTCAATGAGATGCACAAGAAAAGACAATCAATTTCAGGAGATGAGAAAATCCTTCCATGACTTGAAGGAGGAACTTTGTAAAGAGACACCCTGAAAAAGAATCAGACATAACTTCTGGAGATAAAGAATACAATGCAGGATATCAAAACCTTCCTTGAAAAATATCAGTAACATATTAGACTAGGCAAAAGAAAGAATCTCTGACCTTGAAGACATTATGTCTGATTTAGTTCCACCAACTGAAAAGAATACAAGAATAACCTATAAAAATAAGGTCCACATACAGGCAATTCTAGAAACCATTAAACACCTGAAAATCTCCCTAATAGCTATTCCAGAAGGTGAAGAGACAGTAAAAGACATAGAAAATCTCTTTCATGATATACTAGCTGAAAATGTTACAAGTTAGAGAGGCATACAGACATCCAAATACAGGAAATACAAAGGACACCAAATATGTATAACATAAGAAGATCATTTCCAAAGTATATCATAGCCAAATTGATAAAAATCAAAGACAATATTCCAAAAATGACCAGAGAGAAATGTCAAGTTACATACAAAGTTTACTCCATTAGGCTAACATTAGAACTTAGAATGTTCACAACATGATGTAATGTTACATGTTGAAGGTGATAAATATATTTATCGTTAATGTGTATATTACACACCATATATACACTTTTAAAAACCATACTGTATCCCATGTCAATTTATAACGATATATAATCATTATATGTAAGTCATAATTACAATAAACTTTTTAAAAAATTTTAATATATATACAAATCATACAGAATATACTTTATATCTTTTAATTTATGAGAGAGAAAATGTGCTTCTCATTTTTTTTTAATTGCCAGAGGGTACATGCAATAGAGAGAGAGAAGGAGAAAGCACCTCCTCCAGTGGGATGTAGTCATACAACAATCCCTTCTCTCTCTCTCCAGACTGCAAAAACTGGGAACATAACCATATGTCCTACATGTATTTTTCAAGTCACTGGGGCTGGGATTCAAACCATGGTTAGCCATGTGGAATCCAGCTCTCTTAACCACTAGGCCACAGGGTTTCTCTATTTTAATATGCCTAGAAAATTTTAATGTGTGTAGAAATCATCTGTGGATCTTTCTGAAATGTAAGTTCTGATTAGAAGGCCTAGGAAGGGGTCTTAGTTTCTTCAGTTCTTCCAAACTCCAGATTATGCAAATACTGTTGTTCCAGGATCTCACTTTGATTAGCAAGAATCTAGAAGGACTAGTTCTGTTTTATATTGTATAACTGTTTTTTTTAAAAATGCTTTATAGTCTGTCTTGATTACAAAGTTTATATTATATAGTCTGTTTTAAGTAATAGAAGTGATGCTTAGCCACAAAGTACAATAAGGCTCTAATCTTATCCATCTAGCCAGGAAGTTTGTCCTGCAGAAGTAAAAAAAGTGGTTTAAATATATATATGACTACAAATAGTTAGACTGATTTTAAATATGCCAATTATTATGACAGCTCAAGAATAATTTGAGATGTTTTCAGGGCTAGTAGAGTAAGGATAACTTGTAATTCTCACTTTTTTTTGGAGAGGTTTTTGCTATAGGGCGCGTGCGCTCGCCAGCCAGACAGAGAGAGACAGAGAGATAGAAAGCGAGAAATCATCCCCCAGTGGGGATGGCCATGCCACAATCCCTTCTCTTCCTTTCTCCTCTCGGGATCTTGGGCACGCACGCACACGCGCCCATCGTGAGTTTTAAGCCACCGGGTCTGTGACTCGAACTGCGGTCGACTACATGGAAGTCCAGCGACATAGCCATTACACTAACTGTTGGTCCTTGTAATTCTCACTTTTTAAAGTGTCAGTAATATTTTATCAGGTTACAAAAAGTGCTTGTCACAATAGATACCTTTTCTTACAGAAACACAGCTACGAGCAGAATCAAGTACAAGCAACTATCTAATTTACTTAAACTCTACTGGGCTACAAGTTGTTTTTAGCAACATTTTGTCTACAACAAAAAACACTTGTAAAGAGTATCTTAAATTTTTTTGCTGTTGTTCAATGTGAATCTTGGGTAGATAACAACTCAATATTTTGAATGAGAAGTAATTTGAGGAGGAATGAAGCAAATATTAGCTAATAAAAATAGCTAATATTTGTTTACTGAGCCCAGCAAAATTCTGAGTTTTTAACTCTCCTAGCAACAGTGCTTTGTATGTGTAGTTCTTTGTGCTATTATTATTCTTATTTTATAGATGACAAAATAAAGCATAAATCATTTAACTAAGGTGACCAGTATTACATCTGTAGTAAGAATTAAAGCTTTAAACTAAAGTCATCTGATCTTGATAAGATAGGTATTAACCAAAAGAGATTCTAATTTGGGTTTACCAGACATGGGCCACATGGGTAAAACTCATATTTTATTGTTCTTATCTCCTTCCAACTCATAGTCCAATAATACAATTGTTAACATGTCTGTACAGGGCATCCAATATATATATAGGGAGATCCTTGTTTTATTCCTGTGTACCATAAACACATATTTTTAATCATATTGAAAGAGTAAATTCAAAATCCTCTGTTGATAGTGAAAAAGAAGTATTTAATCTAACAATTGCAATTATAGTAGGTTTGCCATAATCAATGAGAAGCAATTAGTAAACACAATCCAAGAACAGCCCAACTTTCGGAATGCCAATAGACCTCTCTCCCACTGAGCTACTTAATGTTGGTTTTTCAAACTATAAAAAACACACCAAAATACACTGATAGTTCAGTATATTTTTTAATGATAGGAGACATTTTTTATTTGCTAATAAACTATCTTTGTGTCATTAAAAATACAGCTCAATGTTAATACACAGACTTCAAAATTAAAGTGGCTTGGATATGTTCTAAATTGGTCTTTACTATAGACTATTAATGAATAAAAAAAGTGATCATATTTTCATGACTTTGGAACCTGGTACAAGTAGGATATTAGTAAATACTAGCAAATAAATAGATAAGTAAAGCTAGCAACTGCTTTTATCATTTTCAAAGTCTCCTAAATATTTTTCAAAAATACATTGAAATTGCACCAGTCAGAAAGCATTGAAATTCATCACTGCCTTTTTATACATTTACGAGAATAAATTTTTTTCTTCGTTTAAAATAGAACTTAGCCAGAAAATGATTTAAAAATAAATAATATAATAGTAATAATAATTTTCAAAAATTAAAGAGTAACATGAATATTAAGACAGAATAAAAGGGCCAGCAGGTGTCATGGTGGTTAAGGTACCAGATCTCACATGTCCAACTCCATGGCTTGAGTCCTGGACCTGAAGCTTCAAAAACATGCTAGGGGCGTTTGTGTATGTGCGCAGAATCTAGAGAGGAGAATGATGGAGAAGTGATTGTGGCATGACCGTCCCCCCATGGTGGTGATTTCACATTTTCCCTGTCTGTCTGCCTCTCTCTCTCTCTCACTCACTCTCTCTCTCTCTCCAATGAGCACATACCCCCTTTGACAAAAGTCTGAAAGAAAAACAGTAAAGAAAAGAAAAAAGAAGAGAAGAGAAGAAAGAAAACAGAGTACTACTCTTTTTTTTTACAACTAGCTTGTATTCTAGGTATCTTTTCAAGTAGAAACTAAAAAGAGAAGATATTTTTATTACAGAAAAAAATTTTACCAGCGCATATATGAAACTCAGGGGAATAGAGATATTGATGCAATTCAGTAAAAAAAATTAAGGAATAAACAGACCTGAAGTATGGGTCTATAGAAAACTGAATCATAGAAAACATGTTTTCCATCTAAGCAGCAACCATTCTCCCATTTCTGTATCTTAACAGAAATCTTAGAATATAGATGAGAATGAAATGAACATGTACAGCATACATAAGGTAATTGGATATAATAAGAGAAGACAAAAACATACTTAGTATTCTCAACAAAGCATACTGAGAAAGCTATAATAACACCCAGATTTGGGACTAACAGATAGTGTAATGGTTACATCACTGGACGTAATGCTGACTACAGTTCGAGTCCTGGACCTGGCAGCTTAAAATACACTGGGCATGTGTGCGCATGGGCCCAAAATCCTGAGGGGAGAATATATGAGAAGGTATTACGGTGTGGCCAGCCCCACTGGGAGGTGATTTCTTGCTATCTGTCTCTCTGTCTCTGTCTCTCCTGCGAGCACATGAACCCTATAGCAAAATCTCTCTAAAAAAATAGAGATCTTTGGAGTTGAAAAAGACAGGGTTCATTGTATTCAACTCCTTCATTTACCAATGAGTATATAAGGCACTGGCTTTACATGCTTGTTCAAATTCGTCCCTAATTCAAATTTTGATGTGGAAAAAGAAAATAAGTGCAGATGTAAACTACTCATTATATATTAATATTTTTTATTTAAATCAATCTTGAATTTGTCAGCAAATTTTCTTTTGTGATATGAAAATAACCTGACCAATCTGTCCTACCTATTCTAGACCTTTTCTTCAAAACATACTCATGTGTTAAGGTGACTGAATCAGGATGTGAACAATTTATTTCAGGAAAATGTAAATAAAACCAAAAAATGTAGACTAATCAAAGTAGCTTTGAGTATAGTTTCCTGTATTCTCACTCTCCAAAAAGAAAAGACAATTTTATAAGGCACTCATTATAAAATATTTTTGTGAGGAGAATAAAACTGATGAATGTACAACATTCACTCACTTTATTGAAAGGCCACTTTGGCATAAAATAAGATATACACTCATAGTCCAAACTGAGTTCTAAGAATTATGGACGATAGAGAAAAAAAGGGTACTTAAAAAATAGGACAGTCACAAAAAATTCAGGCTAGGCCTGGTGGAGAAGAATCATAAACCATTTTTTCTCCTTCAGTTCCTCCTAAGAGAGAGCATATCTGAATAATCAGAGTAAAAAAGAAAGAAGAGACAATTGGTTTTGTTTGAAAAATCTCTCTAAAGGAATCTAAATTGCCCAATTTAGACAGTAGTCACACTTGGGATACAGAACTGTTTTCCTCTCTGATGAATGTCTATAACTTTTATTGTATTAAACTTCACAGGGCCTGGAGAATGTGATCAAGAATCAGACACTGGGCTGGCCTCCTAGCCTACTGAATAAGATCCCACATGGCCAACCATAGTTCCAAAACCCATTTCAAGGGCTTGAAAATCACACGAGACACACTCATGCCTGCTCCAAATTTCAGCAAGATGGACAAATGGAGGAGAAGTGATTATGGTGTGACCAGCCCCATTGGGAAGAGGCATGTCTTCCCTCTCACTCCCTCTGTGTCTCTCTGTCTTTCTCTGGCAAAAGAATATAACCCCTGTCAATTAAAACCATATAAAAAAAGAAAAAGAAACAGACACCATATTAGATTCTTCACATCATTCAATCATTTAGCTTCCTTTTATCTATTATCCTAAAAAGTACAAAAATGCTAAACAAATATCATTTAAAAAAGTTATTTGTTTGCTCTACCTTAAATTGTTCCTGCAATGGTTTAACAGTTTCCATTTTTCTTATTGAAGATCAGAATGCTATCTTCTTTTTTAAAAAACATTCATTTATTTCTTCCATAGGAGAGAGAGACACATAGAGAGACAGGCACCCTCCACAGGGTGTTCACGCTGTGATCCACCTGCAGACTTAGCTAGCCAGGATTACAAGCATGTGTACACCTAGCCTGTACAAATTGTGAGATCTTGGGTTGTGAACCTAGGACTTTTCCATTTAACCTCAGCATCACTGAGTGTGGTTTTACCACGGCCACTAGACTGGCCTTCAAATATATGTTCAAAGCTTGTTACCGTATTCACACCAGTAATCAGTGAAATACACATGTATACTTCTCTAGCACCACAGAAGAGACATAGAAACCCTATATAATTCCTTAAACACGCAGCCTGGTACCCAAACTGTCTGAATAGCTATAATTCAAGGAAACAGCAACAACATAAATTGTGTGAAGCCAGTAAGTTACAGTAGCAGTCTTTACTGGTACCACTGAAAGAATTTTCAAAAAAAGGAACCCTGTCTATGCTTCAAAAACCCTGGTTATATGTTTCCTATTACTGTTACTAAAAGGGAAAAAGAAAAAAAAAAGACAAACACTATACAAAGCAGTTGTGTACTACTGCAACTCACCCAGGGTTAATTAGATGTCCTCCTTTGGTCCTCTGAGGCATCAGATTGTGACAAATGAAATGCATCCCAAGCAGCACATGCCAAACATGAAATGCCCTCTGTAAAGGGCTTAATTTTAAATGAAGTCAACCATAATCTGGAACTTGTTGCAAATCATGCACCTATAAGTTTTACTAACATTGCAAACCTCTTGGCATATTTAATTATTGTGTTTACAAACTAAGAAAAATATCAAACACAAAATGAAAACATTTTCTTGTCAGAGTCAGGCTATCGTCATTATTCTTCATCATTCTTGCTTTTGGTTTTGTTGTATTAAATTTTCTTATAGGAGGTTGTCAGTAGATGATTGTTTGCTTTATTGATAAGTATTGTAGAAAACAAGAGGATCATAAACCAAAAATTTATTTCAGTAGGGACAAACAATGAAAAAGACAAGATGTGTTGCATTATACTCAATAGACTATACAAAAAGAAATCAAATTCTTACTGGCTTGAAGTTCCTAAAGAAAAGTATCCATTCTTTTGGAAAGTCCATCTAAACCATAGTTTTGAATGTGAACAAATAATTCTACAATAAATGTTTCTAAGAAATGCTTATGTAGGAGGCAGATCAAATAACTTAAAAACACAAAAAGATTCCATTACATTCTCAGATCAAGGACAATCTTAAACATTTATAAGAACATTTTGTGTTATTAATTATTTAATGTTTAAATGTGGTCAAATCTCTTCTTTAATTTCCTTTAAATTTTAAAAATAAAACTACTTTGTCAAGACAAAGGCATACCTGAATAATAAAGACTAGATCATAAAGGCAGCTCTTCCTCATTGCCTACAATATTATTCCACTTGTGATGAGTCGATGCAGAATAAAGAGTAGAGTAGAGAATTAGAGAAGAGGACTGCAGGCATTAGGAGATGTCCAAGCAGCAGTATGGAATACACAATAATAAAGTGCCCACTCAGGAAAGGGTAAAATTTAGGGAACAAAATCTCAGTAGAGATTCTGGCTGAGTGGTGAACGTTACAGAAGGACACAGAGAGTAGCATTCTTACATAACATTGTTTTCTGTTCATTTAGCTGGGGACTTGATATATGTTTACATACATACATACACACATGCACACAGATTTCAATCCTCTTTTACTTTAGTGAGTAGTCAGAAAATCACCATGAATCACTAATAAAAGCATCTCTGAAAGGATTTGTGGATCCCTTGAGAAAGCTTAGGAAGATTCGATCACATACAGCCACTCCAGCTTCCCAAAAGGATGGAGTAGAGTAAGACATGATCCTTCCTCTGAAAAAAATGTTAGGTCTAAGACCTAAAGATCCTTAGAAAAAAGAAGGACAATCATTCTAGATGTGTGAAGTGGTCTTTCCCAGACCATTTTTATTCATTGTTTCTGTTCAAGCAAGATTTAATGTGGGAACTGACACTAAAGTCCACAGTTTGGGAAATACAGACTCCATGTACATCTTACATTTGACACCAAGGAAGTCAGCTCATACCTCTGCATGAACAGTGGGGTCTGTGCACTATTGGACCTCAGCAAGGAGAATTCTAGCAAGAGTAGACCAGCATTTTCTCTCAGGTCTCTGTCCTCTGCTCGGATGAGTTTTCAAGAGTTAAACTATGGAGCACAGAGAGTAAAGCAACAGTAGGCCAGTGTCTAGTTTAATTTCATCTGTGTGTCTTGACACTTAGCAGATGGAATCCTTAAAGAGACATTCCTGTTAATATATTAAGTAGCACATTATTGGGAAATGATAGTGTGTGAACTTACATTTAACCTGAGTATTAGCTCATACTAGTCTTATCCTACTTCTTAACTTTGAGTATGCAGAGGAAGAAAGAGGACTCCCAGCATTCAACTGCATGAACTACATTTAACCTGAGGGGGGAAAAAAAGATGTTAAATCTAAGTTGGGTTGTGACAAACAGTTCTATGAAACCCTGGGACCTATTTAAGGACATAATATATGTATGAACATTGAAGTTTTTCCTTAGTCTTTGCTTCCTAAACTAGGCCAATATTTTTTGAAGGTTTTATTTAAAAACAATCATTGAGCAATTAGGTCATAGCTCGGATCCTCTGCTTATATTCCTAAGAATTAAAGATGATGATAAACTCAATGCTTCTTTCCACCCATGTCATAAAGAATTAAGATCTTGCCATGATCCAATTTATAATTTATTGCAAGAATGAGCATATAAATTTGTTTTCAAAACAGAGCAGTCAGAGAAGGTCACATTGAGGTTAGTAGCATTCTCCCAACTATTTTTTTTATTAATTAAATATTTCAAAGTATTAAATAATTAATATAACAGAATCAACATAGCACCAAGCTTTTAAAGATATTGCCATTTTTTCATTTTTGTTCTGAGGTATAACTTTTGCTATGAAATTGGTGAATGTTTTCTGCGAATAGTAATTGCACACGTTACTGTGTGTTCCAGTTGTACCTTCACTACATATACATAGATTATGGTCAGAAACTCACTTTTTTGTACCAAATCATCTTTTCCAATCTTAACTATGTTTATGCATATATATTGAGTCTTTAGAAAAGTCATGACTTTCTTTTAAATATTTTTTTCTATGCAAAAATGCTGACATCATGACTTTTGCAATGACCCAATAGAATTAATTTATAATTTTAGCCATAGGATGAATACACCACCATTTTTTTCCATTATATTGGTAATATTAGTGTGTCTCCAATTTTCACTATATGTAATTCTATAAAGTATATCATTTTACATGTCTGTGTATGTACATGTGCAAAAGTTATATTGTGTTAAATCATAGGTTTTGCCTTGCTAGGAGATAGAAAATCAATTTAGTGGGTTATAAACAACACTTGAAATATCTATGATAAAATGGTATGTGATTCTATATAACATGTGATGTGATAAAATAGAACAATGAGACATATAAGCACACTTCAAATTAAAGTGGAATTTTTTAACTTTTATATTAGTGTGTGTGTATATATATATTAGACATATATACACATATACATATAGTATGTCTATGTACACACACACACGCACACACATATATATGTCTATGTACATATCAAAAAGTATGAAAATGCTACTGTGCTCTATATACTGAGAAGTGGAATTGCTGAGGGGATTTTTGTATATTCAACGCTGTTCCAAAACACCACATTATTCTTCAAGGTTGCAACATCAAGCCTGATCTAGTGTTATAGTTGGTAGAAAACTGAATTGCAATATTGGAAGCCATGTGGTTCACCATGATTTGGATCCTTGCTCTCTTTTGTGTACACAAACTCTCACCATGAATAAAATAAACTTTTTCTCGCGCTCTTTTTTTTTTTTTTTTTTTTTTTTTTTGTAAACACATCTGCCATTTATTCTGACTGAAACTGAGGATAGACAATTTTGATGCTGCCATTCTTCAAAGTTTTAGAAACCACAAAAAACATTTTAGTTATATTTAACTTTATTTTTCTTTTCTTTTTAAATGTAGCATTAAAGCCATCCAACATACAGATATTCCTTACACATGGCTCCTTACACATTTTATTCTATCTAAAGTTACATATTTTAACTACGAGATGAAGAAAATCATCCCATTAAATGGCAACATTTCTGAGAAACGGGTTTCCTATATTTATGTGATGGGAAATTGACTCATCGATCCCCCACGACTCCTTCAGCCCAGAGCTGTAGGAAGACGGCTCACAATCACAGCTAACATGTGGTGCCCGTCCAGAGAGGGCCCCCAATCAACAAGCAATGGGGTTAAACTTCTGAACAACAACTTCTTTATTTATACAGAATAAGAATACAGAAGAAAGCATCATTTTCTGTTTAGCCCTCTAATTAGTGTGTTTTGCCTCCACCCAAGTTACTGCGTACCAAGCGGCTATGAATAAGAAAAATCAACTGACTGAAAGTCCCTGAAATGCATGCAACTTAAAATCCCTAATGCACACAATCAGTTCCAAGTCTCCTGATTTTTACTGAGTGGAGACTACGGTGCTGCTGGGTTACCAGCTGCATCTGTTGTGCTGCTAGGGTTTGGAGCTGCTGCCTCTTTGGCTGCCGGCTGCTGCGTCTCCGTCTGGGGATCTGCATTTCCAGCACTTTTCTTGTCTGCTGCCATGGCACTCAGCTCCATGATGGCCTGAAGTGGTGGATCCGTCTCTAGGCTGCTGGGCTGGAGTTCATAAACCTGGACATGACCTGGGACATCGATTGCTTTCTGCTCAAGTTTCTCCAAGATGGTCTGAACCTTCCTGACCCCATCTCTCCTGGCCTGGCGGACATCGGCTCGTCCTTCAGGGTCCACTGAATCTAGGGCCAGCAGCTCTTTGGTCAAATATTCTTCGATCATCTCTCTTTTATTCTCATCGTGAATAAAATAAACTTTAAAGCTACTACATAAAAAAATTAAAAATAAAAAGAGCTGCTATACGGTTATGTCTCTTTCTTCTCATTTCCACAGCACAGTAGATTTTTCCCGCAGTTTCCTGCTTACATCATCACCAGAATTCATTAGATATGCCAATGTGAATGGTGTTAACACCTGGTTTTATTTGTGGATTTTTAAAAAGTTTGAGCATTTTTTCAATTTAATTATTGGTAATATGTGACTTTTTGTTGTGAGTTGCTTGTCAACATCCTTCACCTATTTTTATGTCAAATTGGTCTTTTCCTGTTTTTTTTCCTTAAAGATAGATATTCATGATACTAATCATCTATGAGTTATTTGTACTAAAAACACTTTTGGTCAATATGAGCTTTGTCTTTTCATTTTATTTAAAGTATATTTTGTCATCCAGATCTTATTAATTTAATTTAGTAAACCTTTTTTATAATTTGTTCATATTGCGTCATTCCCTACTTGAACAATTAAAGAAAAGCAATAAAATAGCTTCTTATGTCTTTTGAACTTTTAATTATTACTTTTAGTATTGAGGTCTTCAGTCTACCTAGAATTTAGTTTGTGCATGATTTGAAGTGGAGGTCAGATTTTGCTATTTTTATGGATGGCCAATTGTCATAGCAGTGTGATTAAATAACCCATCCTTTCTCCCCATGCTCTATCACTTTCACCACTGACCAAGTAGCCATATATGTATGACACTTCTCCTGAATTCAGTGCCAGCACGTAGCACTGAATTTAAATTAAATTTAATTTAAAAATATTATCTTTCAAGCTGGGTAACAGCACTAGAAACAGAATTTGACCCATCACTAACACTGATGAAGGCCAGGTTTCCAAATTTTGGCCTTTTCAACTAAAATGGCTGGGTGATACTTTGTGTCTAGTGAATGCTATGTTTCAGAATTGGGAAAACATTGAGTGGCCTAGAGTATCTTACTCTTGTCAGGAAATAAGTTTTCTTTTAGAAACAAGAGAGTGGTAGTAAATAAAAACACAAAAGTTATACCTCGATTGGGTACTGCTGCTGCAGTTGTGGCATTCTGGGTGACTATAATCCTAATTTAGTTTTAGAGGTTTTTTTTTTTTGTTTGTTTTTTTTTTTTTTTTTTTTTTTTTTTTTTGCTATAGGGTGTGTGTGCTATCCAGAAAGACAGAGATAGAAAGCGAGAAATCACCCCCCGGGGGGATGGCTACACCACAATCCCTTCTCCTTCATTCCCCTTTCGCGATCTTGGGCACATACGCACACACGCCTGGCATAAGTTTAAGCCACCGGGTCCAGGACTCAAACCGCGGTGGGCTACATGGGCGTTCAGTGACATAACCATTACACTAACTGCTGGTCCCAATCATTATTTTTATTACTATTATGACTTATGAAAATAAATCAAGGTTGTCAAATGCTACAATTTGCTATTATATTGAAAGGATATAACTAGTGGGACCAGCAGTTAGCATAATGGCTATGTCACTGGACTCCCATGTAGCCAACTGTGGTTTGAGTCCTGAACCCGGTGGCTTAAACTCATGCCAGGTATGTGTGCGTGTGTGCCCAAGATTCTCAGAGGAGAATAGAGGAGAAGGGATTGTGGTATGGCCATTCCCCTGTGGGGGTGATTTCTCACTTTCTATCTCTCTGTCTCTCTCTGTCTTTCTGGAGAGTGCACACATCCCATAGGAAAAAAAAAATAAATAAGGATATAACTAGTATCAGTTGTACAGAAGATGTTATCTATTCAAAACATGAGTAAATATAAAAGAATATGTTTTAGGTATTGGTTATTTTAATACATAGTTAATTCTAATTATTGGTCAATAATAATTGTTTGGGACCAGCATGTAGCTTGGTGGCTAAGGGTACTGGACTGCCATGTGACCAAACATGGATCAAGTCCTGGACCTGGTGGCTAGCTTTCTCAATACAATAAAAGCTATCTCTGAAAACCCCATAGCGAACATCATCCTGAATGGAGAAAAGCTGAAAGCTTTTCCACTAAAACCTGGTACAAGACAAGTATGCCCACCTTCTCCACTCCTTTTCAATATAGTATTGGAAGTCCTTGCCAATGTAATCAGAAAAGAGAAAAAAATAAAGGCATTCAAATAGGAAAAGAAGGGTTGAAACTAACTCTATTTGCAGATGCCATGATTGTATACATAGAAGGCACTATGGTATCCATGAAAAAAATTCCTGAAAGTAATATATGAGTAAAGTAAAGTTGCAGGATACAAAATCAACATCTAGAAATCTATAAAATTTTTATAAATGAACAACAGGCAAACTGAGATAGAACTGAAAAAAGTAATTCCATTTACCATAACCACAAAAAGTATAAAATACTTAGGAACAAATCTAACCAAAGAAGTTAAATTCCTCCACAAATAAAACTATGAGAAACTAAAAAAAGAAGTTGAAAATGATACAAGTAAGTAGAAGGACATACCATGTTCCTGGATTGGAAAAATTAACATAATCAAAATGGCAATTCCACACAAATTAATCTATATCTTCAATGCAATCCCAATCAAAGTGCCAAAGACATTCTTCATAGATCTAGAAAAGACAATAATACAATTTTTCTGGAATTATAAAATACCTCATATTTCCAAATCAATCCTACACAAGAAAAGCGGAGTGGGTGGCATCTCAATAGACTACAAAGCTGTGGTAATCAAAACAGCATGGTATTGGCATAGAAACAGACAGGTGGACCAATGGAACAGAATAGGGCCCTCACAAATAAACTCCCAAACAGGAAGCCAACTGATTTTTGACAAAGGTACCAGTCAATCCAGTGGGAAAAGGAAAACTTTTCTGCAAATAATGCTGGGAAAACTGGATTTCCACCTACAGAAAGATGAATCTGAGCCTCTACCTCTCACCATTGATAAAAATCAACCCAAAGTGGTTCAAAGATCTAAACCTAAAACCTCAAACTATAAAACTGCTGCTTGTAAACACTGAGGATACTCTGGGAGACATTGGGGTAGGCAAAGACTTCTTAAATAAGACCCTCAAAACACAGTCAATAATCCCAAAAATAGACAAGTGGGATTACATCAGACTAAGAAGTTTTTGCATGGGAAAAGACAAAGTAATTAGTGTGAATCGACAGCCCTCAGAATGGGAAAATGTTTTTGTAAACTATGGTGAGATAAGGGACTGATAACCAGAATACACAAGGAACTCAAACACTTGTCCCCCAAAAATATGATCAATCCTTTTAGAAGATGGGAGAATGAGTTGAAAAAATCACCCTCAAGGAAGACATATGCATAGCCAAAAGGCATATGACAAAATGCTCAACATCCTTCATTGTAAGAGAGATGCAGATCAAAACCACAATGAGATACCACCTAACCCCAGTCAGAATAATTAAGATTTAAAAAAAAAAATGTAATTGCTGGCAGGAGTGTGGTGAAAGGGAAACTCTCCTACACTGTTGGTAGAAACATAAATTAGTCTAGTCACTGTGTAGAACAATTTGGATGTTCCTCAAAGATCTAAAAAAACTACCATATGATCCAGCACTCCCACTCCTTAATATCTACCCAAAGGACAGAAGAATGCTTATTCGGAAAAGTGCTTTGCAGCATTATTCACAATTGGTAATACATTGAACCAATCTCAATGCCCACAAACAGATGAATGGATTGACAAAGCATGGCACATATATTTTATGAAATACTACTCAGCCATAAAAAAAATAAATAAAATCTTGCTTTTGACAAAAAGTGGATGAATATGGAAGATTTACTACAGAATGAAGCAAATCACGTTGTGAAGGAGAGACATTGTAGGTGTCCACTTAATATATACCAAGTGTCCACACTCTATGGTCAAAAAGGAACAACTAAAAAATATATAAACATAGGAAATGATTGGGAATACTAGATACTGTGTGGGAAGAGGGTGGGTGAATGAGTAGAATCTGAGGAAGGACATTAAGGAAAAAAATAGAGAGGCAAGTCATTTACGGAACAAAGAAATGGGCTATTATCTATTAAAAATAACTTCATAGTAGTGTTAACTGGACTGGTGAGAAATGTGCACATATTGGAATATTCACTTTGCAAGCTAGGTAGCATGTGATTTAGTGTATAAAAGAAATTGAAATAAAAAAATTAAAGGAAAAAAGGTATAGGTTGCATACGTGTTTTTTTCTGTGTGTATAAGCAGAAAAGAATGAACATAATAAATTGAATGGGAGGCAAAGGGTCTTACAAAAACAGGACAAGTGGGCCACTGGGTGGCATAAAAGTTAAGGCACTAGGTCCCATATGGCCAACTATGCAGTTTGAGTCCTAGATCTGGCAGCTTTAAAAATTACACAAGGTGTATGTGTGTGTGTTCATCCAAAATCCTGAGAAAACTGGGGGAGAAAGGACTGTGGCATGGTCATCTCCCACAAATGGTGATTTCTCGCTTTTTTCCTCTCACTCTTTCTGCCTCTCTCTGGCAAGCACACCTGCCTTACAGCAAAAACCAAACAAACAAACAAACAAAAACAAATAATAAAAAAGGAAAACTTATTGTCGCTAATGGTCTCTCCTTACACCTAGATACAAAGTGGCTTCATATTGTATTCTAAGATGATGAATTAGACAAATGTTTTAAAGAAATGGCTTCATTCCTCACTTCCTAAGACATCAGTTCTGTGGACGACCACCAACTTAAAACAAGACACTAATAATGCATTCCTAATTCCTTATAATAAGTGTAGGGGAGTAAATCAATAGTATACAATAACTATTCAGTAAGATATATAACGCTGAAAAATCAAATAATGCATATAAAACGTATACTTTAGAAAGAACATATCAACTAACAAAGCCATAAATAACATACAAAACTTACAAAAAACATACATAATAATTCTCACTAAAAATAAGGAAGTCTTAACCAATATAAATTTAAACAGAAATGCTGAATCTTAGTAGAAGATTTGATTATTGGATTCACTCTCAAAAAAGAAACCAGGTGTTAGGATACAACAAAGAAGCTATTAATAATCTAGTTGTTCTCACTTGGATAGGCCCGAGACAGTATTTTCTTTCTTGGTTCAAAAAGACTATTAGAAAACACGAAATGTTCAGACAAGTCAGGCTATGAAAGAGAAACACTGCATGTCTCCACTTAACATATATTGACTGTCTGCACTCTATGGTAGAGACTGAAATACTGGCGAACATAGAAGTATTAAAAACTGTAGTAGACACTAGAGACAAAGTGGAAAGAGAGTGTGGGAGGAGAAGAGCATTGGAAATTTGGGGAGAAAATGGAGAGGTAAGACACTAGTGGGACACAGATAAGGATTATTATCAGATGACAAGGATGTGTATGGTGGTCTCAACTGGGCTGGACTGAGGTATATATCATGCTGGGTAAAGTCTCTTCACAATCTAAATGATGTATAGTGATTTAGTGTATGAATAATAATTATATATATATATAATAAAGTTTATATATATATACATATATATATATAAACTTAAAAAATTAAAAATTTTTAAAAAATTAAGAGATTAAAAAAAAGATATTTCTGCTCCAAAGTAAAAACATGTGATATCATGATGAGTATTGCCATCAATTTAGGAAAATGTAAAGACTAAATTTGACATAATGATGACAAATATTAAATGTATTGTACCAAGGACTTTAAATAAATCAGGCATGAATACATTAATGTTTGGTACTAATTGTATTTGTTTTTCCTGCTATTTATTTTTAAAATTTTAAATATTTAGTGAAATCCACAGCAAATAAGTAGTAATTGTACTTTAGTAGTTAAATTGCTTAGTGTTTAAATATATTAATTTAATTAATTGCATTTTTCTATGATCAAATGATGAAATTTTCAAAGTTTTATAAAGTATATGCTTTATAAATAATTAAGCTAAATACACACAGATACAGTGGTGAAGATTTATCTATTGTATAGTTCCTCATATATTAAAGAGAAAATTGATCAATACTACCAGTTTACATTTCTACGTCTATTGTAATTGGATGATTTTCAAATTACAAAAAATGTATGCACTAAATCAAATTAAACAAATTCACAGTTGAATAGAACAAGAGATTTTCATTTTTATCTGAAATAATCAAATTCCACTAATCTAGGGTAATATATGTTAGCGGTCTAGCACATATATTTTTACAGCTTTTTTCTATTTATCCAAAAAACACCCAAAACTATATGCTCACCAGGTGTTTCTTATTAGAATTGCTCGAATCATATACTTTTTAATCTGTAACCTGCCTTTTTTATGCTTTATTTTAGATAATTTTTATATGTCAATGAATAGATATCAAACATACTCTTTATCAAACATACTCTTTTTTTTTTTTTTAAATTTTCAGTTTTGCTAGGGCTACGTACATTCACTAGGAAGAGACAGAGAGAGAGAAAAAGTAACTAGCCAAGCCACAGTCCCTTCTCCTGAATTCTCTTCTCAGGATTTTGAACATGTACACACAGGTACTTGTCATGATTTTCAAGCCAATGGGTCCAGGACTCGAACCACAAATTCAACCATGTGGTTTAAAGTTACCTTAACCACCACATCTCTGGTTGGCCCCAAGCATATTCATTTTATAACAGTAAAGTTTTTCTAAATATACATGCATGTTTGTGTGCAAACAATGTGCGTGCGCACGCACACACACACACACACACACACAGGTTTTATATAAACAGAATTATACTCCTTCTTTTTTTAGGCTGGTGTTGTTTCTATTCTTTTTCCTACTTTTTCTACTCCACCCTCTTCTTGACCCCAATTACTCTCTTACATCTTATATCTACATGAGGGAAATTAATTAACATCCTGATAACAATCATAAAATGACTTGATGCTTTACAAGTGCTAGGGGAGAAGTGAAATTGCAGTAAAATATATGGTCTTACAGAAAATATATTGCCTTCAGTAGTAGAGATTTTAATTATAATAGTTTACCAAATTTAATTCTTATAAGGCAGGGTACAGAATGTGTAAAAATAATCCAAAATGAAAAATAAGAGACTAGGCTAATTAAAAACATTATTTTCTGAATGATAGAAGAGCAGATGTGTGAAAAACATTTGAGTAAAAGTTAAAGGTTGTATGAGGTGGCAAACTTAAATTTGTATGAGAGAGAGATGCCATGCTGCACTTCTTCTTGGAGGAAAAATTGCAGTCTACTTGCAATTCTTAGCTTAGCAGGCACAGAGAGAGCACTAGGATTTTTGCTTTTGGCCACTCAAGTTTGGAAATCAGAACTGAGTTTGGAAACAAAATTTTTTAATCTACTTGCACATCACCCCATTAAAACACACATGGGCTTTAAGATATAATCTAGGTCAATGCTAAAAAACAAACAAAAAAAATTAGGAAAGGTTAAAACAGCTTGTCTAAGCTTTCACAGCTAATTAAAGGTAAATTTGAGACACAAACTCTGGTAGCTACTATCAGTCCAGAGATTTTTGTTTATTTTCTCTATATTATATTCTCTTTATATAGCTGAGTTAAAATCTCAATGAAAAGGAGACTATTTAAGAATGCATACAGAATTGTATGGTTCTCTGAGCGCAAAAGGTCCCTTTATACTTACGATTAATAATGAGAGAATCCTTTAGAGATGGCATGAATACTTGCTAGCTCCACAGTTGTGAGGATAGGTGATAGCTGCTATGTTAGTGTTAGACAGTCTATCATAGTTTCTAGAATGGCAATTTTCAGTGATATTTGAGTCTGTTACAACTTTCAGCCCTGTATCCAACTGTTCGTGACTCTGTAAACATCACTATATTAAAATATGCTAGCTTACGATGTAAATGCATCATACTCCTCTGACTTTCTGAATTCAACATAAGGTGACGAAGCATGTAGCCAGTCCATAGAAACCCACAAATGCAACATACTTATAACAGGAAAAACGCCATAATTTCTAAAAGAATTATTTTATTTAACCCTATTTATTTCTTTATTTTAATTTGACCAGAGAGGGACAGAGTGAGAGAGAGAGATGGAAAATGAGAAGGCAAGCTGCCACATCCAGGACTCCAATCATGGTTGGCCACGTGAGAGTCCAGCACCCTTAGCCATCATACCACTTGGCAGTGCCCAAAACACCATAATTTTTATACAATTTTACTTTTTTGTACTTCAATCCATTGCAGATTAATCTATAACAAAAATTACAGCATAATTTTTTCTTATCCATTTTGTTTAAGATTTTGCCATAGGGAGCATGCTCTTTGTGAAGGGACAGACAGAGGGGAAGTGAGAAATCATTTCCTAGGAGTATGGCCATGCAGCAGTCCTTTATCTTCCATTCTCCTCTCAGGATTCCTGGGATACATACACATGCCCCCAGCATGATTTTCAAGCTGCCACGTCCAGGACTTGAACTATGGTCAGCCATGTGGGATTCCAGCGCCTTAACCACCACACTACCTGCTGGCCCCACATATTATTTTTTTTTCTATTCAGAAAAATAGAGCTGCAAGAATTTTAGCCAACTACACCCTTAGGAGCATTTTCTACCTCCAAACTCTTCTCACTTCTGACAATAATTGCAAGTTTGAGGTCCCCAAGACCACCCTTAAATTCTGTACTTCACTAGAATGACTCATAGAACTCACTGGTCAAACTCATGGTTTGCTACAGATTAAACTAAGCAAGGAAAGAAGGACATATGGCAGAGCTCAGTAAAGGTGCCAGAGCAGAGGTTTTATTTTCTTTTCCCCACAGGGTCATAAGCAGGTTTCCTGGCATTGATATATGGAGATACACAAAGTATATTGCCTACTAGAGGAAGCTTACCCAAGTCTGGGTTCTGAATTTTTATCAGGGCTCCATTATATTGGCATGACCGGTTGCTTGCCCAGCTGACCTTTCTCCAGTCTCTGGAGATCTAATGGGTATCATGTAACCTAAAGTTGTCACTTTAAATCATGTTGTTAGTCTTTCTTTTTTGGCCAACCTATGCCCTAAAACTATCTGGTAATTCACGGCCTCAAAGCAAATAAAGACACATGCAGTGTGGCCATCCCCCCTGGGGGGGTGATTTCTCGCTTTCTGTCTCTCTGTCTCTCTCTGTCTGTCTGGTGAGCACACGTGTCCTATGGCAAAAACCTCTCAAAAAAAAATTAAAAAAAATAAAAAGATATTGAATGATGAAGTGGGGAGTTTAATGTCTCTGTATTGACTGACATGCATGGCAATCCCTTTTGAAAAAGCAATGTAATAAACTGTAAAGTATATGCAATTCAATGTTACATAAAGAAGATTGTGATGATGATAAAAAAAAAATACAAACTAAAGAGAGAAATCTTTCCTAGTTATTTAAGAGAGAGGATTTTTATGTTGATGTGATATGGTACAATCATGCAATGTGTGTCCCATTATTACAATCAGAAATGGTAAAAGAAGTAGACTATCTGACAAGGACGCTGAGGAAGTTGCTATGTAAAGGACTAGAACAAAGAAGTCCACAGTTGAAAATGACATTAATTTGGAGCCAGCAGGTAGTGTGGTAGTTAAGGTGCTGAACTCCCACATGACTAACCAAGGTTAGAGTCCTGTACCTGGAAAGGAATGGAGGAAAAGGAATTGTAGCACAGCTATCCCCACTGGGGGTGATTTCTCACTTTTCCTCTCTCTGTCCCTCTCTGGCAAGTGCATACACTCTATGGCAAAAAAAACAAACAAAAAACTGAAAATAAATAATTAATTAATATATGACTAAGTTCAAACCTATAAGTTTAGGTTAAAACATGTAATTTTATTTATAAATTTTCTCTAAAAATAAGCTTAAGCAAAAAATTTAAAAGTGTGTTCTAGATGGTAAGGGTGTGTCTTAATCCATTATTGCATTGCTAACAGACATACCTGAGACTGGGCCATTTAAAATAATGGACATCTGGCCTGGCCTGATAGTGTGGCAGTTATATGTTATGCATATGCAGCCAGATCCCACACTGCTGACAGAAGCTTGAAAAATACTTGGGCCATATGTGCATGCATAACCAAGATCCTGATAAGATAGAGAAATGAAGGGAAAAGGATTGTGGCATTAGCATGCCCCTTGGGAGGTGTTCTCTCTCTCTCTCTCTCTCTCGCTCTCTCTCTCTCTTCTCCCTCTCTTTCTCTCTCTCTCCCTCTCTCTTTCTCTCCCACATGTGCCCGCTGGCCATTTAAAAGAAAAAAAAATGAGGTTTACTCAGCACACAGTTTGGAGGCCTAGGGGCCACCCTCTGGTAAATCTACCAAAATGGCAGAGGACAGAATCTTGAGAGAAAGGCTATTTATAAGTGTCTGCCTTGTTCTGGTCTGTATTTATAAATTTCCATCTACTTTGGTCTCCTTTCCCTTCTTAAAAACATACCAGAACTCAATCATAGGGGCTCTGCCATAATGACCTTATAACTTCCAAAGGCCCCACCAAGGGTCTCTAAAGAAGTTAAGTTTTCACTTATCACTTCTAGAACATAATTAAGTAACACCACCTTTTGGGGGACATCCAAACCATAGACAGAAGGAAGAAGAAACAAACAGCAACTAGAAAGCCAAATTTTTCTTTCCCTGACAGTCAAAATTGCTATTACTGATCTGTAGACAGAGGAGATAACAGCATTTTGTCTAAGACCACAACCACACCTTTTTCTCTATGTTCTGTTTCTATATTCTCTTTTGAACATTAGTGTAACATTAGACCTAAAAAATCATGACAATTATCTTATTTCCTTTTTTATAGAAAGGTACAATAAAAAAAGGATTAGATTTTTTTCTCTCTTATGTATTTCAATTTTCCATGGGAATTTGTAATAACATAGTCTATTGAATTTAATATCTGCCTATATGTGAAGAGATTCGAGAAGAATGAGAAATTTAACACCAAAATTCAAAATAAAATAGTTATTAGGTATGACATTTTAATAGTGACAATTTATCTATTTTAAAAATGATTATTATATTCTTTTTCAAGGAGATTTAAAGAACTTATTTAGAAAATGTCCTTTAGATGTATCCCTAAAGCTATAATAAATGTGTCAAATATTTCACTTAGCTCAGCCTAACAATATGACATTTTCATTAAAAATATATCCTTAAAATTTTAAAGAAAGTTACAGAATGTCATGAACTACTTGAAGGAGACTAGCCACCCACATAATACCAAAGATCTAGCATATAACAAGAGAATGTTTTTAAAGAATTATTTATTTGTTTTTATTATAATTTGACCAGAGACAGAGAGAGGGAAAGTGAGAAAGCAAACCATTGGGTCGGAGACTCAAACTACAGACATTCATGTGAGAGACTAGCACCTTGACCACACTACCTGCGGACCCCAAATATTTTCTTTTTCAATAACCGAGTATTATTTATGACTAGATTCAGAAAGAAAATTTTCTAAGATCAAAACAAATGAGAAGCATGAATTATTTTTAAGTTTTTTTTTTTTTTTTCTTTTTCTTTTTTTTTTTTTTTTTTGAGAGGTTTTTCACTATAGGGCGCGTGCGCTCGCCAGACAGACAGAGAGAGACATAGAGACAGAAAGCGAGAAATCACCCCCCAGGGGGGATGGTCACGCCGCAATCCCTTCTCCTCCATTCTCCTCTCGGGATCTTGGGCACGCACGCACACGCGCCCGGCGTGAGTTGTAAGCCACCGGGTCCGAGACGCGAACCGCAGTCGACTACGTGGGAGTCCAGCGACATAGCCATTACGCTAACTGCTGGTTCCCGATTTTTAAGTTTATTTTGATTGGGTAATGGTAGTATAGTCATATTAAAGGATCAAAGTGTCAGAGAATGTTAGTTTTAAATGACATCTCCCAGGTCTACCCCTTTCTTAGTACTAACAAGCAAACAATATAAGGTACAGTTTTCCTTGCTTGTTTTTTTATTTTACTAGAAGTTTGATTTACTGAAGGGAGTAGGAAAAAGGAAAAAAGGAGAGTATATTGCCTTTATCAGTTGATATTGGGGCTTGTTCGTCTTCACGAAATAGTATGTCCAAACCCATATTTTTCTTAGAGTAGACTAGGATCTTAGGCTAGATTTTTGTTACTTCTCTTATGACCAGGTCTACTTGTTTTTTATATTCCGTCTTTGATCGAACTCATCTTTGGCTCTCAAATAGTCAGTGTTGAGACTAGCAGTTAGCATAATGGCTATGTCTGTCGCTGGACTTCCATGTAGTTGACCGCGGTTTGAGTCCCGGACCTGGTGGCTTAAAATTCACACCAGGCACGTGTGCGTGTGTGTGCCAAAGATCCCAAGAGGAGAAAGGAGGAGACGGGATTGTGGTGTGGCCATCCCCCCTGGGGGGTGATTTCTTGCTTTCTATCTCTCTTTCTGGTGAGCAGACGTGCCCTATAGCAAAAACCTCTCAAAAAAAAAAAATATATATATATATATATTCAGTGTTCTCAACCAACATGAACATAACAAAGAAGTGGTACTATTGTTGTTTATAAGACTAACACTTTAAGTATCTGTAGTAAAAATACTTTGTTGTTTGCATATTTACTCCATTCCTAATTAAGGATAGGCAGAATTACTTAGATGACAGAGCCTTGGATTCAGATTAAAACCCAGGTACAATGTCCACTGTTTTAATCTTCAAAAGCAATATGACTCACAGCCTCCATTTTCTCCTCTGATTTCTCTCTTTCTGTCTCTCTGTCTGTCTCTTCAATGAGTGCATGTGCCCTGTAACAAAAGTCTCTCTTTAAAAAAAAAAGAAAAGATACTATGCCCACCTTGAAAATTTGCAGTGAGGATTCAAAAGAAACACTTTGTGCCTATATTTATTGTAGTGTTCTTATACTAGAATGAGAGTCAGATCTTAAAGAAAGGGAAATTAGTGGAGAATTTTCTTGGTTTCTTGATTAAGATACTTCCTAAATTCAGATGTAATTCCAGCAGATACTGGTTGTGGAAATAGGTATAAGTAGTTGATACCTGGCTGAACTCAGAATTGCTCCTTTATTTACTAAACCTTTGATAGAAACCTGCAAACTACTGTCAGTGGTTTCTGCATTTCAAACATTTTCTTTCTTGTGGCTGGTACGTGGTATGGTAGTTAAGGAGTTGGATTCTCACATGACCAATGATGGCTTATGTCTAAGAACTGGCAGCTTGCCTTCTCACTTTCTCCTCTCTATCTCTTTGCTCAAATTAAAAAATAATAATAATAAGTTAAATTAAATAAAATAATTCAAAAAAGAGAGTTTTCTTTGTCTATTCTGTCTTTGGAGTTCTGCAGAAAGCATATTGAAGCCATGTCACCTTGGCTCTGCACTTGTGTATCCAAATTCTGTTTCCCAAGGATACGTCTCCTCCCTTGGGAAGCTCATTGGTCCCTTCTAAACATGCTTTCCTGTCTCGCTACTTTTTCAAGCATATGTAGATATTTCCAAATCTCTAACTCAATTTAGATTGTATGGCTGTTAAATGTTTTAAATGCCCTACTCAAAGATGTCATTAGGTCAGAATGGTTTCTTCACTTATTCCTTATCAGTAAGTTATCCTTGTTAGCTACCTTCCTCAATGCAAGTTCTTAATAACCTGTGTTGGAAAAACAAAAGAAATTAATAATCATTCTCTACCGCTTGCCACTCTAACTTATTAATAACTTCTAACTTAACATATCCCAGACTCTTGGAATTCTTACTTTCCTTAGATCCATGGCTCTCACTTAATCTTTGCCTTTCACTTGGGTTTCAGAAGTTCATCTTACTTTTCCATGAAAGTTCCTTTGGAGTTTATCCTTAGATATCAGGTCACCAATTATTTAATTGATAGGATAAACACAATTTGGAATGCAGCAGAGCCTAGTAGTTAAGAATACTTGAGACTTGAGTCTGAGAATTTTGTTGTATGGAGGGTCAGGGTGGGATTACTGCTTGGGGTACATGGTACCATGTGACCCAGGAAAGTCCCAACATCAGACACTTCTCTGGGTCAGGCAGAGAACTTCCTACAGATGGAACAGATTTTTGTAGGACCTCAATACACTCACGTCCTCTATAAGTCCTGTTCAACTCGTGATCTTAGCTCACGATCTTGATTTCTTGCTCAATTTTATCACCATATATATGTAGTAGATATAATTCCTAGTTACATTACAGATTTTTAAAAGTAGTATTTTTAAAAACATGAGAGAATGATTATTAATTTCTTTTTTTTTTCCAACACAGGTTATTAAGAAGCCTGTATCAGGGACCAGCAATTAGCATTATGGCTATATCGCTGGACTCCCATGTAGTCGACCGCGGTTTGCATGGGGGGGAGGCATAGAAAGCAACCATGCATACCAGAGACAATGTGGGAGGAGGGTGGGACATGGCAGAAGGTGAGGGATAAGGAATCAAGGATGGCAAAACAAAAAACAAAGTATACAAGACATAAGAATTGGAAAATTATTTGCTGAAAACATGTATGTTGATGTGCTTGATTGAGCCAATACACAGTGTATTTTGGATGGAAAATTCATTTGTATGTTGTAATGATGTATAGTGAATTAATGTAAAAAATAAATAAATTTAAAGAGAAAAAAAGAAATAAACACTGTACATCTTTATGTGGTACAATGTGGTTTTTCCAAACACATATAGAATTATAATCATCAAGAAAATAAACATATTTACCAACCAAAGGAAAAAAAAAAAAAAAAAAAAACTCACGCCAGGCACGTGTGCGTGCATGCCCAAGATCCCGAGAGGACGAGAGGAGAACGGATGAGAAGGGATTGCAGCGCGGCCATCCCCCCTGGGGGTGATTTCTCGCTTTCTGTCTCTCTGTCTTTCTCTGTCAGGCGAGCGCACGCGCCCTATAGCAAAAACCTCTCAAAAAAGAAAAAAAAAAAAAAAAAAAAAAAAGAAGCCTGTATCAGAGGCTGCCTTTGAATAACAGCTTCTGTCCCTCATATTTCTCTGCAAAAAGTCTCTTAATTTTATTCACAACTTATTCCCTTAATCAACTCCAATTTTATACCTTCTGCAAATCAATACACAGGCATTATTTTTTTGTTTTAATCCTCAAACTTATCTTTGATTTCCCAGTAATTTTAACTATGAAGGAAAGAGTATAACCAATGTAAACTCCAAGTTGATTATGTCTTTTTTGTTCTACTTGGAGTGAGAAAATAAAACACAAAATGTATTTAATTCAAATATTTTATTAGCATTATTTTCTATTTAAAATGACATTTATGCCCTAATAAAATTATAATGAATAGCAGAAATTGTATACTGTTTTTACTTTAAAAATCAAGTAGACCTATTTTTTCAGTATAAAATACTATGCATAAAAATGTCCTTTAAAAATAAAATCTGTGGCCTTTGAATTTTAAGAATATAATCATATGAATATCTGTAGTGAAAACAAAAAGTAAATGGGCTTAACAGTCCTCATAAGGTAGTATTTGGTAGTAATTAAATTTAAATTAGATAAATGTAAGGTACAAAGAGAAGTTGTAGATAAAATTTGGATCACAAAATATGAAGATTATTTTATGAAAATCCAAGTTAATAGATACAAAGTTTCCAAATTGCTATTCAGATCCCAAGACAGTATTGATATATCATGGTAAAAATCCATCAAGCCCTAAATTATTTCTTTTAAAAAAAATAAATAATTTATATAAATTTAATAAATGTATATTATATATATTTAATTTATTTGTAATCACTGTATATCTTTACAATATACAACATGTTTTTTTCCCAGCAGGAATACAGTGCATATTATCATGTCAAAGATATTACCATATATATTATTATCAACACATAACTTTTCACTTTCTGTTAGATATTTTGCTTGTTACTTTTTCCTGATCTAATCCTTCTCAAACCCTATTACCCACCACTGTTATTCACCCCTTTCTATACTGTCTCTAGTATCTACAGTTCCTCTCCCTGCTATTATACTTTCCAATCTTTCAGTTTCTGCTATAAAGTGTAGACTTTTTGCATATAATAAGCAGGGGCATATGGTGTCTATCCTTCACAATTTGGTTTGCTTCACTTAGCATTAAATCTTTCATATTTGCCCACTTTGTATCAAATGTCAGGGTCTCATTATCTTTTAAATTGAGTAGTATTCCATAGAGTACATGTGCCACATTTAATCAATCCACTCATTTATTTCTGGACATTTGGGTTGGTTCCATGTCCTAGCAATTGTAAATACTGCAATAAACATGTATTGACAAGTATTTTTCTGACTGAGGGTTTTCCTATTCTTTGGGTAGATACCTAAAAGTGGAATTACTGGGTCATATAGCAGTTGTATTTGTAGATTTCTAAAGAACCTCCATATCATTCTTACCAACAGTGTAGGATGATTCCCTTTTCACCACAGCCTAATCAGCACTTATTATTTTTTTAATCTTAGCCATTCTGACTGGCTTTAACAAGTATCCTCTTGTGCTTTTGACTTGCATTTCTCTTACAATAAGAGATGTTTAGCATTTTCTTCATAAGTTTTTGGGTCATTCATGTCTTTTTTGGAAAGTTGTCTGTTCAGTTCATATGCCCATCATTTAACTGGACTGATTTTTTTTTAGCAGGTAAGTTGCTTGAGTTCCCTTTATATTCTGGTTCTTTATCTCAGGCATAGTTTGCAAATATATTCCCCCACTCTGAGGGTTGTTTCCTCATTCTAATTATTGTATATTTTGCTGTGCAGAAACTTTCAGGCTGATGTAGTCCACTTGTCTATTTTGTGGTTGAGTGCATGCCTTTGGGGCCCTCTTTAAGAAGTCTTTGCCTAATCTGATGTCTCCAAGAGTTTTCCCTGTGTTTCTCACCAGTAGTTTTATGATTTGAGGTTTTTTGTTTAGATCCTAGACTCATTTTGAGTTCATTTCTGTTAATGGTTAAAGACAGAGTTCCAGTTTTATTTTTCTGCTGGTAGATATCCAGTTTTTCCAACAGTATTTGCTTAAGAGATATTTTTCTCCGTTAGATTGTCTTATGTCCTTTGTTGAAAATCAGTTGGCTGTATTTTAGGGGGTTACTTTTGGGTTCTCAATTCTGTCTCATTAATCTACCAGTCTGTTTTTGTGCTGATACCACACTGTTTTGGACATCATAGCTTTGTAATATATTTGTAATAATAACTCTGGCAGTATGATTAGAATTACATTGAATTTGTAGATTAATTTGGGTAGGATTGACATTTTGATTATATTAATTCTTCTAATCCAGGAGCATGTATTGTCTTTCTACTTTTTTGTATCATTCTCTATTTCTTTTTAATGTTTTCTATAGTTTTTTTTGTAGAGATGTTTCACTTCTTCCAGGTTTATTCCTAGGTATCTTATTATTTTTTTCTTGCTAATATGAATTGGATTGCTTTCTTCAATTTTATCTCACTTTGTGTATTCTTGGTGTATAAAACTGCTATCAATTTTTGTATGTTGATTTTGTATCTTGCCACTTTAATGTCTTAATTTATCACTTTATGGAGATTTTTTGTGGCTTTTTTTGGATTGTCTATGTATGCAATTATGTCATCTGAAAATAGAGATAATTTCACTTCTTCTTTTCCTATTGGAATGCCTTCTGTTTTACTCTCATGTCTGACTGCATTGGCTAGGATTTCTAGTACAATATTGAAAAGAAGTGGAAAAAGTGGCAACCTTATTTTGTCCCAGCCAGGTCTTCCCCATTCAGTATAATGTTACCTATGGGTTTGTCATAGATGGTTTTACTGTGTTGAGAAATGTTCCTTCTCTGCCAGTTTTGCTGAGAGTCTTAACCTAGAATGGATGTTATATTTCATCAAATACTTTTCTTGTATTGATTGATATGATCACAGGTTTCTAGCTTTCCTTCTGTTAATGTGATGTATTACATTAATTGTTTGAGTATATTGAACAACTCTTACATCCCTGGAATAAAGTCTACCTGGTCATGGTGTATAACCTTTTGAATGTGTTGTCAGATATGATTTGATAGTATCTTGTTGAAAATTTTTGCAACTGTTTTCATCAGGAATATTGGTATGTGGCTTTTGATTTGTTTGTTTGCTATGTCCTAATCTGTTTGAGGAATCAGGGTGATGGAAGCTTCAAAAAATTGGAACCAGTAGATGGTGTAATGGTTTAGTCCCTGGGCATCCATGTAGTTGATCATAGTTCAAGTCCTGGACCTGGTGGCTTAAAACTCATGCTGGGTTGGGACCAGCAGATGGCATAATGGTTATGTCTCTGGACTCACATGTAGTCAACTATGGTTTGAGTCTCTGATCTGATGGCTTAAAACTCATGCCAGGCACATGTGCATACCCAAAATACTAAGAGGAGACTGGAGGAAAAGGAACTGGAGCATGACCATCCTCCCTAGGGGGATGATTTCTTAATTTCTGTCTCTCTGTCTCTCCAGTGAGTGCACACGCACTATAGGAAAAATCTCTCCATTAAAAAAAAAAAAAAATCTTACTGGGTAGATGTGCATGTGTGCCCATAATCCTGAGAGGAGAATAGGGAGGAGAAAGTATTGTGGCATGGCCACCCTCGTGAGGGCATGATTTCTCTCTGTTTCTTTCTGTCTCTCTGGTGAGTGCACATACCCTGTAACAGAAATCTCTCTCAGAAAAAAAAAAAAAAAAAAAAAAAAAAAGAAATTGGAAGGTTCATTCTTCTTGGAAATTTAAAAAATAGTTTGAGGAAAATGGGGTGAGTTCTTCTATAAAAGTTTTGTAGAATTTGGAACTAGGCTTTTCTATGTTTGGAGTCTATTTATTACTGATTCAATCTCAATGCTTGTCATTTGTCTATTCAGGCTTTTTATTTCTTCCTGATTCAATCTTGATAAATTGTATGTGTCAAGAAATTTGTCTGTCTCTAGAATTTCTTGTTTGTTGGTGTATGATCAATTACTGTTTTCACCCATGATCTTTTGTATTTCTGTTTCATCTGTTTCAATATCTTCTGTTTCATTACTGATATGATATATCTGGTTTCATTCTCTGTTCTCAACCTATATAATGTCAATTATGTTTATTTTCTAGAATCAGCTTTTAGTTTTATATATTTTCTGCTTTGTTCTTTCATTCTCTATATCATTTATTTCTGCTCAAGTCTTTTATTATTTTTTTTCTCTTGGTATATTTGGGGTGTTTTTTTTAGTGTGTTTTTGTTCCTAGTTCCCTGAGATACATTATTAGTTGTCTATTTGCCACCTTTCTATTTTTTTGTTATTGTTGTGGACATTAATTGCCATGAAGTTCTCTCTTATGACTGTTTTTGCTATGTCCCATTCAGTTTTTGTTTGTCTGACGATGATTTTAGTTGTTCTTTCCATTTGAAGGATAATCTTGCTTAGTATAGTATTCCTGGTCAAAATTGTTTTTCTTTTATTGTTTTGAATATCTCTTCCAATTATTTCCTCACTTGTATTGTTTCAGTTGAGAGGTCTAATGTTAGCCTAATAGAATAACCTTTTTTAAGTAACTTGACATATCTCTTTGCCATTTTTAAAATCTTGTCTTTGTCTTTGATTTTACCAATCTTGCTAAGATATGCCAGGGGGAGGATCTTTTTATGTTCATTCTATTTGAAATACTTTTCATTTCTTGGGTCTATATTTCTCCATCTTTCTCTTAACTTGGAAAGTTTTTAGATACTATTTCCTGGAATAAATTTTTCATGCCTTTACCATATGATATATCCATTTAAAAAATTGGGGTTTTTAATGGCATCTATAATTTTCAATATGTTATCCTAATTTTTTCACCTTCTGGAATAGCCACTATATGGATATTTTAGTGTTTAATTATGTCTAGAATTTCCAGTGTGATATGCTCAATTTTTCATTTTTAAAATTATTTTTGGTGGTTTGGTTTATATTGGAGATTTTATTTTCAAGATCAAAAATTTTCTTCTACATGGTCCATTCTGCTGTTAATTCTTTTGAGGTAGATTTTAATTTCTTATATTCTATTCCTCATTTCCAGAAGTTCTTTGATTCCTTTTAAAGTGTCTATCTCTTCATGGAATTACTCTTTCATGTCTTGGAATGATCTCATTTCCTGGAATTAGTTATCTATTTTGTCTTGCATCTCAGTGTATTTGTCACAGTGAATGTGTGGAATTTTTGTTTCCTGACATTTCTATGAATTCTTTTGTACTGTGCTTTGCTGGTGAGGAGTTATGTTCCCTAGGAGGAATGTTATATCCTTGTTTTCTCATGACTAATCTGTATCTTTGCTAGTTTCTGGTCATCTGATGTGGTATTCACTTCTTCCTGTTTATTGATGGATATTCTTTAGTATCAAAGTAGCTGATATCACCTTTAAATCCTGGATGTGTTTCCAACCTGCTCCTTAGGTCCAACCTAAGGAGGAAATTATGAGTAAGAACTCCTCATATATCGCAATATGAGGAGAGAGGGGATCTTGGAAGGCAAGATTTTGCTTATCTCTTCACTCTCAATCTTGTTTTGTTTTAATCTCAACCTCGTTTTATTGAGTAAAATAAATGGGAAGGTTTGTTAAACATCACATTGAATAGTTAGCAGAGTGTGTCATGCTCTTGATTCTATCTTCTTGTCCTCTACAACTATAGATAACAAAAAAATAAAAAAATAAAATAGTAAAAAGTACAGAAGGGAATGGGACTTAGCAATAGCAATTCCCCAAAGCAAAGAAGCAATTTCCTTAACCAAAACTATCTGTCAGTTGCTTTCAGCTAGAACAGATACACAGCACTTTCCCACAGTTCAAGGAAACCCATCTATAAGCATTACTTCCTAAAAGTTGTTTAAACTCTATTTAACCAGTGACAATAGTTATGGTATTTCCTTCAGTATATTTCTGTCAAAGGGCTGCGTCTTCCAAATTAGAGCAGATAAAGTTTATATAAGTTGCTTCAAGTGATTGGTTCTTCTACAAATCTTTCACCTCTTTATCTGCTGGGGTTTATCTAAGGAGATATAATTTAGTAAAGAGGCTCAAGTTGAGTGCTGTGCTATGTATGCATGGGCTTCCAGACTGCAAGATCCAAAGGCAAACCTGGGGTGTTGGACTTCACTTACAATAAGAATTCTGCTGGGACTAGAATTCAAGTCTCCTAATAGGCAGGCAACACTCAGGGAGCAGGCAGCAGCATGGTGACCAGGCCTCAAGTTCCAAAGGCAAACCTAGTGTTAGTCTCCACTCCCAAGTCCTAGCTTCTTGGAAGAAAAATTAAATCATAAGAGTGAGGCCTAAACAACTTAATAGCTCTATAAGATGGGTACTCATTCTCCCTATAGACATAAATAGGTATTTTCCTCAAAGTCTAAGAAATTATTCTTGCTGAAACTGTAAGATCTAGTGAAGTTACATTTCTTCAAGTCTTCTGAGTATCTCATCTTCCTAGATCTGTGCTCCATCCAGATCATGTAAAATTTCACATTCCTAGGATCAATTGTAATTCCTTCCCATAACACATCACCTTGGTTTTGTATTTGGTAGTTCCTTTAAGGTCCTCAGCTTTACATTTCTGTGCCCTTTCCCTATTCGATTCTACTTTCTACTACCTTCTTCTAGGCACAGAAACAAATCCTCTCTATTATCATATACCCTTCCCTCTACCACTTCTCTTGGAAAGAGAATGATTAAAAATCAATCTATTGGGACCAGCAGGTAGCGTAATGGCTATGTCGCTGGGCTCCCATGTAGTCGACTGCAGTTTGAGTCCTGAATCCGGTGGCTTAAACTCATGCCAGGTGCGTGTGCATGTGTGTGTGTGCGTGCCCAAGATCCCGAGAGGAGAATGGAGGAGAAGGGATTGCAGCATGACCAACCCCCCTGGAGGGTGATTTCTCACTTTCTGTCTCTCTGTCTCTCTCTGTCTTTCTGGTGAGTGCATGCGCCCTATAGCATAAACTTCTACCAAAAAAAAAAAAAATCAATCTACTAAATTTTAAGCACTGTAGCTAAGATTGTATGAATTACCTCTCCTACATTCACATAGTAACTACAAATAAAGCTAAACATTGAAGTTCTGTTCTCCCTGTTAAAAAAAGGGAACCAGCAGTTAGCATAATGGCTATGTCACTGGACTCCCACGTAGTCAACCACAGTTTGCGTCCCGGACCCGGTGGCTTAAAACTCACGCCAGGCGCGTGTGCGTGCGTGCCCAAGATCCCAAGAGGAGAATGGAGGAGAAGGGATTGCGGTGTGACTATCCCCCCTGGGGAGTGATTTCTCGCTTTCTGTCTCTCTGTCTCTCTCTGTCTGTCTGGCGAGCGCACATGCCCTATAGCGAAAACCTCTCAAAAAAAAAAAAGTAGGAAAAAACAATAAAGTTTGTTAAGTTGACAATTCTTCCCTAAACTGAGCTATATATTTAACTTTATATATTTAACATTTTCCATGCATTATATACATAAATAAATAAATTTATTTATTAATAAATGCATTTGGTAAATAAATTTATTTTATATAAATTTATTATATATATATTTAAATTTTTATACATTTAACTTTTTATATATAACTTTATCAGAACCCCAGCAAGAAGTTTTTTTAAAAATGGACAAACTGGTCAAATAATCTATATGCAACTATGAAAGAATCAGAATAGCCAAAACAATTTTGAGAACATAAGAACAAAGTTTAAAAATTTACACTTTCTGATTTCTAAACTTATTATCATGTTACATTAGCAAGAACTGTGATTATGGAATAAGACTAGTCAGATCAAAGTAATACATTTGAGGATATAGAAATAACCTCTAAGAGCAGAAATCAATTAGTTAGAAAACAGAAAAGTGATTTAGAAAAAAAAATAAAATGAATATATTTGGTTTCCAAACATCTATAAAATTTGTAAACCTTTTGCTGATTGATGAGAGAACAAAAGACTTAAATTAAGAATGTAAGACATGAAGGAAGGTGCACCAATACAGAATCCACAAACTTTAAAAAGATAGAAAATATTATCTAAAATATATGCCAAAAGTACAGCACCTGGCATAAAATGTGCACATTTTTTGAAAAAGAAAGCACTTAATCCCTTATTAATTTAAAATACAACTACATAAGACAATACTTTTAAGTCTTTGTTGAAGGGCTTATAATGTTCAAAGATATAATTTGTATAACAAGAATAGCTCAAAGGAAGAGAGAAAATGAACCCAGATTAGAGCACAATTTCTGTCTTTATGTTTAGAAACGAAGTGATATTAATTCAAATTAGGTCATTTTGAATGGAAAAATAGATATAGAATAAAGAGATTTTCTAAGCTTGTTCATTTTTTTTAATGTAACCAATATTTATCAATATGTGAAAAGGCACTAACTGATCAACCTGTCCTTTTTTCCCTAATAATATTTATCAAAGGTATATATCTGAAGAAAGTAGCAATGAGTCTTTGTTTCCTAAGAGTACATACATCAAAGGTAAATAAAAGTATATAATTCAGAGTTTTGTGTCTATGTTTCCTAAGAATACATACTTCCTAAGACTATTATATATTATATAAATGTAAATATAAATATATATATATATATATATTTGGAAATATTTAAACAAAATGACTAATTTTTGAATAGCAATTGACTAAACCTCTTCTATTTCTATGGATAATTCAATCGATTTTATTTTGACTAAATTGTTTGCTTTAGCCCTTAGCAAGGAAAGCGTTATATATATATATATATATATATATATATATATATATATTTCAGACCTCTGGATTCATTAGGCAATCAAATGTGTTATTCCACAAATAAATGAAGGAAGTTTCAAAGGAGACAAAGACAAAAGATACATATGGCTGCATTGTGATGCTCCGTGGAATATTCGCTTTTTATAACAAGTGCCTACAGGATGCTACAACCTGAGGATTAAGAGAACGAAAGTGAGGAATTACTACTTTTTATCTCTTTTCTCCAGCCTTCTTTTAGAGAATGTCATTTTTGTTTCTTCTCATCCATAGTTTTTCCTAATCAATAATTTGTAGCCACAACCTAGAATTAATACCACCTGCCTACTTTATCTTCAGATGTAGGCTAGCACAAGGCACCCATCTGTCTCATTTTCTAGTTCCATGCACTAAAATAACCTCTATATCTAAAGGTACAAAAGGAATCCGTAAAGCTTAATAACTGATAAGGAAAGAAATGTCATTTCCAGAGAACTCTGAAAAGCAATGGAGAATAAACTAAAATTAAAACAAAGATAACTTCAAAACAACAACATTCTTTTAAAGAGCTGCATGCAGGAGACTGTGGGATGATGGCTCATTCATCATTCCCCTACTCATCAGCTTATGAGAAATTATGGTATTAAAAGGGCCCACTGTCTCTTAAAAATATAAAGTCAGAAAATCAATATGTGAATCATGGGAAGTAATGGTAAGTACTAGCAATGAGGCACTTTGTGAGTCTTTAAGCTTTATTTTGTTTTATTTTATTTTTACCCACTCTTAATGGAATGGGGAAAGTAGAAAGCTTTGGATAAATATAACATTTGTATTTCTAGTAGTTTAGAATGAGTCTTAAAATCTAAAAAAAATTCTAGGAATTCTTTTAGTTCTTAGGCAAGACAGTTTTCTTTAAAGAAGATGAGTCTGTTTTAAGCAAACTTTGGCAGCTGAAATTAGTCATTTTTCCCTTGCTCCAAAGAACGCTTTCCTTGCTAAGGGCTAAAGCAAACAATTTAGCCAAAATAAAATCGATTGAATTATCCATAGAAATAGAAGAGGTTTAGTCAATTGCTATTCAAAAATTAGTCATTTTGTTTAAATATTTCCAAATAGCATGTTTTTTACACAACTTTCCATTTTGATGTTATTTTTCTATTTTTTAAAAATATCTGGATCATTTTTAGGTACATTGCCAGTTCTTTGTTATGAAAAGTAGGAAAAAACACTATGTACATAAAAATAAGAGATTAAATGTACCACATTCATATAATGTGATAATACCATGAAGAATACAATGAGTTTAAATGAAAAATGCCAGTTATGAAACACTAATTCAGAAACGAACATATTTTTGTTAAATTAATTGATTTAAGATATTTTACAACTTCATAATTTTATTTTTCTTTCTTCTATAGTTAGAAAATCATTTTGGCAAATATCAAAGCATTTCTCCAATAAGTGTCAATGACATGAAACTGCTTCTCAATAGCTTAGGTTTCGGTTTACCCATACATTAATTTTCTTTCTCTCTCTCTTTTTTTTTTTTTTTTTATTTTGGAGAGGTTTTTGCTATAGAGTGTGTATGTTCACCAGACAGAGAGAGACAGAGAAAGAGAAAGTGAGAAATCACCCCTTAGGGGGGATGGCCACACCACAATCCCTGCTCCTCCATTCTCTTCCTGGGATCTTGGGCACACACGCACATGCACCTGGCATGAGTTTAAGCCACCGGGTCCGGGACTCAAACCACAGTCAACTACATGGGAGTCCAGTGACATAGCCGTTATGCCAACTGCTGGTCCCTATACATTAATTTTCTAAAGAAGTTAAGATATAGCAACTTCTAGCCCATCACAGATTTATTGATATCTCCTGAAATAAGATTATTGAAATGGAGCAATAAAGAAAGTCTTTATTTGATGATTAATTTGATGTGTCAACTTGACCTGGCTAAAAGATGTACAAATAACTGGTAAAACATTATCTCTGCTTGTGTCTATAGGGGTGTTTTTGGAAGAGATTAGCATTCAAATGCTTAGACTGAGTAAAAAGTATTGCTCTCATCAATGCCACTAGACATTATTCACTCTATTATCTATCATCTATCTTTCTATGTATCATGTATAGATAAATATATACACACATTGAGATACTACTAGTTTTATTTCTCTTGAGAATCCTGTCTAACACAGATGTTGGTATAGAGTATTTCTAGAGGAAGATCATTTGAAGGATAAGTTTTCTGAATTGTTTTTGATATTTATGGAAACTGATATATAATATGATTAATTTACAGATGCCAATGACTCAACTTTCAGCAGTAAACAAAGTACTGGAAGTCCATGATATAGACTGTTTATGAAGATGTCTACGTTGGATAGTCCAAGTCAATCACTAATAAAAAGTAAAGACATATATGATTCCATAAGTGATGATTTCTCAGCTTCTATAATAGTTGCATAAGCCAATTTCCCGTAAGTCTTTCTACATATCTATATACATTCTATTGGTTATATTTCTGAAGAAGTCTGACTAATTCACTTATTTAAAACTTACAGCAGAAAGATCAATCTGAAAGTAAGACTGTCCTGCCTTCTGTAAGTCAACACAATTTTAAAATTACAGGTATTAAAGTTGATAATAAGTCACTAAAGGAATAAGAAAACAAGATGGTGGTCAAGAGAAATTTCTTATTCTCTCTAGTCTGAGGTGACTGCCTAGACCAGGAATATGAAATTTGCTGGTTCATGTTTAACAAAGAAAATGGAGTGTATACAAATCCAGCAGAGAATATATCATGACTCAGAATTTGGTAAGAAAATTATATTCTCTAGGTTAGGAGCTCACAACTCATAGTTGTGATTACAAAAGTAATTTTAAGCCTCTAGAATTGTTGCTGCATCCCTGTGCTTCACAGATCCTTTCTTTTAAATCTCTCTACCAAAAGGGCAACTTCAGAAAAGTGTGTCACAGTAGCCTATTAACTCCAGGAGAATTCCATGTCAAACCATTCTGGAGTCCCTGACTTCAAAGACAGAAATCCAGGCTATACTCAGACATTTGGCTCTTTATTAAAGGAACCTTGGTTGGCATGGATAACTAAACCAGTCACTTCTATAGAAAATAGACCGATCCAAGTTCAATCTAGTCATTCTACTGGATTTCCTTTGATCCTGTTCTTACATTTTCAATGGGGACAGATTGAATATGGAATATTAAAAAATTCAACATTCGTCTCTGTGGTGCAATCGGGTTGCATATTCGGCTGTTAACCAAAAGGTTGGTGGTTCAAGCCCACCCAGGGACATGTGTGCTGTTGTTTTGGGACCAGCAGTTAGGGTAATGGCTGTGTCGCTGGACTCCCATGTAGTCAACTGCGGTTCACGTCCCGGACTCAGTGGCTTAAAACTCACGCTGGGTGCATGTGAGTGTGTGCCCAATATCCCGGGAGGAGAACGGAGGAGAAGGGATCGCAGCGTGGCCATCCTCCCGGGGGGTGATTTCTCGCTTTTTATCTCTCTGTCTGGCGAGCGTATGCGCCTTATAGCAAAAAAAAACCTCTCCAAAAAAAAAAATCAGAGACATTAACATTATTTAATAAAATTTTAATAAAATATTAAAATATGTGTCTTGTTGTATTCAGGCTGATATAACAAAATATCTGGTGATTATGAACAATTCAAATGTATTTTTCACAGTTCTAGAAGCTGGAAAGTCCCAAATCAAGGCACAAGAAGATTCAGTGTCTGGTGAAGGCCTCCTTCCTTTTAGACATCTTATTGCTGTTCTCACGGAGAAGAACGTAGGAGGGAATCTTTCTGGGTCTCTTTTACAAGAGGTTACTAAATTGAATCACATCCTAACTATTTCTAAAGGCCCCATCTTGAAATACGATCGTTTTGGAGTTAGGATTTCAACATTTAATTTATGGGGGGTGGATACAGACATTCAGATCATAACAGCATATCAAGTCTATCTATTAAAGTTGATAAACGAACTATCTATTGCTTATACTTTTATATTGCAGATTCTAGATTCCATGGGCTTTTTCAGAATTTATACCCTACTTAACCCTACAATAAAATTCAGCCATTAAGTGCCTAGTCAGATATTTCAATGGCCTGTGGAGAAATGTTTTACTTAAAACCATTTCATGTTAGTATTTTCACTAGATTGCATAACTGTGCAATAAAGTTAATGCTCCAGGTACCTCTAAAATGCTTTTCTCAACATCACTTTTCCAGCACAGGTTTCTTTCTCTTGTCCTCAGGGCACACCCAAAACATAGATAGGAACTAGGTATTTCCTCAAAATTGTTAAGCCAACAAAGAAGAAATGCCTACAATGTACCTACTTTTCTGGAGTCACATTCTGAAAGAAAATATATGGTGATTTTTAATAGTTCAGTTTATTACATCATTTTCTGTAATGGTCTTCTAAATATTCTCCTTGTTTTGACATAGTTTTTTCAATATTCTCAATAATATAATCTTTACAAAGCATGAAAAGTGATCCTTTATAAATTATTGAGTGGTATATGAAGTATTTATCTATGGCAATAATTAATACCAGCATTCTTTCTCTTATAGCGATCACTAAGCTAGTTTTCAGTGAAAAGAATGAAACTGAATTTGGTAATTGTCTGGATTAATATAGGGATACTTGAGAACATTTTAAAAAGAGTGTAATGGTTACATCCTTGCCCAGCTGTATCAGGTGATGATTAAAAGAATTTCTGAAGAAGAAAGGATTTTTCTAAGAAAAGTCTTTTTGCAGCATTGGAGTTTTGTTTTGTGTTTTTGCTTTTTGTATTTTCCATTGGAGGCGGTGCTTAAGCCTGTTCTGGCTTCTGCAACAAAATAACTTAGACTGGGTAATTTATAATTAATGAAAATTTATTTATCACATTCCTGGGTGCTAGGAGTTCAAGATTATGGCAGTAGTAGATCTGATGTCTGGTAAGAACTCACTCTGTTTCACAGATGGTGCCTTTCATGTGTCCTCCTATGGCAAAGGGTAAACATGCTCCCTGGGGCCTCTTTTTTTTTAGAATTATTTCTTTAATTTATTTATTATTATTATTATTATTATCATGTTACTTTGCTATAAGGCAGGTGCACTCACCAGAGAGACAGAAAGAAAGTGAGAAAGGAAGCTGCCAGATCCAGGACTTAAGCAGCAGTTGGCTATGCCCAGCATCTTAACCACCTACTTGCCCCTAGGGCTTCTTTTAAAAGGCACTATTCCCATTTATTTGAACTCTGATCTCATTACCTAATAATCTCTAGAAGGTCCCACCTCATAATATTATTATATTGAGGAATAATTATCAACATATATTGAAGGAACCTAAGCATTAAAACCATAGCAGAAAGGTAAATCTTTTACACTTATATTTTTCTTTATTTTTTTAAAGAGGTTTTTGTGATAGAGTGCATGCGCTCACCAGAAAGACAGAGACAGAGAGACAGAAAGCAAGAAATCACCCCCCAGGGATATGGTCATGCCGCAATTCCTTCTCCTGCATTCCCTTCTTGGGATCTTGGCCACGCATGCGAACGCACTGGACATAAGTTTCAGCTACCGGGTCCAGGACTTGAACCGTGGTCTACTACATGGGAATTCAATGACATAGCCATTACAACAACTGCTGGTCCTGGCACTTATATTTTTCTTGATGAGTTGTTCTTCATTGGGAGGTCTGGCTCATATATAAATCCTTTTTCAAATATTTTTTCTCAACAACTGGAGAATTTTTTCTTTTTTTTTTATGAATTGAGGACAGGTAATTGTTCTAAACTTAAAGTTTGAGTTAGTTTGTTCAAGGTGGGTCATTGAGCACAAGGGGAGTTGCTGAAGTACTAGAGATTAACACAAAGGAAGGCAGATGTTAAGGCTAACCTACACAGAATAAAACGTACCTCAGTTTCTTATAAAGCAGGTGTTTTTGTTTGTTTTTTGTTTGTTTGTTTTAAGGTTTTTGCCATAGATTGTGTGTGCTCCCTGGAGATAGTGACAGGGAAAGTGAGAAATCACTCCCCAGGGTGGATGGCCATGCCACAGTCCTTTCTCCTTCATTCTCCTCTCAGGATTTTGAGCAGCACCCATGCATATAAGTCAAACCATTGGCTTGATTTCCAATCCACTACATCTGGGACTCAAATTGTAATTAATGCTGTGAGAGTTCAGCGTCTTAATCACCGGGCCACCTATTGGCCACTAAAGCATCTGGTGACATGACAGGAATTCCTTGTTTTATAGTGAGCTACATTAGGCCATAGATTATATCAAGTTTGGAGATTATTCCTCCTTCTTCCAAGAAACCACTCAGTGGGACCAGAGAATTGTTATCAGCTGAAAATGAAGAGAAGATGTATTGCTGAAGGAGGGAAGAAGGATTTTCAACAGTAGAAGGTTTTGTAGGAGCTCCTGTGAGGTACTGAGTTTATCAAATATACAGCAGAACAGAGCCTCAGAAAGATTTCAGTAGGAAGGGTTGGCAGTAAACTAACTAACTGCCAGCTAGAACCCTTCCTATTTCCTTTTATTTACTTTCCTATGGCCCGTGAGCATAGATTCTTCTTCTCTAGGTGATGGACAAATAATTTGTAGATTTCTGATGGGGAGAATATTTGGAGATAAGGAATTACACTGTAGTAATAATGATAACACCTAAATCTGTCTAAATAATTTATCTAGAGAAGCTAAATTTTAATCTGACAGTGATTGGAAAATGACTAAACCAATAGACTTTCTGTGGGGGTTAGAAAACAACTCTCTTGGGATCCACAGTTGGCGTAATGGCTATGGCGCTGGACTCCCACATAGTCGACGGCAGTTCGAGTCCCAAACCCGGTGGCTTACACTCACGCTGGAGGTGGTGGGTGGGGGTGGGGGTGTGCATGTATGTCCAAGATCCAGAGAGGAGAATTGAGGAGAATGGAGTGTGGCATGGCCATCGCCCCTGGTGGGTGATTTTTCACTTTCTGTATTTCTCTGTCTTTCTGGTGAACACACATACCCTATAGCAAAAACCTCTAAAAAAAAAAAAAAAAAAAAGAAAGAAAGAAAAAGAAAATGACTCTCTCAATAGGTAGATGAAGAACTGAAGAATTCTGGGTCACAAAAGTCATCAAACTATCCCAGTGATCGCTGCTTCTCAAAAATATTGACATGTCAGGACCAGCAGATGGTATAATGGTTATGACACTGACTCCCATGTAGTCAACCTCGGTTCAAGTCCCAGACCCAGAAGCTTAAAACACGCTAGGCATGTGTGTGTGTGCATCCCCAAAATCCTGAGAGGAAAATGGAGGAGAAGGGATTGTCGCATGGCTATTTTTCCTGGTGGATGATTTCTTGCTTTCTATCTCTCTGTCTCTCCAGTGAGTGCATGCACCATACATCACTCTAAAAACCAAACTAACAACAAACAACAAAAAACATGGCATGTTACCATCTTGCTTAAAACTCTCCAATAGTCATCTTTTTTATTATGGGATAAACTCCCAATGCTACTATGATATGCAAAGTCCCAAACTCCCGAATGTCTAGCCATTTTCTCTTCTCATATGTTTCATTCATTATGTTTATCTATCTGATCTACCTTTTGATAATTGAATTAACTAATTTTGTATATGCTTCAGTACTTCAGAACTTTTTACTCCTTCTAGCTAGAGTACACTTACCCCAGATCTCTGCGTGGCTGAAATCTGATTGTGACAACCCCAATCCAAAATATCTCATTGGAGAAGCTGTTTCTAACCATCCCAGTGTTCTCGCCATTCTAAGTCATTCTCTGTAATCTCATTCCATCTTATTTTTGTCATAAAATATATCATATTCTGAAAGTATCATATGAGTTTGTTGGTTACTTATTTATTGTCTGTTTCTCTTACTGAAATGTAAATTCATGAGATAAGGAAATATGTCTGTTGTTCAACCCTGCTCTTAGGATCTAAAACATGACCTAGGAGATTACAATTTCTTTATAAATATTTATGAAATGAATGAGTCAATATTACTCATTTTTTATCAAAATGCTGTTTTGAGTGCTCCTTTTAATAAAGAAAGTATTAAGGTGTCTCTGCTTTAGAAATCTGTTACAGAAACCTTCCGCATTAATACACAAAATGACACAAGCACGCTAATCAGGTAGAGGTAGAGTAAGAGAAATTGCATTATAGAAAGAAAAAGAAATCTATTTTTATCTTATGGCCAGGATGTGATCTTTATGCCTGTATTTCAATGAATAGAGTGGTTGATTGATTTCAGTAATGATGGAAAGTGTGCCTCCAATGTGGCCACATCTCCATTCTCCACTTTTATGCTACAATAAGCATTCTAAAATGCACTTTTTACCTTCTCTGTTAACAAGCCTTCAGTGTCTCACAATAGCCTTGTATCTGATATTTAGGGTGCTTCACATGCTATATAAGCTCCTTCATCATCTGCTCTGGTGCCTTATCTTTGGTCTTGTATATATCCATGCCTTTCTAGAGCAGCCCACGTTCAGATATCTTGAACTACTTGAGCTCTCTGAATATATTTTGCCTTTTTCATGGCTCTAATTCTTTGAATTTTCTGAACCCCCATTTAAAATATCTTTTTTTCACCTTGCTGGCCTTCTTGTACTTATTCTTCAACACTGCTCATGCCCTACTTCCTCTTCGAAGCCTCCTGGGAAATACATTTACCCCCATTCCCACTGCATCAGTAAACTTCATCAGGCTATTAGGAAAGCCAGCACTGTGCATTACTCTATTAGGGTTCTTATCACACTGTTTTGTGGTCTTTGGTTTTCTTGTCTGTCTCCCTGCACCAGACTGAGAGTGCTCCTAAGTGCAAAGACATGCTTTGGTTAATCATGGTGCCCTCAGTATTGACACATAACAGACTGTCAAAAAAAAAAAAAAAAAAATCTGCAAAACAGAATAAACAAATTCATGAGGCATTTTCTTTATCTTTTTGATTCAGCCTAGAAACAAACTTGTTGGTTGATACGATTTTTAGAAAAGGGATTCTTTTTTTTTTTTTTTTTTTTTGAGAGGTTTTTGTTTTAGGGCGCGTGCGCTCGCCAGACAGACAGAGAGAGACAGAGAGACAGAAAGCGAGAAATCACCCCCCAGGGGGGATGGCCACGCCACAATCCCTTCTCCTCCATTCTCCTCTTGGGATCTTGGGCACACACGCACACGCGCCCAGTGTGAGTTTAAGCCACCAGGTCCGGGACACAAACCGCGGTCGACTACGTGGGAGTCCAGCGACATAGCCATTATGCTAACTGCTGGTCCCAGAAAAGGGATTCTTGAATGGAAAAGGAAGCATTTAAAAAATAAAATAGTAACTAAATGCAAAACAAATGCGAGAGGGTTGAATATGGCAAAGGAGGTTATAATAAAATCTTACCTCACCCCCCTCTAAAGATGATTCTTCACTGAATACAAGGTAACTCTGAACAATACTGATACTAGATCAAGAGTTTATGGTGACTACATAATTATTGTCTTGTATGTTTAAAAAAGGATTATAGAATTAAACATAGACTTGTCTGACATATTATATGCAATGATATATTCCCCCTTATTTTTTTTATCATGAACAATTCCTTGCAACAATATGACAACAACAACAAAAAACTTCACCCCCTTGTGGGAAACTATGTATAAACACTGAATGTATTTATGTATTCGTTCTCATTCAAAAATGCACAAAAACTTATATACTGACTATGTCATGGTCATGTATTATTAATAAACAAAAGCAACTGAACTATCATTTTGAAAGCCTAGGCAGAATGTAAGAGGATTATAGACAAATCTTTCTTTAATCTGGCACAATAACATCCTATAATACCAAACAAAAATCTTCCAATCAGGTCATTACTGGAAGATTTTCTAAGTGCTGGGTTTTCTAAGAATTTTGCCCATTGTGGAGGCCACAGTCCAAACATTCCTTGATAACTAACACTAAAAGTCATTTAAACATATTTAGTCTATGTTTACTTCACTATTATACCCTACATGGTAGTTTATTTCATCCAAGGTAATATGAAAGGAAAGATAATACAATTGTTGAAAATTCTGGAGAATATAGTAGATTTTTGGAGATGTATATAAAACTGTATTATACCATAGAAATAGAGAAATAGTGTTTTTTATTTTGATGTTTTACTTAATTTGTATCATCTGTTGCAATTCTTTAAATCTTGTTAATTAGGTCAAATAGAGCCTTACTACATAACTAAAGAGTAATCAATAAACATAATTGAATTCCAATGTGAAAGTAATGCTTGATCTTTCACTGATAATGTAGTCTTTTATCAGTAACTTTCAAGGCCTTGATTAAAAGTAACATATAAACTTCATGCACTAAGGTAGCTTCAGGAGGGGGTTATTTGAAAGAAAGGATATAACATTGTGTACCCTGTAAATTACCCTCTGTGGGCCTGTACAACTCTTACATAAATACCACTGAAGTTCATGTGCTATTTATCTTGGGTACTCCAGGTCTCCAATTTTGAACAAAAATATTCAAAAAAATACATCCAAAATGTCTGACTTGTAAAAAAGATCTTATCATAATATAATGTGGCATCCTTTTTGAGTGTGTGTGTATATATACCTACTTTTTAGATTACTAATTTGCAATAAATAATTTCCTAAATGACCACAAAGATACTAGGGAATGAGTATACTTATTATATCAAGTCAATGTCACCAGAGATTTCAACAATTAAATGCATATATTTTATTTCTTATGCTCAATAAATATAGTACTATAGGATTATTATATACACTAGAATGCCATAATATTTGGAGAAATGAGATCCCTCTATCAATCTGTTATATCATGTTCTGACTATTTTATATTTGAGTAAGTATGATAAATCTTTAGCTGACCAAATATCAGATTTTGATGTTATCATCTAAAGGAAAAAGGTCTTTTAAAAAAAATAATAATTGTTTTATTTTTAGCTTTATTTATTTACTTATTTATTTATTTTAATTTGATCAGAAAGAGAAAGAGAAAAAGCAAGAAAGCAAGCCACCAGGTCTGGGACTCGAACCACGGTCGGCCATATGGGAGTCCAGTGTCCTTAACCATAATGCCACCTGTTGGCCCAAGAGCTCTATCTTTATACTTTAGGAGATGTGAGTACCCTGAACATAATCTTCATTTTTGAGGCTAAACAACTTTTTGGAAAAGTAAAATCTATTACTCCAGATTATGTTTTTTTTTGGAGAGGTTTTAGCCATAGGGCGCGTGCGCTCTCCAGAAAGACAGACAGACAGAAAGTGAGAAATTTCCCCCCAGGGGGATGGCCACGCTGCAATCTCTTCTCCTCCATTCTCCTCTCGGGATCTTTGGCAGGCTCGTACATGTGCCCGGCGTGAGTTTTAAGTTACTGGGTGAGGGACTCCAACCCCGATGGACTACATGGGAGTCCAGCGGCATAGCCATTATGCTAACTGCTAACTCATGTGTCACATACTGGTGTGGATGCAATTATTAGAACCATGAGTCATTACGGACTAGTTAATTCAAAAGACTGAATATTGAATCAGCAAAATATGTACTTTTTCCTTTTTTTTTCACTTTTTAGAGAAGCTTTTTTGATGAATATTTCTAGTCTTCACTCTTAGAATGTTTTATTTCTTCAATTTAAAATATATTCTTTAAAGCCAAACTACCACCAATCTGTAAATCAGGGTTAGGATCCACAAAGATAAAACAGTACTGATAGAGGCTGGTAAGTCAATGGACCCCCATAGACTTATGATGATTCACTTAATGTATATTTAAAATGCTTAGCACAGGTCCTCGCAAAGAATAAACTCTCAATAAATGTTATTATTGTTGTCTTCACATAGTATTAAAGTTAAATTTTAATTAAATCTTCATAATATGAAGTGAAATGAAATGTGTTGCATTTTATCAATAAATTTTCCATACTTTTCTTTTTAGGGGGACAAGCAAACTTTGGTCAATTTGGTACACTACATATATTAAAACTGTATAGTAATCCTATATTTATGAGGTCCCTTAATTTATACAGAATTTATCACAAAATATGTGTGCACAAAGTTAAATTCTACAAATTGGGCTAATGCCTATGAGAAAACTTAGGGTAGTGGAAGAAAATGGAGGTTTAGAAATATTTTGCAACTGATTTGTAAAATCACACTTTAACCGTGGCCTTAATCTTTCTGAAACTCACTTTTCACATTTATATACATAAAATTTTCCTAGTAAAATTGTTTGAGATTTTAATTAGATCATTAATTTGAATCATGTGTCTGAACCATATACAGATGTGGAAAGGTCAGTTCTCCTCTTTACACCCTTTCTCAAACAGCAATACAAGACAGCAGAATTTTCCCACTATTTTCAATGAACTTTTTTTCATATATGTTTGTACCATTGAAACTTCACATGATAGAAGGTTTTGATTTCAACAGAATTTGAACCTCAGTACAGGTCTTCAAAGTTGAAAGTTTACAGCTTTTTGTTTATATGGCTAGGTGTTATACCTGAGTAAAGCTGGCAGAGTCAGATGCAAATGGGACATACACTAAATAATAAACTGAAAACCTGGAGTACAAATTAGAAAGAAAAACCCATGTATTAATATATGAAAAATCAGGGCCAGCAGGGGGTGTAGTGGTTAAAGTGCTGGACTCACACATGGCTGACCATGGTTTGAGTTCCAGACCCGAGGGCTTGAAACTCATGCTGGGCACACCTGCATGCATGTTCAGAATCCTGAGAGGAGAATGGAGGAGAAAGGATTGTGGTATGGCCATGACCATGACCCCTGGGAGTTGATTTCTTGCTTTCTGTCTGCCTGTGTCTCCTGTGAGCACTTATGCCCTCTAGCAAAAATAACTCTCAAAATAAAAATGACATTAATAATCTTGGGACTCAGTAATGACAGACTTACCCCTGGTTAAGAATGAGGGCTCTGTATAGATGAAAGGTAATTAAATGTAAATAATAAATACTTTTAATGTAAATAAATAAAAATAAGAATGAAGGCTCTGAGTAATGATGTTATTCTGTTGGCTTTAGGTTTTTGAGGAATTATTAACTTCAACATTTTACTCAAAGTACTTTGTTCCCTTATCTTTGAACATGTGGCCCTTCTTTAGATTTTGCAAGAATATGGGACCAGCAGCTAACATAATGGCTATGTTGCTGTACTCCCATGTAGTCAACCATGGTTTGAGTCCCAGACCCAGTGACTTAAACTCATGCCTGGTGTGTGTGCGTGCGTGCATGCCCAAGATCCCAAGAGGAGAATAGAGGAGAAGGATTTGTGGCATGGCCATCCCCCCTAGGGGGTGATTTCTCAATTCCTCACTTTCTCTCTCTCTGTCTCTCTCTGTCTTCTGTCTTTCTGGTAAGCGCATGCGCCCTATGGCAAAAAAACTCTCTCAAAAACAAAAACAAAAACAAAAACAAAAACAAAAAACAAGAATATAAAATTATTCAATGGTTCAATGGTTAATTTGGTACCTACCATTATGTTTATCTGTGTCTATTTACATTTTCTTTACTCACTCAAACATTCATTGAGAACATATCAAGTTTCAAGGGCTACTCTAGGTGCTTGGTATATATAAGAGTATAAAACTATTCTTGTATAACTTACATCCTAGCAAGGTGAATGGAATGTAAACAATGACCAGTGTATATACACACATTCATATATATGTTTCAAGGTCATTATTTATTGTTACAAATATTAGGAGCATGGATCAGTATTATATGATTATATGTGTTATAATCATATTAGTGTTGCAGCTCAATGTTAAGAATAAAAGTGAAGTAGAAAAATGGAGCATGGTTAAGAGGATTATGTAAAATTGTGTACTTAGGATATTATCTGATCATAGGAGGTCCCATTTAGATAAGTTGTAAGCAGTTGTTTTTTGAGAAGGAGATTTTTGCTATAGTGTGCATGTACTTGCCAGAGAGACAGAAGGCATGAAATAATTCCCAAGAGGAAATGGCCATGCTGCAATTCCTTCTCCTCCATTCTCTCTTGGGATCTTGGGTATGCATGCACATACACCCAGTGTGAGTTTTGTAAGTTTGCCAGAAAGACAGAGAGACAAGAGTCAGAAAGCGAGAAATCACCCCCCCCCCCGGGGGGGGGGGTGGCCAAACCACACTCCCTTCTCTTCCATTTTCCTCTCAGAAACTTTGGAGCACATGCACACATGCCTGGTATGAGTTTAAGCCACCAGGTCCAGGACTCGAACTAGGATGGAACACATGGGAGACCAGCGACATAGTCATTATGCCAACTGCTGGTCCTGAACCCGGTGCGAGTTTTAAGCCACTGTGTCTGGGACTCAAACCACAGTCAACTACATGGGAGTTCAACAATGTAATTATTATGCTATTTGCCCCCCACCCCCCAGAAAAATTTTGAGATATGAGAAGTTTATAGAATCTCATAGTTAGGTTTCAGGTTCAGAAGAAGAGAATCCACTTATTTAAGGTTGAACTTCCATGCCTACAGAACTTCCTGTGTGGTACCTGTTCAAATCATTTTTCTCCTTATGAATTTAGTCTGCTCTTCCCCTATTAAGAGAAAAAGAAATTGTTTCTTTACCCTGCCATTCATTACTCTTCACTTACTAGGTTAGTTTATTTCTAGATATCTTATTGCTTATGGGATTGTTTTATTCAATTCTGTCTTAGGTTGTTCATTGTTATTGTATAAAAAATATAGATTTTTGTATGTTCATTTTGTATCTTCCCACTTTACTGTATTCATGTATCATTTCCAGAATTCTTTTGTGTGGGTTCTTTTGTGTTTTCTATATATAGAATTGTATCATCTGCAATTAGAGATAATTTCACTTCTTTTCCTATTTGAATGAGTCATGACTTATGTTCACTATTTGGTTGTGGTTTGCATAGTTATGTCACATTCTACCTACTTATATTCATTTATGTTACTGTTTCATCCCAAATAATTTGAATTTATAACCTGGATTTCTGAGTATATCTAATAGCTGAGTAAATGATATTTTGAAATTGAGTAGAATATTTACCACACCTTCTATAAAAATGCCCATAATTTAAAAATTACCTGCCAACATTAGTGTAAAAATAATGAAGAAATGCAAGATAGAAAATATCTGAGAAAGTTTTATTTGTTTATTATTGAGAGTGGATTAATTGTTAGGTTTCAAGCAATTTACCTTTATATCTAGAATATTACTGCTTTTCCCAGTAAATAGAAGAAAAATTGTGTCTCATTCCTAGTATTTTGCCCATCTTCGTGATTCAAGAGCAACTTAGACAGAAAAACCATGTATTCATATTTCAGTTACATTGGAATCATTCTCTGAGTCGGAAAGAAATATACTCTTTTATCAATTCTAATAGTTTAATGATTTCTTTCTCCAATTATTGAATATTTCTCCACTGTACAACAGAGTACGAAGTAAACAAGAATAAATAATGTTATACAGTTTTGCTAGCAATCTACAATTCTCTGAGAAGTAGTACAAACAGGAAGTTTCTATGATCAGCATATCCTAGTTATGTGTATGTGATTACTCTGAAAATACAAGTGTTAAGCATTTGCTATGCCAACATCATTCTTTTGAATATGAACACAGAAACAATTTTGTACTATTAGGTAGCAATACTTTGAACCATTTTATCCTGCTTCCTTGCATAGCAAATTTGGTCAGGATAAGATGTATGAACTTAATCAGTTGTTTACAGGCTCACCAGTGACCATGGAGAGTCTGATATAAATGTTCTGCCTAGAGTTCCGGACACCAGGCTGCCTGTGGCTGCAGGACCTTATGCCAACTCAGGTGCACCTAAATATGTGAAGGAAAGACTGCTGGAGCTAAAAGGAGAGATTGGGTGAAATACTATAATTGTTGGAGTTCTCAACATCCCATTATCTCCTTTAGACAGCTAGGCAGAAAATAAATAGAGAGATACAGGACCTAAATGATACTATAAATTGAATGGGCTTGACAGATATCTATAGAACTTTCAACCCTATGTCCATAACATACACATTTTTCTTACCCCAGCATGTAACCTTTTCAAAGATTGATCATATGTTAAGACACAAATTGAGACTTTACAGATTCAAAGACATAGAAACTATATACAGCAACTTCTCTGACCATTTTAGAATTAAACTCAAGATTAATTTAAGAATCACCCCCGAAAATACAAAAACATGGAAACTGAACAACCTTCTTCTGAATGACTTCTTCACTACTAAAGAAATTAAGTCTGAAGTCAAAAAATTTATGGAAACAAATGATAATGAGTACACAAGTGTCCATAATGTATGGGACACAGCAGAGGCAGTCATAAGAAGGAAATTCATTGCAATAAGGGCACGTAAGAAAAGGATGGAAAGATGGCAAATAGATAACCTAACGTTATGCCTCAGGGAATTGGGAAAACAACAACAAACAAACACCAAAAATGCCAGGCAAAAAGAAATAATAAAGGTTCTAGCAGAAATAAATGAAATAGAAAATAAATGCAAGCAAAAGCTGATTCTTTGAATAGATTAACAAGATTGACACACCATTGGCTAGACTGATCAAGAAGAAGAAAGAAAGAAACCAGATAAATCAAATACATGAAGAAACAGGCAATATTACAACAGACATAGTAGAAATACAAAATATCAGTAGAGGATACTATGAGCGACTACATGCCAACTAGCAAGACAACTTGGAGGACGCTGGACTCCAATGTAATCGATCGTGATTCAAGTCCCAGACCCGCCAGCTTAAACTCACGCCAGGTGAGTGTGCGTGGATGCGTGCCCAAGATCCTGAGAGGAGAATGGAGGAGAAGGGATTGCAGTGTGGCCACCCACCCCGGGGGGTGATTTCTCGCTTTCTGTCTCTTTGTCTCTCTCTGTCTTCCTGCTGAGCGCATGTGCACTATAGCAAAATCCTCTCAAAAAAAAAAAAAAAAAAAAAAAAAAAAAAAAAAGATAACTTAGAGGAAATGGACAAATTCCTGGATGCATATGATCTAACAAGATTGAATCAGGAGGACACAGAGAACCTGAATAGACCCATAACAAGCCAGGAGATTGAATTAGTAACAAATAACTTCCCGACAAAAAAAAGCCCAGGTCCAGGTGCCTTCACTTCTGAATTCTACAAAACTTTTAAGGAAGAGTTAATCCCTATCTTACTCAAATTATTTCTAAAAATTCAAAAGGAAGGAAACCTTCCAAATTCATTTTATGAAGCCTCCATCATCCTCAATCCCAAAACAGATAAGGATATGACAAAAAAGGTAAACTACAGAACAGTATCATTGATGAATGTAGATGTAAAAATTCTGAACAAGATACTTGCAAATCATATCCAACAACATATAACAAAGATTATTCATCAAAACCAGGTAGACTTTATCCCGGGTATGCAAGGGTGGTTCAACATATGCAAGACCATAAATGTAATATACCATATTAACAGAAAGAAAGATAAAAGCCATATGATCATTTCAACTGATGCGGAGAAAGCATTTGATAAATACAACATCCTTTTATGATTAAGACCCACTGTAAGATTGGTATAGAAGGGTAATTTCTCAACACAATAAAAGCCATCTTTGAAAAACCTACAGCTAACATTATACTGAATGGGGAAAAGCTAAAAGCTTTTCCGCTAAAAACGGGTACTAGGCAAGGCTGCCCACTTTCTCCACTGCTCTTTAATATAGTACTGGAAATCTTAGCTAATTCAATCAAAGAAGAGAAAAATATAAAAGGCATTTGAATAGGCAAAGAAGAGTTAAAAATACCTTTATTCACAGATGACATGATGGTATACTTAGAAGACCCAAGAATCTCCATGAAAAACCTTGTTGAAATAACAAGTGAATACACTAAAGTGGCAGTATACAAAATCAACATCCAAAAATCTATACCATTTCTATATATGAACAACAAGTTGAATGAAGTAGAGCTGAAGAAAGGGAATATCTTTCACTGTAGCCACAGGATGCATAAGATGCCTAGGGATAAAACTAACTAAGAAAGTTAAAGGCCTTTATTAAAAAAAAAAAAAAAAAAAAAAAAAAAAAAAACCTATGAAAATCTTCAAAAATATATTGAAAGGGACATAAAAAAGTAGAAGGACATCCTATGTTCCTGGATTGGAAGAATTAACATAATCAAAATGGCAATAGCAATTCTACCCAAATTAATCTACATGTTTAATGCAATTCCAATCAAAATACCAGAAATATTCCTCACAGATCTAGAAAAGACAATCATAGAATTTGTCTAGATTCATAAAAGACCTCATATTGCAAAAGCAATCCTGTGCAAGAAGAATGGAATGGGAGGCATATCACTCCCTGATACTAAGATATACTATAAAGCTGTGATCATCAAAACAGCATGGTATTGGCACAAAAAACAGGCATGTGGACCAATGGAATAGAATAGAGATCCCAGAAATAACCCCCAAAGCTTACAGCCAACTGATTTTTGACAAAGGATATCAGTCAACCATTGGGAAAAGGAAAACCTCTTTAGTAAATGGTGTTGGAAAAACTGGGTATCCACCTGCAGAAAGATGAAACTGAACCCCCATCATTCACCCTTAACAAAACTCAACTCAAAATGGATGAAAGATCTTAACCTAAGACCTGAAACTATCAAACTACTGGTGGAAAATGCTGGGTAAATTCTGGGAGACATTGAAGTAGGCAAAGACTTCTTAAATAAGACTCTCAAAGCACAGGCAATAATCCCTAAAATAGACAAGTCAGACTATATCAGACTAAGTTTCTGCACAGCAAAGTACACAGTAACAAGTGTGAATCGACATCCCTCAGAGTGGGAAAATATTTTTGTTAAATATGCCTCAGACAAGGGACTGATAACCAGAATACATAGGGAACTCAAGTGCCTTATGTGAAAAAAAAAGATTAACCCAATTAAAAGATGAAAAAATGAGCTGAACAAAACTCTCTCTAAGGAAAACATAGAAACAGCCAAAACGCATATGCAGAAATGCTCAACATCCCTCATAATAAGGGAGATGCAGATAAAAACCACAATGAGATTCCACCTAATCCCTGTCAGAATGGCAAAGATTAAGAATATAAAAAGTGATAAGTGTTGGCAGGGATGTGGTGAAAAGGGAACCGTCCTACACTGTTGGTGGGAATGTAAACTGATTCAGCCACTGTGGAGAACAATATGGAGGTTCCTCAAAGATCTTCAAATAGAACTACCATTTGATCCAGCAATCCCACTTCCAGGTATCTACCCAAAGAACAGGAGAACGCTCAGTCAGAAAAGTATTTGCACATTAATGTTTATTGCAGCATTATTCACAATTGCCAAAACGTGGAACCAACCTAAATGTCCACAAACTGGTGAATGGATTGGAAAAGTGTGGTATATATACTCTATGGAATACTACTCAGCCATAAAAAATAACAAGACCCTGGCATTTGATAGAATGTGATCATATATGGAGGATCTATTGCTGAGTGAAGTAAGCCAGGCTATGAAAGAAAGATATTGTATGTATCCACTTAATATATACTGACTATCCACACTCTATGGTAGAGAGCAAAATATTGGAGGACATAAAAGCAGTGAAAATACTTAACGAGGATATGACAGTGTGGAATGGTAAGATGAAGAGAAGAGGATAGAGAAAGATAGCAAGAGAACAAATAGAGGGGCATGACATTAGTGGGATACAGATATGTTTTATTACCTGTTGATGATGACGTTTATAGTATTCTCAACTGGATTGGTCTGAAAAGTATTTAGTGATGGATAAAGTGTTTTTACAAGCAAAATGAGAAATAGTGATTGGTTAAAAAATAATTGGGATAATAACAATAATGATCGAAAAAAAAGAAAACATATTGAATGATGAAGTGGGGATTTTAATGTCTCTGTATTGAGTGACATGCTTGACATTCCCTTTTGAAAAAGCAATGTAAAACACTGTAAAGTTGTATGTGATTTAATGTAATATAAACATTTAAAAAGAAAGAAAAATAGGGAAAGAAAAAAAATGTTCTCCCTATAGTCAACTCATGAATCTATGCATATGTGGTCTACTGATCTTTTTTTTTTTTTTTTTTTGGAGAGGTTTTTCACTATAGGGTGCGTGCGCTCGCCAGACAGACAGAGAGAGACATAGGGACAGAAAGCGAGAAATCACCCCCCAGCGGGGATGGCCATGCCGCAATCCCTTCTCCTCCATTCTCCTCTCAGGATCTTGGGCACGCACGCACACGCGCCCGGCGTGAGTTTTAAGCCACCGGATCCGGGACGTGAACCACGGTCGACTACGTGGGAGTCCAGCGACATAGCCATTACTCTAACTGCTGGTTCCCAATGTGGTCTACTGATCTTTAATAAACATGCCAAGACTATATAAAGAGAAAAAGGTAGTCTCTTCAACAAATGATATTATAAAAACTGTACAAGCAAAATAATTAAATTAGATTTATCTTACATCATAAACAATAATCAACTCAAAATGAACTATGAGTGTGAAAATAAGATCTGAGATCACAAATGTCCTAGAAGAAAACAAAGGAAAAACTAAAGGACATTGATTTTGGAAATGATTTTATAAATATAACATTGAAGATACAGGCAACAACTGAAAAAGAGAAAAATAGAAATATCAAACTAGAAAGCATCTGCACCACAAAGAAAACAATCAACAGAGTGAAAAGGCAATCTATGGAATGAGGGAAAATATTTGTAAACATGTTTCAGATATGGGTTAATGTCCAAAGTATGTGAAGAATCCCACAACTTGATAGTAAAAAACTGATATTCTGAATAAAACATTTACTAAAGACTTCAGTGGACATTTTAAAGAAGACTTCAAATGACCAACAGACATATGAATGATAGAGAGTATTGTATCAATAGAGTGTAGAATGCTAGAGTTGAGGGGTAGTGGATTCCTATTTCTGAAAGTTCAATCGTTCTACAGTCATTAGAGTTTCATGTCCCCTAAAATTTATTCTATTTCTCCACAAGGAGGAAGTATCTGGATGTGTATCCAGTTGTTAGATAGGAATAAGATTTAAACCCATACTTTCCATGTAGTCCTAGTTTGCAGAATACATAGTAGCATGTGCCACTATAGCTGGCCCTAAAACATTTAAATTTTAAAGCTTTCTTTCAGAAATCTACTCCTTTTTATAAATAATCACTTGAACTTTTCATTTGGATTCTGAGGATCCATGTGATTAACAATAAACTATTGATATAATAACATTTGTATAGCTATATCCATGTATCTATGTTATTTATGTATTTTCTTGTTTTATCCTCATAATCATACTGCTTCAGAAATGACAACCACCTCATCCCCGTCTCACATACACGGAAACTGATGCTAAAAATGATTATGCATTTTACTAAATTAGAAACTTTGCCAGGAGTACAAGATATATACATGGCTTCTGGGCCAGTGCTTGTTCTTCCATTCCAAAAATCTATTCCTTAAATAGCTCTTAGAAAATCAGTGGTATTTTCAGCAAAAGAATCATAAAGCTTGAAGCTAGTAATCATATCCTCATCAGAAAATCCATTTTTAACTAATCGAGCTCTGTGGCCATGATCTTATCCCTTGCAGTTTTAAAAAACAATACCTTGCAAACTACTTGTTTGCTTAGTATTCTATAAAGCATAAGAGGTAATGTCAAAAATGCCAGGCATGTATCACACAACATTTAAAATCACAGACCTTAATATGGTTCTCTAGGTACCTCCAACAGATATGTGTTAGGAAAAACAATCATGTTAGAAACAAACTGAAACACAATCTTTCTTTATTCTGTGATTTTTTTTTTCTTTTTACAAGTGTAATAGTAATGTAATATTACCTATAAAGTCTGAGTTTTATAAATTACTCATTATTTCAGCAAGTCTGGCTTTCACAGCAAACCAGATTTAAACTTTACAGAATCATTTCTCATTTTAGTCAGCCTGTTTCATGGATCTGATATTCTTTCTTTATGCCTAAAAATTACCAGCATTGGTAACAAGAAAGAACATAAGTCAGATATCTTCACATACACACAGAGTGTACTGTGTGGATTAAATTCAAATCCGTCTTTGATGGTAGAATTTTGCTAATAGGTCAGCCCTGTATTTTAGCAGTTAAGAGAGTTAGATGCCACAGGGTTAAGCACAATTCATATCTGGCCTAAGAGTCTAAAAACAAACAAACAAACAAATGAACAGAAAGTCGCAGGCACATGTACACGCATGCACAGAACAATACCAACATGATGGAGAAATTGAGAAGAAGGGATTGTGCCATGACCACAGCCCTTTAGAGATCGCTTTCTCTTCCTCTCTTTCTGGTGAGTGCGTGCACCCTCTGGCGACCATGTGTGTGTGTGTATGTGTGTGTGTGTGTGTATGTGTGTGTGTTTGAGTTCCTCATAGGAACCGGTTTTTTTAAGTTAATATTAACCACTTATCTGGGCTCCACATGTATATATGTAAGTCACAACTAACATTTCCAATTGATCATCTATTAGACATCTCAATCTTCATGTGACTCAAGCAAAACTCTTAATTTCTTTACTCTCTACTTCTCTTGAAATCTGTATATCAGTAAATGACATTCAATAGTTACTGAAACTAATAGCATGAGAGTTGTTTTTAATTTCTCTCTTTAATCAAAGACCACATATAGTGTATTATTGATTCTTCTTCCCAAATTTATCCTAGCTTTGACACTTCTCATTTCCCCTACAGACAACACATAGTCCAAATCATCACTTCTCACTTGAATACAGTAAAAGTCTTCATAAATTGTTCACTGATTTTTTCTTTGAACTTATAAAATTTGTTTTTTTTTACAAGTGACATTTATTATGATTTTTGTTAAATGAAGAAAAAAAGCAGAAAAAAAGGTTTATATACAAGACTACATAGAAATAAATAGATCACCCAAAATATCCATGATGGATAGGATATTTTTTCCTACTTTATTGTATTTTCCAAAGTTTTAACAACCATTTTAGATCATTTTTACAATTAGAAAAACATTTTATGAAAATAATTTTTAAAAGAATGATTTTATTTAACTTTATTTATTTATTCTAATTTGACCCGGGGTGGGAGGGAGAATGCAAGCCACCAAGCCCAGGACTCAAACCGCAATCGGCTATGTGGAAGTCCAGCACCCTTAACCACCATGCCACCTGCCAGCCCCTCATGAAAATAATTTTAAGTAAAATCAAACTGAAGAAGAGATAGACTTTAGTATAATATTGGTAGGGTACTTCAGTAATAGATCACCCAGATAAAAATTAAGTAAGAAAATTTGAAATATTCTTTAGACAAAATAGTTAACAGACATATATAGAACATTTCATACCACGACAGCAAAATACATATAGTCCAGCATGCATAGAATGTTCTCTAAAATAGAATATCAGTTAGACTGTGAAAAAAAGTATTAAAAAATTTTAAAAAGCTGATATCATATCTGGTATCTTTTCTAAACAAAATGGTATGGAATTAGAAATTAATGATAGGATAAAATTCAGAAAATGTATGATTATGTAAAAACTAAACAACATGCTCTTAAACAACCAATATATCAAAGGAGAAATTAAAGAAAAATTTTGCAAGTTGTCAATACAAACAAAAATGAAAACAAGACATACTAAAACTCACTATGTACAATCAAAAATGTTTTCAGAGGGAAGTTTGCAGCAATGCCTATGTCAATAAAGAAATCTGATAAGCAATCTAATGTTGCATCCCAAGAAACTAGAAAATGAAAAAAAATATTCATCCCAAAATTAGTAAAAGGAAATAATAAAGATTGAGATAAAATCAATGACACAAAGAGTAGAAAAAAACAATAGAAAAAAGTCACCAAAACTAAGTTAGTTATTTTTTTCAAAATAAATATAAAATCTACAAATCTTTAGCTGGACTAAGAAAAAATAAGATGAATAAGAGGCGACATTGTACCTAGTACCACAGAAATACAAAAGGTTTTAAGAGACTACTATGAACAATTAATTATATGATAACAAATTAAAACATCTAGAAGAAATTAATAAATACCTGCAAACATACAACTTGCCATTACTGAATCATGAAGAAATAGAAAATCTAAATAATCAATAACAACTAAAAGTATTGAATCAGTATTTTAAAAAATCTCCCACCAAAGAAAAGCTCAATAGCTAATGACTTCACAGATGAATTATTTCAAACAAATAGGAATCCATACCATTCCCTCAATAACTCTTCTAAAATGTTGAAGAAGAGTGAACATGTACAAACTCATTTTATGAGGCCAGCATTATTCTGATACCAAAATCAGAACAGAATAGTCCAGGAATGATAAATAGAGGTCAATATCCCTGATGTGCATAGATGCAAAAATTCTCAACAAAACACTAGCAAACAGTATTCCAAAGCATATTAATAGAATTATTCACTATGTTCAAGTGGAATTTATCCCTGGTACACAAATATGGTTCATTCAATATACAAAAAATAATAACTTTAATATACCATATTAACAAAATAAAGGACAGAACCCATATGATCATCTCAATAGAGGTAGAAAAGGCATTCACCAAACTTCAAAATACTTTCATAAAAAAAACTCTCAAAAATTTAGATATAAAAAGGAATATACCTAAATACAACAAAAGCCATATCATAAGCCCATTGCTTATATAATAACGCTAGAAATCTGGGAAGTGTTTCCTAAGATCAAGAACAAGACAAGGATGCCAACTCTAGCACCTCCTTTTCAACATAGTACTTGAAGTTCAGACAGCACAATTATACAAAAGGATAAAAAGAGTGACATCCAAATCTGAATGTAAAACTTCAATTTTATCTGTTTCCAGAAGATATGACCTTATTATTTAAAAAAAAAAAAAAAAAATCCTCTCAAAACTCCCTCTAAAATCTGTTGGAATATGGAACCAGATGGCATAGCAGTTATATCACTGGACACCAAGATGGCTGACCCCAGTTCTGTGACTTGAAAATTATGCTGGGTGCCTGTACGTGCATACCCAAGATTCCAGGAGAAGTATGGAGAAGACATTGCAGCATTTCATTCTCCGGGTGTGTGTGGGGGGGGGGGGGGGGGGGGGGGGGGCGGGGGGATAATTTCTCACTTTCCCTCTCACTTTCTCTGTCTCTGTCTCTCTCTGGTGAGCACACACACCCTAACATAAAAACCTCTAAAAAAACAACAAAATCTATTGGAATAAATCAATTCAGTAGTTTTAGAATATAAAATGAACATACAGAAATGAGTAGTATTTTTATACACTAACAACAAAGTATCTAAATGAGGGGGTGGGTCAGCAGGGGGCATGGTGGTTGAGGCACTGGACTTCCCACACATGATTGACCAGAGTTCAAATACCTGACCGGGAAGTTTGCATTCTCAATCTCCCTTGCCCCCCTCTGTCTTTATCTGGCAAAATCATGTAAAATAATAATAAATAAGTAAATAATGTTTTAGAAAAAAAAAAGAACAAAGTATCTAAATGAAAACAATCTCATTTAGAGTAACTATAATAAACAAGCACACAAATAAATAAATAATAAAACGCTTAGAAATAAATTTGTCCAAGGAGATTAAAGATCTGTACACTGAAAACTATAAACATTGACAGAAACTGAAAAAGACACAAATAAATTTTAAAATTCTATGTTCATTAACAAAAAAATAATATTGTTAAATATCCAAACTACACAAAATGATCAAAACATTCAATGCAATCCCTATAAAAATTCCAGTTTTTTGTTCAACAGAGATAGAAAAACAATCCTAAAATCTATATGGAGCCACAAACGACTTTGAACAGCCAATGGGGTCTTGAACAAAAAGGGAAGAAAAAAAAATCTGGGGTAGTAAACTATCTCATGTCAAAATATACACAAAGCTGTAGTCATTGAAATAGCATGGTGATGACATAAAAACAGACACATAGACCAATATAACAAAACAGAGAGACCAGAAATAAATCTACGTATTTATGGCCAATTTATTTTCAATATAGATCCAAGAGATTACATTACACCTTTACCTTACACCTTATATAAAAATTCAACCCAATATGACTAAAGACTTTAATATAAGGCTTGAAACTAAAAAAAATACTGCAAGATACAGAGGAAAAGAGCCATAAAAATGGTCTATGCAATACTTTTTTCCTAATTTTTTTTCAAAAGCACAGACGAGAAAGGCAAAAATAAACAAATGGAATTGCCTAAAACCTTTACACAGCAAGAAACAACTAACAGGGTGAATAGACAACCTATGGAATGGAAGAATATATTTTTAAACCATACATCTGAAAGAGGTTAATATCCAAGATATATAAGGAGCTTACATTATTCAACTATAAGGAAACAACCTGATTTTTTAAAATGGAAGGACTTCTGAAATTGAGAATTGTTGGGGTTCAAGAACCCAGCAGTTCCCCTTGAACATCTGGCAATCTCACTGGATAAGCCTCAGGTAACCCTTAGTGACAAATAAGAATTAAGGTTTTTAAAATAATTTTGGTCTAAATCAGAGTTAAGGTTGTTTCTAAAAGTACACTTATAAGAAGAAGAAACAAGAGAAAATAATAATAAACAGGAAAAGGTGACATAAAATGTTTAAAGCTGTCAAGTGTATTTTTGGTAAAAAGATTAAAAAAGGAAAGGTTTTAATATAGGAGAAAATTTGTATGGTTAAGTTTTTGTCTTCAGAAAAAAAAATGACTAAGGTAAGGGAAAAGAAGGGATTAAAACTATAAGTCTAAAGAATGTTGAGGAAGATTTGAGTTATAGTCATAGAGTCTAGGAGTTACAAAAATTTATAAAATTAAGGTTTTGTTGATAAATGTACCAAAACTAATCGTACTTATGTGATGTGATTAGTCACAATTTTAGTTGTAAACTTTAAGTGTTGTATGCAATAGAAATCGCTAACTTTGTCTATTACATCATTATTGTAATGAACTGCTCTTTACCTTTAGAATCCATCAAGCTACAAATGGTGATTGGGACAAGGGCTCCCAAGAACATCCATCATGACTTCTAGCATGGGCCTCTAGATAGACCTTTGGTAGAGGATCCTTAACTCCTGCCTTCCTCCTATCAATTTCAGCAGAAATAAGTCAGAACAGTCTTTGACCCCTGTGCCCCCTAACAGTAGTTAGGGATTTCTCTGCAGAGGGGACAATGAGACTAGAGACAGGGACCCTAAAAAATATAGTTAGAGTATAGGCACAAAATGGGATCATAAAATGGCTAACATTTAAGATGGAGAAAAAGCAGCTTTGCTTCTTTCTCAGGAGCAACCTCTTGCAGAAGTGGCTTAGTGACTGACCTAGGCAGCATGACCTAGACCCAAAATAAAGGCTTTTTCCAGACCCCACCACATTTCAGGAAGAGAAAAGATAATGGTTTTTGTAGCCCAAACTTTCTAGACAAAGAATCTCTGACCTTCATACCCACTCCAAAATTAGAAAATAACCCAGACACAGAAAGATAAATACCACATTATCTTACATGTGAAATCTAAAAAATGACAAACTCAAAGAAAAAATAATAAAATGATGGTTACCAAAAGCTGTCGAGGAGAGAGGAGAAGTTGAGGAGATATTGGTGAAGGAACACAAAATTTCAGTTAGGAAGAATAAAGCAAGAGAGTTATTGTACAACATAGTACTATAATAGATAACTCTGTGTTATAATTTTAGAAAAATATTTAGAGAGTAGATTTTAAGTGTTCTCAAAACAAAACAAAATGTCACATATGTGGAGTAATGCATGTTTAAAGGCTTGATTTAGCCATTCCATAATGTATGAAAACATATATCAAAACATCAAATTGTATTCCATAGGTATATGTAATTTTAACTTATCAGCCAAAAACTGAAATGTACATCTATATGAAAAATTAGATCCTTTTCTCAGCTATAAAAAATACATGGAGATATTATTTTATTTTATATTATTTCCAGTTTCTGAATCATTTTTTTTTTTACTAAGTGCTTGCTGTATTTCTGGCCCTAACTTGACAATAGTCGACACAAAAACACATTAGGATATTTCTCTGACCTCAACATATTTTAAAAGAATGACCACTTAAAAATTATGTGTCTATCTCTATATTTAACTTTCATTCTATATGTTTACTTTATAGATGTTACTATGATGTGGTGATTTTAATTTATAATTCTCCAAAGATAAGGGTTTAAACTATTCTTAATACTTTAGTCTGCATTAAATATATATGGTTAGCTTTAGGAGTTACAGATATGGCATAATTATTGTGTGGACTTATTTTATTTTATTTATTTATTATTTTTTATAGGTTTTTGCTATAGGGTGCATGTGCTCTCCAGACAGAGAAAGACAGAGAGACAGAAAGCAAGAAATCACCCCCCAAGGGGGATGGCCACGCCGCAATCCCTTCTCCTCCATTCTCCTCTTGGGATCTTAGGCATGCACACACACGCGTGAGTTTTAAGCCACCAGGTCCGGGACGCGAACCATGGTTGACTACGTGGGAGTCCAGCGACATAGCCATTATGCAAACTGCTAGTCCTGTGTAGACTTATTTTATATAAGCTGAATATTCTTCAAAATTGTTGTATGTCTTGAAACTTTTGTTCTAATCTCCTTTATCAATTTTATCCTTGCTAGATTTTTTCCATTAACCATGAACTAGACATAGCTAATGAATTTATGTCTTTCTCTGTACTCTGAAGGGTAAAATTTAATTACTGAATTCTACTTCTGATGTGTTCAGAGTTAGAAAATCTTATGTGCACCCCCATATCCCACTTCTGTAAGAATGACTATTTAAAAAAAATTACACTTGGGGTCAATAGATGGCATGGTGGTCACATCTCTAGACTCTCACCTGACTGACCACATTTCAAGTTCTGGATCTGGAGGCTTTAAATTCAGGCTGAGCCTGTGTGCATGCGTGCCCAAGATCCCAGGAGGAGAATGGAGGAGAAGGGATTGCGTCATGCCCATCCCCCTTGGAGAGTGATTTTTCACTTTCCCTCTCTCTATCTCTGTCTCTCTCTCTCTCCTTACTGTGAGCACATGTGCCCTAAGGCAAAAACCTCTAAAAATATTATATTTAAAGATCAGCAGCGTTGATATTAAAATTGCTATCTAATATTCATATGTAAAAGGTTATCTAAAGGAAATAGAAGTGTCGTTCACATGCTAAGCTACGGGTTAGTTCATCTAAATAACTGTTATACTGTTTGCATTACAAGTGATTTTTTTAATTACAGCACCCTATTGACAAGAGCTTTTGCTTTTGCATTATTTGAAAGTGCTTCTAACTGGTATTCTGGGAATGCTCTGTTCTGAATGGTTATATCCTTGACATTTTTATTGTAGATTAAGCTTGTTTGAAGTAGCTTTACAAAATGGTGATTAAAATACAGATTACTTGAAATTATGATTCTTAGTTAAGGTTTAAATTCTACATTTATGAGTAAAATGAACAAATACATAATGCAAATATTATCAACTTGTCACAGATATTATAATATCCCCACTTGGGAAGTAATTGCTGCTATTTATGAAGATAGCAGTCATTATTTTCACCCCATTTTATTTTAAAATTGAGTTTTAAATTAAGTCTGATAAATGCTTATAAAAGCAAAATAATCCAGGGCCAGTCCTATAGTATAATACTTAAGTGCTGTATGTAGGGAACTGGATCCCACATAACTGAGTATGGTGAAAATCCTGACCCTACTGGCTTGAAAAATACACCAGGCACGTGTACATGACGGCTCAAAATCCTGATAGAAGGGGAAATTGGTAAAGAGATATGATATTTTCTATCCTTCACCCCTTTATTAGTGCACACACCTTTTGGCAATTAAAAAGAAAAGAAAAATAAATAAAATAATAATCCAGTAATAAAGGCATCTGTGCAAGACAAAAATATTAGACTAATTTTGTTGTAGTTCTATTTTTTCTAATTCAGTAATTTCTTTCTTTC